>LPNX010617521.1:113200-123200 GCA_001517045.1 Pseudotsuga menziesii | reverse complement strand
AGATTCAATCAAAATATATAGAGTAGATATATTACTGCATACCTAGTACACTTCAATATACTTCATCATCTTCTTCATCCAAGTCATCATCTGTATCATCCAAACCAGAGTCAACATTGTAAGGATTGGCCATATCATCATCGTCATCTATGTCAATTACGATCATCATGTCATCGTCGATATCATCTTCATGGACATTGTCTACCACATCATTTGATTCAACTAATTATTTGACATCTTCTTTTGGAACATGATCATCTAACTCTTGTTGATCATGATCTTCATCATCATCTTCTTCTTCGAGACCCTCTTCATAACCTTCCTCTAGGTCATACTTTACCGTCCTTCCCCTTGGATCGTGTCTCACAACAAATTACCAACCCACTTTACCTGGTGGCTCAGAGTAAAATACTTGTTCACATTGTCTTGGAAGAACATAGGTCTCCATTCTTGGCTCAAACAACCTTGTATTTTCCATAGTAAATCCATTATCATTTTCAATAATAGTTCTATCTGGATCATACTGATTCAATCGTAACCTGTACCATTTGACAACGAACATAACTACCTTGAAGCAGTTAAAGTCACACTGAAGAATATCTTCCAGATACCCATAGTATCGATTTTCTGAGAGTTCTGGATGTCTGTCACTTCAAGAGGAAACATTGGTCACCTCAAATACTGCAGATATCCCACAATCTGATGTTTTCTTTCTTTCATCCAACTTTTTGATTCAATATCTACATCCATTGCACACCATAACCTTATGGTGTTTACCTACAACAATCCATACACGAAAAGCTTACATAATGATTCAATATTTATGATTAAGTGCATGTTTATGCCATACAAGGAAAAACTCAACGTGTACATCAATATGTAATTTTCCCAAAAAAATATATCGGTTAATTAATATGTTTTCCTGCTTATCTTTTAAACCATATGCTAAATCAATTTCCCTTTGTGTAAGATTCGTATCTCCATTGCGATGTGCTGCTTTAACCAATGAAGCCACACCTTCCCATGATATTCCATGACCAAATTGTTCACATTGTTCAATCCATACCTTCATCCAATCAAGAATGTTTGCAATGTATAAATGAATTGCATCCCACTCCCGACTAATTGCTTGATGACAATAAAAATTAAAAATCAAAACAAATGTAAATTATCGTAACAAAGTATACGCTCTTAATTGATGCAATATATTGAATATAAAATAGGATATGTTTGATATATATACATAAAATTCAACAGTCAAATGTATTATATTAATTAACATACACTAGTTAATAATTACCTTTCACCCTCCTCGATCTACCTTTCCCTTTCAGGTACTCCCCTTCAAAATTGTTATTGGAGTATGGATCACAAATGCGATGTAAATTGAGCTTTGACACTAAATTAGGAAGATATTCACTAATATACAACATGTTTTGGTATATCGTATATCCCTCCATCATAGAACCCTCAACACGTGCTCGTTGTCTAACCAAACCCTTCATAAATTTCAAGTGCCTCTCAACCATCCACATGGACCTTGAGTGCACAGGTCCACACAATTTGATCTCCCCGACTTGGTGTATGAGGTAGTGTTCCTGTGCATTGAAAAATGAGGAAGGTAGATGCTTCTGCATTTTACACATGAGACGAGGAATTTCTCTCCTCCAATACTTTATATCTTCTTTATGGATTTATTTAGATGGAAACCATCTACAAGTGACGCAAACCAATAACGATATTTAACAAAAAAACATTTAATTACATAACATGAATTAGTGCACAAAAGACAAATATAAGTTCTACGATGAATTAAAGAAACACTAAGCACATGCAAAAAATTGCTAGTTACCTCATGTATTTCCCAAGATTATATATAACTTGTTTGACATTGTTGTCAAAGTTGTCCGGGAGAGAGAGAGAGAGAGAGAGAGAGAGAGAGAGAGAGAGAGAGGTAGAACATACTGTAACAATATACAAACCACATCATTTTTTGAACAAAGAGTAGACAAACAAAATAACAACAATATGCATTGGAATTAAAAAAAAATAATACCATAATAATTACCTTCATGAAGACATGCCAATCATGCGTTTTCACCCCCCGCAAAATCATCTTTCTTTGTTATGATATTCTTCATGTTTGCACAAAATCGAGTGGGAAATTTATTTTCTGTGTGACTTATTTTACAACATTAATTTGTTGCCCCATTAACATCCATGGAAGTGAGTTTATATTAATTTGGTCTCTGTTGCTATGAAATTGAGTGACATCTTTCATTGCATGGTTGCCTTCTTAAATGTCTTTGCAATTTTTGACAATTTTTTCTTTGTCGCTCCTTAGATCCAATATTCACCATAATTTTTCAGTCACATTCTTTTTGATATGCATTGTATCAAACATATGAGCAATTTGTAGGTGCTCATAGTAGGGCAACCTGTTGAATTGTTTAGGATAACTTTTCATTCCTCGTGGAAGCCCATTAATTCCTTCATGATCACGACAGACATCATGAATCATAGTTTATAAAGAAATTATAGAAATCAATGGCCACTATAGTAAACAACACACAATAAAAAAAAATCATATACGATGATCCATACTTACCTCCTTGACGATTTATATTATATTGCAACTTACATATGTGAGGTGTCATTCTCTGTGGTTTTAATGCAATCTCTTGCTTCCAATTGAATAGATTTTTTTTGGTTGTTTGATACCTATGATTCTTAGAGAGGAAGTGCCTATACTCATCAAACACCTCCTTTCTTAAGCTTTTTGAGCGACAAGACTTGATCTTAGGACCACAAACTGGACATGCAAATTTTCTCTTTGTCTGAAGACTTACATAAAGATATGGAATATCTATGTCAATTATAATTATATATAAAATGAATGGAATATTTATAAAAACATGTGTGCATAGTACTATATTAACTAGTTCATAAAATTAAATGCAATTAAAGTGGAACTTAAAAATACAAACCACAAAAATGGGTTAACCCTGGGGCATCGTGTATTGTCCATACAAGCATTGCATGGAATTGAAATTTCCTTTGCTGTATTGGTATAGATGCATCATACATACTGATGCCATTCCATAACTTTAGTAGCTCGTCTATAAGAGGATCAATATATACATTCATATATTTAACTTGGTACTTACCTGATTGATTTCAACATATAAAATATATAATTATGAGTACCAATTAGATATATAAACCATGCACAAGAGAAAAATAAAAAATATATATATGGCATTAGGAAACAAAATACGACAAATGAGATGCCACAACTACATTAAAAATAAAACAGTTGTAGACAAAATATACCTGGAATAATCATTGATAACATTATGTCCTTCCTCTTTATTGACAACCATGGAGGCCCTATTATTGTTGATAACAAAAATGGGCCACACCGTGTAAACAGATCTCATCTCTGCAAATGGATTAACACCATATGCTGCCAAAGATAAGATTACATGGTTCTTCTTTAAAGCGAGGCCACTTTTCCTCCATATCTCTAAATGCAAAACAATCTACAGGAATTCGAATAATGCCATCTTGACTTATGTTCCTTGCATGGTAATCCAAAAATTGCGCTATGTTTTTGCACCTGAACAGTCATTGCAAACGTGGAATGATGGGAATATAACAAAGAACCTTGCAAGGCACCTTTTTTGTTACTTGATATGTTCGATATCTACTTATATCACACTCCGGACATTCTATTGCAAATTCATGTTGGTTATAATATATAACATGGTCATCGAGGCATGCATGAATTACTTCATAATGCATTCCAATTTCTTTCATGATGGCAGATAAATCTCGATATGTGCGAGGTAAAATATTTGGTGGTGGTATCAAAAATTCAGCTATCAAGCTACATCAATTTAAAATAAAATTTGAGCTAATATAATATATAAATAATATTAACGAAACACATTTCATCTGTATTAATTTGAATTATGAATTAACAATACAATTATTAGAGGAACAAATATAACCTTTATCACGATCATATATATGTGATAAATTATTTTGCATACCTTAACATCCGTGTGATTGATATGTTTGAAATACCATTCATAACCTTCAATTTCATTATCAACAATATATCAGAGAGAAGATTTGGGTTGGAGCCTTCATAAAGGGGTTTGTATGCCTTCTCAAGAAGAGGTATATCGTAAACATCATCAAAGTCATCAATATTTTCATGATCATCGTCATCATCATCATCCATTCTAACTTTAAATGAATCATTGATCAATGTATTTGTACCATCATCTTCAACTGTGTTATCAGTATGATCATCTTCTTCAATAGGATCATTAACTTGTTCTCCCTTACTCATAGATCCATGGTCCTCTGGTACTTGTTCTGAAAGCACTTCCTCTAGACGATATGTCGTAGGATGTCTTTCCTTTATAATTACATGAATAAATCAATAGTATAAGTTAATATAGGAACTATTAAAATAATACATACATTTACCAAAGAAAAAAATATAAAAAACTTTATAATGCTAAACTTACAAATGGACGATATTCACCCCCCCCCTCAGAGTGTCCATATTCCCTACAATCTTTTGTGGATGTTGTGATCTATATTCTTCTCCTCTTAAAACCCATGCATTGACTACATGGACAATAACATTTCCTATCACCCCTTCTTTTCGCTGCATCCCACAGTCTAGCAAGCAATTATCGATTTTGTTCATTTGGATCATAAATATTGGTATTTGACATTTTGTCACAAAAATATTGAATGAAGACTATTAACAATCTTAAAAAATCAAGGTCCACACATAACTATTTCCACAAACGGTCGTTTGTCAAAGAATAAAATAATTTCCACAAACCATTTGTCGAAGAATAAAATGATATCCGCAAATAGTCCATCGAAAAATGAAATAATTTCTCAAACCATCTGTCAAAGGATAAAACAATTCCTCTGACCGTCCATCGAGGAATAAAATAATTTCCGCAAACCATTCGTTGCTTCTATAGCAAACATGTCGAAATGTTTCTGGAATTTATATATTTCAAATTGAACATTCGTCCGGTAACCAACAATATTGAACCTAGTTACCATTGAAAAAAAAAACATGAACGTCACAAATCCGATGATTTTTGAAGTTTAGGGTCAAATATCTGACGATATCTGAGGTAAAAAAATCAACGAATCTAGTGGTCGAAAATACGACAAAGTGCCAAAGTTAGGTGTCAAAAATTCGACAAGGTGGAAGGTCGAAAATCCGACAAAGTGTGAAGGTTGAAAATCTGACGAAGCTTTGTGTCGAAATCGGACTAAATTCGTAATTTGAAAGTTAAATCTGACAAAACATTAGATTTCGTCAAATGTCGTTGGATTTTTGGTTCAAATCTTGTTATGTCTGGAAAAACTTCAAGAGGTAAATATCGAAAGGTGTAGTGAGTTGAAAGAATTGTCGAGTGTTGAACATTGTAGGTCGTTAAAGAATGTTGAGATAAGCAACTATTTGAAACTATAGTTGAAAGAGGAAGTATGACTGAGGAAACAAGGAGTTAGTATTCAGGAAAATCGGTAAGTTAGTTATTGTATGGGCATTCTAACCTTTGCATTTATTAATGATTAATTATTATTATTATTTAATCTTTCTTTCTCTGAAAATAGAGCTATCCACCAATGAAGAAGGGCTTGTTGTCAAGATAAGTAACATAAACAATATATATTACAATGTCATTTTAACAAAGTATGTGTTCCACTAAACAAACATTATATACGTAAACTATATTCCAAATTTTTTATGATTACATTCTTACCCACATATATCACATTTTTAATTTGTATTTATGTTTTTTCCAATTTGAAATTTGTTTAATTTTGTATTTTCTAGATTGGATTTAATAAGTTTTAACTAAAACAATAACAAACAAATATTAAGATGAACATCACATTATTGAAATCGATTTTATTATAGTTTAATATGCAATTTCATTATAATCATTAAATTAGAATTGTAACTCTATATGTAATTAAATATACAAAGAAAAGAAAACGGTAAATTGTAAAGAGTATAGCATTTTATATAATTATTTTAATTAATAGAATGTAGAGTTGTGGGATAGAAAGTAGAGTTTTCTAAGGTTGATATAGAGAGGGTGGAGAACAAAATTGATAATGGAACTTTTTATTTTCAAGTTTCACGTATGTAAGAATATCTTGGCCATTACTTATGTTTACTACTCTTATTTTTGGGTTTCATTGAAAGTGGCTTACAAACATCTTTAAAAAACTAATAGAAGTTTTCTCTATACCACCTCTAGCTAGGGTAAAGGATTCCACAAAATGTGTGGAGATATTTGTTGCATGCCAATATAATATGGGGACATGTCAAAAGCAAGACATGGATTCAATCATAAAATCTTTGTGCAAAATCAATGGTTTGAGTTAACATAGAAATTGAAACTCGATAGTTCCTTCGAAGGCATCATTTCAATTAAGGCTATCCTTTTAGACCATTCTAGTCATCCTTGCCAAAGTTAAGATTGTTGAGAATTTTTTCAACCAGAGTATTTGGAAAGCCTAGGAGGTTGTTAAGCCCTTTGTATGGAACTCTCACTTAGATCTAAACTCTACTTCAAATATCATTGCATCTAAATTTGCATTTACTTCCACTTAATCTTCATTTCATAACAAATTTTATCATGAGTTTTAGAAGAATGTCAATTCCAAAACATAACCATAATTTAACATTCCAAAAATAAAGTAATTTAATTATTTAAACACTCACTAAGTTTCCCTACGACATTGTTTGTAAAAATGACATATCTTACATTTATACTCAATGCACACTTATTTATGGCTTTGTAAAAATGACATACCTTACATTTATACTCAATGCATAAATTGCAAGATAGCAGTACAAAAGGATGACATACAAAAGAGGTAAGACTTGTAAAGTTAATATACTTGTATGTTCAAGTATATTAACTTTAGATGTCATCATTTTGTAATGTTATTTCAAATATACATTTCACACTAAAATACAAAATATATATTTTTAATGTTCAATATTTAAGGAAGAAGGTTAAATGTTATATAATTTTGACATTTTCTTGATTGTCATAATTGGAATATGATCATGCATTGTTTACTAAAATTGCATTTATCAATTGATGATGTTGATTTTGAAATTTTCTTGATTTCTTTTATTGGAATTCGATTTGCAACAAGCAATCTTGCAAACAATCATAACAAATACATGGCCCAAGCATTGGTTATGCTTATTGCACGATTCACAAACTTCACCAATGGTTCAAATGCACAGTAAGATGATGACCGTCAACTAGATAAGTAAATACTTATGTGTATGGAAGCAAGTAATGTTATCTTGCAAATTATGTATCCAATCGAGATTAGTAAATTGTGCACTCAAAGTGGTCATGCAAATTATATACACACTTGGATCTATCCCTCCTAAGTTACCACCCTATGTTGGTGTGACACTTGATAATTACAATGGGCCTCCATGGGACCAATCTCAACCTAAGCACATATCAATTCCACCCATAAATTGAAGTAACAAGAAACAAAACCCTCTCAAGATGGCTTGGGCATTGACTATTCATAAATGCCAAGGATTGGCATTAACAATGTCAACCATTGACATTGGTAACAATGAACAACAATGTTTGACCTTCACAACAACGCCATGCACTACAACGTTAGAAGGAATGTGAATTGCATCATTGTTCTCCTTCAAATGCTATGCAAAGATGAAAGACGCTTCATATGTATCACTTCGAAAAAGGAAGAGGCACTTCTTCATTTTTTGTCCCTTTCGCACTTAAAATTGCAACCTTCAATCTCTATACTCCCCCTACCAAATGAAAATACCAATCTTGATTGTCAATATAATTAGAGTCAAACTTGATCACTACCTAGCCTTTTATTGTTTTAGTCACATATGTAGACTTTCTCGTATGACAAATTAATGTACATTTCATTTTACTTGGCATCCATTACATGGGTTTCTATTTATTGCCTATTGATACTTGCAATAGAGTTTTCCTTTCAATTTCATCAACTACTATGACTACATAAATTAGTTAGACTTGCTTTCAACACATGAAATTATATTATGTACATAAACACAACGTTCTCTCATTTTGAAACACATTAAAGTTTTCTTTCGGTGTTTCATTTCCCTCGTTTTGGGTGTATGCTAGTTTTATATAAATTTTTATATAAAAATTTACCACTGAAAAGTTTAGAAAAAAATTATTGTTACTAAGATGAACCCTGATATTTGTTTGAAACCTGACCTACACAATGACACCTACGTCCAAGGTACCACTCTTTAAACTTGGAATTTATCAACTTAATATATCACTAGTACTCAACTAATTACATAGAAGGTGTTTATTCTATGAGTTAGGGTATTTCGGAAGGGTTCTCAAAATCGTCGTCTTTTTATCCACTCTAAAATCACCACGTGTACACCATCTCTTTCTCTAATGAAAATCCACCACGTACCTATTAATTATAGTTGTGATGGTTCGTCCAAGGTCAGAGTGGTAATTGCAGTGGTTTTATCTTTTTTCTTCGGATTCTTCAATGCCACCAATTCAGATGGCAAGTTCATGGTTCTACTGCCCTGCTACATCCCCTCCTCAGATCACGTGGTGTTTTCTCTCCATTTTTCCCTTTACCTAACAATTTAGATAGTTTATAATGATATGTCCCTATGCTTGTTCACTTGCACTCCTTTCCTAGTGCTGCCACCCCTGCCTAGACAACTTACGAGGCTATCTAGACTGGGTCAACACCAATGGACTCAATCCAGAAAGTATATTATAATTGGGATTGTTCTCAGCTGACAACAAAAACCTAATCAATTCAAGGAGAAAAGAAGACTTCATCAAAGGAGGAGAGAATCTAATGGTCTTGATCATTATAGGCAATACTATATGCTTCGTGTATGTCATGCTAGGATTCAAATTCAACTCAAAGGGACACAAACTCTTCAAGAAAAAGGAAAATTAGCTCGAGATATTGAAAGTGCCTGTAAAATACTTCAAATATGCATTCGATTATGTCGATTTTTCAATATAAGGCCTGAGTAACTAGCTTCCTACTTACCATCCTCATCGTAATCTTTAGAAGGGTCGTGAGATAGATCGGATGCAGTAAAGATGACTACAACTTCCCGCTTCTTGATTTCCAACCTCAGTCATGGAAGCCGTATTTATGCCACAATTTATGGTTCCGTGCTCAAAGTTATATCCTCGTTTCACCTATTATTCGTGGATATGAGAAATACAGTCATTGATTCTGAATGAATTTTTCAATATAAATAAGTACATGTAAAGAAAAGGCTCCATAAGAGGGTGAGCTTATCTTGATTGTTGATTTTTTTCATCCAATAAGTAAAGAGCAAAGTCAACAGTTAACTATACTCCTTTCCTGTTGGATGGAAGGAATCAAGAACAAAGTCATCAGTTAACTATACTCCTTGACTCGTTAGATGGAAAGAATCAACATTCAAGATAAGAATGGAAAATTTCAATAGTTTCCTTGTTATACCATAAATTTGCCTTGGTATACTATATATACCATAAATAAGAGATTATTGAAGATGGATTAAGGGATACTGAGGAATAAAATAAATTATATATCAACGAAGAAAACCTATCCATCAATTAAATCAATCGGATGAAGAATAAATCTTTGGAATTGTCAATTAAATCAATCGGATGAAGAATAAATCTATGGAATTGAAAAGAGGAAATATTTTACTAAAGGATGAAATAAGCAAGTATCCTATAAGCATGCATCCTTCTTTATACTACCACAGGAAAACATGAGGGGATTATCTCAGAATGGCAGATCAATTAAGTTCCCGTTCTATCCACATTTAGTGTTCTTCCCGGGTGCAGCGATACTGAATTCATCTCCAAATGTCCTCCCGTTGTGTAAACTCCCATTCAGAAAGGGTCAAGGTCCTGCC
>LPNX010617521.1:102629-112800 GCA_001517045.1 Pseudotsuga menziesii | reverse complement strand
ATTAATATATTCTTTAAAATTGTGTGTGTGTGTGTGTGTGTGTGTGTGTGTGTGTGTGTGTGTGTGTGTGTGTGTGTGTGTGTTGGGGGGAACTATTAGTATACTTTTTATTAAAATAAGTAAACAATCTTATTAATATTTATAATTTTAATCTTATTAATTTTAAGTTTAATAATAAAAATTATTAATTAAAATAGAAATATGAAGAAGTCTTAAAGAAACTCATGTTGGAGTCATTATCCATCTTACACACCTTATTTGGTCAATTTTGGCCTAATTACCCACTATCCTAAGTTTAGTTGACTTAATTGGCATCAAATGAGCACACAATGACATCATCATGAGCACACCCAGGCCTTCCTTCAATCAAGGAGGCCAACTAATCCTTCTCCTTCAATCGGGGAGGCTAACTAGGCTTCCTCCTTCAAACAGGGAGAAATTTTGGGGTGATCTGAGTGTCATAAGTGCACCTAATTGCTAACTGATTGTTGGTTCACCTAACAATCAGTTAAGCTGAGTTGTAAAGGCACCTCCATCATGAAATTGTCTATTTTGGGCTGATTGGGATGAACTAAAGTGAGTTAATGCACCTCCAACCTCTTCTGATGAGCAGTATCACTTCAGTTAACTTCATCGGAGCTAATTGGAGTTAATGATGCGCTAACAGCTACTAAGTGACATGCAGTGACATGTGTCTGAGTTAAATTCTGTTAGACTCAGTCAGCTATTGCACTCTAATTCAATTAGGACTCAGTGAGTGTTAGTTATGGCTAGTTCAGTGGTTAACTAAGTGTGTCTAGTGTTGGCTAACAGTCAGTTAAGCTACACCCATCCATGCAATTCAAATGACCTCCTAGTGAATTCGAATTGGCTTGGCATTCATGCATTCTGCATGGCATTGTATTGTATCATTCATTCCATTATTGATTATACAGAGCTGCAACCTCCTATTGCAATACCGTTACATCATTTCATGTCTAATTTTTCTTGAATCACTTGTAAGTGTGTGCTTTATCTTAAGATTGTTGTGACAGAATTAATATGGTATAAGAGCCACGACGGGACAAAGATCTATTCTTCAAAAACATGATTTTTTACGGATCTAGCATGCAAAATTGAGCAAAAGCTCAAATTCCAGCACTGCACCAAAAGCCGAAGGTTTACCACTTAATACCCCAAGTTAAGGAATTGTTGATCAAGCTTGCTTGATCAATTATGCTGGGTGTGATGAAAACCTGAAATGTGTAGGCTGTCCGACCTTATGGTGACTTTTTTGTGTTGATTGCAGGATTTTTTACAAGTTCATTGCATTTGCTATAGTATAAGAATGGATTCTTCCATAGAGATTCTAACTCCTTTCAATTACCACCAATGGAAAGGAGATACGGAGATTCAACTCTGTGCTAAAGGACTCTACAGAGTCACTATGAACATGGAGGAAGAGCCAAACCATGTTGTGGACAAGGTTGGATTCTTTAACAAAATGGATGAAGCTTTTGGGTTTTTGTGTCTCTCTATCTCTAAGGATCTTGTATTCCATCTCTCGAGACTAAAGACTCCGAAAACAATTTGGGACCAACTTGCCTCCCTGTATGACAAACAGGATGATTTGAGGATTTATCAGTTGGAGAATGAGTTGATTTCTCTTCAACCTAGAAATTTCGAAACTCTCAATGACTTCTTCACAAAATTCAAGTATCTAGTCCTACAGTTGAAGTAGTGTGAGGTGAAGAAGGAGGATGATCAGATCATCCCCGCCATTCTCTCCAAACTTGGTGCAAACTAATCAGTATTTGTCTCCACTTTTCACTCCGGGAAGCTCACAACCCCTGGATGGAAGATGTCATCTCTCAATGCCTTCATCAAGTCCCTAACAAACGAGCATGGCAAGCTTGTTCAAATGGGGATCATTCGATCCTCAAAAGATCAAGCCCTATTTGCTTCAGGGACCAAAGATCCGAAGGGAAAAAGGAAGAAGAATCAAGCAGTAAATTTGATGCACCAAAGTCTAAAGAAAAGAACCAGCAGCATGAAAATCCTTCTGGCTCAAAGAAACACAGGAACAAAGAAAACCAAGGAAAAGAGAAAGTCAAGTGTTCATATTGTGGAAAGGGCGTTCATCCTAAACATTCCTGCATTAAGAAGAAGCTTGATGAGATGAATTCTCTCCTCAAGAGAAACAATATCAATCTTCCGGAGAGTGTTCGGAAGAGATATAACCAAGATCAGGATACCCAACAAGAAACAGGACATGCTCTCATGGCAAGCACCTCAAAGCCCAAAGATATGCGTATAGACTCTGGAGCTTTGAATCACATGATAGCAAGCAGAGATTCCTTCTCTTCTCTGGACACCGATGAAATAATTCCCATCCACGTGGGAGATGATTCTACCATCATTTTGAAAGGACAAGGTACAATAAATCTTGAACATGGCAGTTTTTTCAATGTTCTGTATGTACCCTCCTTGACCTCCAACCTCTTGAGTGTATATCAAATGACTCATACCGGAGTGCCAAGAGAGTAAAATTTATCCCCAATGATGTAGAAATCATTGATATTGCATCCGGTAAACTTGTTGCGAAATTATTAGAAAACCATCATTCAAAAGCCTATGAGTTTTCCCACTTTCTGGCGGATGCAAATCCCACCGCTCTTCTGAATCATGGAAATGAGGTCAGTAGACTATGGCATGATATATTTGGTCATTTAAATTTCAAGTACTTGCATCAAATTCAGAAAAATTCCACGGTTGAATGCCTCCCAGCCACCAAAGCTACCACTGGAATTTGCAAAGGTTGTAATATTGGCAAACACCCTGAGCACTGCAAGTTTGATTGGGGAAAGGCAAGTCGTGCATCAAGTATCTTGGGGCTGATTCATTCTGATATCAGAGGACCGATTCCCACCACATACATGAATGGATATTGGTATGTACTCACCTTCATAGATGATTTTTCTAGATACACTTGGGTTTTCTTCATTAAGAAAAAATATGAAGTTTTGGAGAAATGTATTGAGTTGAAAGCACTGGTTAAGAATGCCTCTAGGAGAAAGATTAAATATCTGAGATCTGATAATGGAGGGGAATATATGAGTTCTGAATTATTGCAAATATGTTCAGACAGTGGGATCAAGATCCAACATTCCATTCCCTAAACCCCTTAGCAAAATGGTGTAGTGGAAAGGAAAAATTGCTCTCTCAAGGAGATGACCACATGCATGTTGGAAGCAAAAAGATTGGCTGCAAATTTATGGGATGAGGCCATGAATTTTTCTGCACACATTCAGAATAGAGTACCTCACTCCTCTATGAAAGGCAAGACACCTTTCGAAGCCTATTTTGGACACAAGCTAGATGTGTCAAATTTCAGGGTGTTTGGGTCCACTGCATGGGCCCAAATTCCACATGACAAGAGGAAGGATTTGCAACCGCAAAGTGTTGAATGTTTGTTCATTGGATATCCATATAAAGTATTCAAGATTCTGATATCAGAACAAAACAAATTTTCATTGAAAGAAGTGTCCAATTTGAAGAGCCTCTCAAAGAGGTAGAACTAGTCAAGGAGAAAACTGTTGAAATTCCCTCCTATTTTGCTCATTATTCGGATGATGAAATTGGGAGTGATGGCTCTAATTTTGCTGATATGATGTCTAATATATATCAGAAAAAAATATCAGGTTTAGAATTATATTCTAAAGTGAAAACACATCTCCCAACTTGGGCCAAGAAGACACTCTCTTCCGCCAGGGAAAACATTGGAAATCCTGTTGATCTAATAAGAACCTGGTCTGGTTTTCAAAGAGAAGGTATTGCTCTCTCTTGTCATGATTCATTGCTGTCCAAGACATGTTATTTAATGATTGGTTCATATCCTAAGTCCTACTACCATGGTCATAAATATCCGAGATGGCAAGCTGCTATGGACGAAGAGTTTAATTCTCTTCAGAAAAATGCTACTTGGGAGCTAGTTTCTCTTCCACCTGGGAGGAAATTAGTTCAATGCAAGTGGGTGTTTCAGAAAAAGGTTGTTTTTTATGGCACAACCTACAAATATAAGGTAGGTATTGTTGTGAAAACTTTCTCCCGGGTCCAAGGTGTGGACTATCATGAGAGCTTTGCACCGGTGGCAAAGATGGACTCCATCCGCCTAGTTTTGGCCATTGCAGCATCGAAGAACTAGGAGGTGCATCATATGGATGTCAAGAGTGCATTTCTACATGGAGAATTTCATGAGGAGATATACATGAAGCAGCCCGAGGGGTACACATTGGATCCCTCTTTGGTTTGCAAATTGCTGAAATCATTGTATGGGTTGAAACAGGCCCCAAGATCGTGGTATGCCAAGATGGATGCCTTTCTACTTTCACAAAACTTCCAAAGGTGTAAATATGATCTGAATGTGTATCTACAGAAGTATGATGGTAATTTACTTATCATTGTTTTATATGTTGATTATATTTTTATTACGAGAAGCACACTTGCTTCCATTGCCTTCAGAAAAACTGCTCTTCATGATGCATTTGAGATGAGCGATTTGGGGTTGTTGAAGCAATTTCTGGGGCTTGAAATATCCCAAGAATTTGATGGGATAATGGTAAATTAGTTTAAATACATTTTATACCTGTTATTTAAGTTTAACATGGCTGAATTCAAGGCTGCCACATTTCATTTCCTCTTAGGGATCATCCTTGAAGATGGAAAAAGCACTCCACCCATGGATTGCACTATCTACTGCCAACTGATTGGTAGCTTGCTTTACTTGACACATTCACGGCCTGATATTTTTTATGTTGTGAATGATGTATCAAGATACATGTAGCAGACTCATTATCTTCATTGGAAGGAAACCAAGAGGATCCTTCAGTACATTCAGGGCACAAGATCCTACGACATTCACTATGATGCAGATTCTGAGCTAGAGTTGGTTGGTTATACAGATTTAGATTGGGTAGGGGATTCCATAGATCAAAATTCCACTTCTGGATATGTATTTATGTTTGGTGGTGGCCCCATTTTCTGGTATAGAAAAAATCAGGCTGCCATTGCATTGCCTTCAAGAGAGGTCGAGTATAGGGGAGCAGTGAATGCTTACATCCAAGCTGTTTGGTTGCAAGGCATTCTTTCAGAGTTTGAGATTGGTATTACTTTGTCCACAGTCATATTTTGTGACAATCAAAGTGCTATTAATATCTCCATAGATCCAGTTACCAGGTAGAGGACCAAACATGTTGATATACACATGCACTACATCAGGTAGTTGGTGCATGACAAGACCATTGTTCTGCAATACTGCCCTATAGATGAGCAAATTGCAAATATCTTCACCAAGAGCTTTACAAAGAAAAAATCCAGTTACCTCCGTTCACTATTGGGGGTGATTTCATCAAAGTGATCAGATTACTTCTTCAGTGTTCAGCTTGAGGGGGGGGGGGTTCCCTCTTTCCTCACTTAGCTTTTATTTTTTAGCATTGTGAGAGTTACATTTTTGTATTGGGTGACCTATGGCCTTTGTTGTCGGGTCCCTAGAATTTCATGCATTTTATTTTTACTCCTCCCGAGTATAGCTTAAGGGGGGTGTTGGAGTCATTATCCATCTTACACACCTTATTTGGTCATAATTGGCCTAATTACCCACTATCCTAAGTTTAATTGACTTAATTGGAATCAGATGAGCACACCATGACATCAACATGAGCACACCCACGCCTTCCTTCAATCAAGGAGGCCAACTAATCCTTCTCCTTCAATCAGGGAGGCTAACTGGGCTTCCTCCTTCAAACAGGGAGAAATTCTGGGGTGATACGAGTGTCATAAGTGCACCTAATTGCTAACTTATTGTTGTTTCACCTAACAATCAGTTAAGCTGAGTTATAAAGGCATCTCCATCATGCAATTGTCTATTTTGGGTTGATTGGGATGAACTGGAGTGAGTTAATGCACCTCCAACCACTTTCGATGAGCAGTATCACTTCAGTTAACTTCATCGGAGCTAATTGGAGTTAATGATGCCCTACCACCTACTGATTGAGATGCAGTGAGATGTGTCTGAGTTACATTCAGTTAGACTGAGTCGTCTATTTCACTCTGATTCAGTTAGGACTCAGTGAGAGTCAGTTATGGCTAGTTCAGTGGTTAACTAAGTGTCTCTAGTGTTGGCCAACAGTCAGTTAAGCTACACCCATCCATGCAATTCAAATGACCTCCTAGTGAATTTGAATTGGCTTGGCATTCATGCATTCTACATGACATTGTATTGTATCATTCATTCTATTATTGATTATACAGAGCTGAAACCTCCTATTGCAATACCATTACATCATTTCATGTCTAATTTGTCTTGAATCACTTGTGAGTCTGTGCTTTGTCTCAATATTGTTGTGACAGAATTAATAACTCATTCAAGATAATATTTGTACAAGTTGTTTTATCATTACAAAAATATCTCTTTGAAAGAGATAAAATTGATCGAAAATAACATTAACTCATATTAGCTCATAATATTTGGTATAAGTTCATTTTAAAGTACTTGAAGATACCAATGTAAATAATTAGAAACTGATTAGTTTAAAGAATATAGAAAGCCATGTATATGTATGTATTAAATGTTGGCATTTAAAGTGATATTGTGTAGAGCCAAATTTGAACCTCAAAAGAACGTATATTTGTTTTTGTTTGAAGTCACTATATATCCAGTATTTGTAATAGTGATGAATTGATAAAGATATAAGTTTGAGACACAAATGTAGGAGACTGTTAATAGTCATCAACCCAATAAAAGAATAAAACATCGAAGCTTGGAACAAGGTTATAGGGCAAGTGGAGAATGAAAATACTATATACAATAAAGTGGATTTTATGTACAAAACAATTTTAGATATTAAAAATACAAAATATATTGGAGAAGACTATAAAGTCCATGCCTAATTATTTAATAAAAGTCAAAGAAAACATGTGATGGAACAAGTTGAATTATAGTAAGGATAATAAATTTATTCTATAATGAGGAACATCTCAATTTTAATTGAATCCTATGTGTATGTAAGTATCTTCTAAATAGACTCGGATCTTTCTTAGCAACCATGCACAAGCCACAAAACAAAACATCATTTTATGATAAACAATCAATGAAAGATTTAAGCTTGGTATAACATGATCTTCCCTGGCGTAGATACCTCTTGCATGCAAAAACATTTGTGACCATGAAGGGCCAAACACTTGTAACAAAAGAGAGATTGTGTAATTCACGTGTCTTCCATTCCATATTTGTTAACAACTACCTCAAACCACACTTTCCCTTACTAATTTACATTTATGGTTGGTAGCTAGATTGGGTTGTGATGTGACTTGATGACTTAAAAATAGTAATAAAAATTAATAAGAAACATAACAAAGTGTTGGTATGTGCCTCTTATGTTTGGATTAAAGCATATATGCCACATGATTATATGTTAATTGTATATATAAATACATTATGAAAGTGCATACGTGACTTGTAATTATTGTTGTTATGACAAACCAACATGGTGATTAAAAATTCATTTGTGCATCTAAGTCATCTTATGGACATGTAACAAAGGCAATGGTTGAATTTTTTGTTTGGTTGTTGGATGACCCAAATGCACAATCCTAAGTGAACGTGTGGCACACCAAAATAATTGGTTTGAAGGGGTGTTTTTAGCGAAGTGTAATAAGAAATTTTACAACCATGAGAGAATTGACGAAAAAATTACAGCTTATCGCCATTGATCTCACCCAATTTAGACATCTATGTTAATGAGCATGACCTATATATTTTGTGAATTAAAAGAATGAATAGCATATTAGCTATATAATTATTTCATAATAGTTATATTCCAAAGACAAACCCTTCTTGTCAAGGGAAACTATGAAGTGCTGAAGGAAATTTGCTATAAATTTGAATATAATTTTATGAATAGTCTTACATAAAGAATTGGGAAAGTTTTGTCTAGAATTAAGTCCTTTAACAAATTGGATATAAGAGTGATTAATATAAAATTAAAATCCTTTGATGAAATTTCCACTCCATCATGATTAATCTACAGATGACACCTCATGGTCTAAAATGTGCTAACAGATATTAAATTTGCATGTACTCCATCCAAACCCAAGTAAAATCCATCATTACGTGTCTTATCTCTTTGATAATTTTATTATGCTATGCAATATTTCATCAAAGAGGGAATATGAGAGGCCATATTGATGCAGTTTCCTTTAAGTGTTATAACTGGTTGGTCAGTTAAATATTCTATGAATTATGATACTAACTCATTTCCAATATCTTGATTTGATTCTAACATTATACTTTCAAAGGAAGGGAGTTCTATTAGAATTCTAAATTTTTGTGGATGTTTGGACGAATAATTTTATATTTGGATGCCCTTCCCTTAGGCACCATATGTGGAACTTTTGACTCTACAAATCTCCTCTTTCTTTTCGAAACCGTCCACCTTATGAATAAGAAATTATATATCTCATTGTGACTTAGAGGCTCAATGATTCTTTGTTAATTGATAAACACGCGAGGTTGTGACATTTGCATATATATGTCCCTCCTCTAATATATATAAAAAAATATTTTTATTCAAGATCTTAATGCCAATGTAAATATACTTTACCTTTTGTCGAAAAACATGCATTGTAGAGTTATGAAACCGTACATAGTGATCCCATCAATGTTGTAAACCAGTGTCCCTAAAGCTTGGAAAGGAGGTCCACACCATTTAAAACCAAAGGGATTATTATGTGACCTTAAATCGACTATATAGTGAAGGATGAGGCAATTGTTTAAAAGAACCAAGGGTGAGAGAGAGATTTAGTAGAGAGTTGTGGGTTATACAAGAAATGGGAAATTGCTAAAACATGGTCCAATCATTGAGTAATCTAGTGGGAGAAATCCCAACAATTATTCTAGGTATACAAACCATTTTTGGGAAGATAATCCACCTTGTTATTGATCTAGCATTTTCTAGAGACCCTTTCCAACTACATTGGCAACAAAAAAATGTTCTAATCGTGGTGACCAAGTAATTGAATTTCATTGTAGAATTGTTGGAACATAGAGATTGAATTAATGTGTTAAAGGTCTAACTTATTTCAATTTTTTTCATATATTTTATGATTGCTTCAAATATATCAATCTTTCTTCGAAAAATGTCTCGTAACTGTCATTATTGTTTTAAAGATGTACTTTTATTTAAATAATCGCCTCGTACATGGAATTATTGCTTTAAATATATACACATTTTGTTTAAAAATGATTCATAATTATATTGTTGCTTCACCAATATACAAATTCTATTAAAATTGTCTCATATATTACATGTTTATTAGAGTTTTTTTTTTTAATTTATAACGTTATATTCTTCAAAACTTTTCTTTGGGGAAACCCCTCCAAGTGAATTTGAACTCTTTACCTATTCTACCATGATTCCTTTAAAGATATAATTTTATTTAAATTCCCTCTTTTATAGGATTCCTCGTCTCTTGAACCACTTAAATCATATCATGCATCCATCACTTTCATCTTGTGGTTTCTATCATGTTCATGGTTTCTCATTGAATCTTGCTTCACCATCACTTCACACAACTATCAGGGATTCATGGATGTTGTTGGACATCACTGGACAATCGAGTCTTGTTCTAGATTATATGCCAAATTTTGGGCCTTGTGGAAAACCTAGACTCACTTTTCCATCTCCCATGATAAGATTCCAATTCTTCTTTGACGAGGGTTGTGTATTTGCAAAAGCATAAGGGAGGTGTGTTGAGTTGCATGAGTAGGGAGGAGGGAGCTACTCAATCGCCATCTTTGATGAAGAATTGGGAAATATTGGAATCCTAGGACTCTTCAGAGTCATTGGAGGTTTTACAAGGATCCATAGGACACAAAGAATACTTAAATATGTTAGGTTTGAAATTTGGAATAGTCGTCCATCTTGAAAATGATGTGTATAAAGGAAAGAGAAATGAAATCAACTTGGTATTACAAAGGGTAGGATTTCTATCAACATTAGTCCAAGGAAGCTTTTGAAGATTAATCATTGCTTTCTTTTTGTTTGTTCTTGGAAGTATGTGAATGTATCAATTGGTACACAAAATCCACTAATTTTCTAAATCTCCACACTGTTAAGGCTCACTAAAACATAGT
>LPNX010617521.1:54364-102529 GCA_001517045.1 Pseudotsuga menziesii | reverse complement strand
ATATATATATATATATATAATCGAATATTGTTATGGGGATATTTATGAGACAAAAAAAAGACACCTTTTAAGAGCTCTAGGCGATATTCTTATGAATGGTACAATATTGGACTAGTATGAGGGTTTCTTGGGTTGGGGTTCAACTCCCCAAGTACTAGCTATAAGTTTCATTGGTTGTTTATATCAACTTGGTAGAAAAATGATCTTTCCCCAAGGTTTGTTCAACAAAGCTATTAAGGTAGAGGGGAATTAAGATAGGCATAAATTGAATATTTAACTTGCCTTTGGTTCTATACATTTCCTTGAGGTATTTATAAGGAGAGAAGGAATATAGGTGAGGCATAAGTAATTATTAAGAGGTCCTCAAGTAGTATACCTAGATAGGGTAATTGCGAGTTTGAGAAGCATTTACTCGAATTATTGCATTTGCCATCATTTTCTTTGTTTACATTGAGCTTCCTTTCTAGTGTTTATTGCTTCCACATGTGAGTAGATTGACCTTCATTGCTTTCAAAGTGACATTTTCAATGCTTTTGTGTATTTATGGATTGATAACTACTTGATTGAAGTGCTTATGCCATATCTCCTCATGTTGAAGAACAAGGTCTAACAAAGCATGAGAGATTTACATTAGCTTTAGGTTTCAATCCTAGTAATATCACTTAATTGACTCAGCTCATAACCTACTCTAGATGTACAAACTATCCTAAACCTATAACTTTAGTGATGTTGCTTGAGCCTACCCTATTTACTAAAGGATCGAAGGCTATCTAGACTGGGTCATGACAGATGGACTCAATCTATAAAGTATATTATAATTTGGATTGTTCTCAGCTAATAACAAAACCCCAACTAATTCAAGGAGAAAATAAGAGTTCATTAAAGAAGGAGAGCATCTAATGTTGTTGATAATTATAGATGATACTATATGCTTCGTGTATGATTCAACTTGAAGGGACACGAACTCTTCGAGAAAAAGGAAAATTAGCTCAAAGTACTGAAAGTGCCTATAAAATACTTCAAATATGCGTTGGATTTTGTTTCTTTTTCAATATAAGGCCTGATTTATTAGCTTCCTACTTACAAGCCTCGTCATAATATTAAGAAGGGTCGCGAGGTATCCCAAACGCAGTAAAGATGCCTACAACTTCTTGATTCTTGATTTATGACCTTAGTTATGGAAGCCGTATTTATGCCACAATTTATAGTTTCGTGCTCAAAATGATATCCTCGTTTCACCTGCTATTCGTGGATATTAGAAATACTATGACAAATTCTGAATGATTTTTTCAATATAAATAATTACCTACTAATAAAGGGTTACAAGTTGGAGGAGTTCAATCATAGCCTTGGTATACCATAAATAAGATATTATTGAAGATGGATTAAGAGCTATTGAGGAATAAAATAAATTAGCTATCTATCGATGGAATCAATTGGAAAAAGATGCGTTGAAGCTAATAATACACATCGATCATATGAGATGTCACTACGAATACATGTCAATGTGCATGGAAAGAGCTCATAAAGTAGTTGTAGAAGATGACACACATCGAGGAAGGTATCCTATTGTTGTTGTCAAAGTTCCTTCCACAAAATTTCTTTGCTTATATTATATCAATGTCAACTCAAGAAGGCATAGTTGTGTTAATGTGGATGTCATTCTGGGATCTACTTGGATATGGTATGATGGTTTAAGATCATTTAGATTTTAGTTTTATTATATGATGACATCTCATGTCAATTATTAAATCAAATACAACACATTTACAAAATAAATGTTGCTCGTTGTTTGCTGGTGTTGATTCCTTTTTATTTGGAATATTTGAATAAATGTCAAATTTCTTCACACTTTCATTTAAAGGGGATACAACATACTTGTTAAAATGGAAACATATCTCCAAAAATCCCAACAATTTTGGACCCCATGAGATTGAATGTTGTGGAGATAAAACTTGTTTGAGGAAAAACTCTAATGTCCCTTGTGAATAATTTTCCCAAGGTGCTCATATTCACCATGTTTCAACTCTAGGTATATGGATACAACTGATTCCAAACTCCTCCAATTACTTTCAAACTTGGCGAGGAAGGTCATGAGGGGTGATGGGACACATTAACACATCTATCAGACATATAATCAACTGATATACCCAACCATGGTCTGCAATTCTCAAGGGAAGAAGTTTTGGGACATGACTAGTCAAATTGGGAGGTGGAAATCCCCCCTCGGTCCTGGAACAAATCTCTTCCAAACACTGTACAACCTCCACTAATGGTTGGTATGAGACTCGGCTCTGTTATAAGCCATTAAGTAAATTATATTTGCAGAATTATATGTGGTTTTTGGGTTGAATAGGTATCCAATAGAACTCATGGAATTTATTAGTAATTTTGAGGCTCAAACCCCCAATGGTAGATGGCTCCAAATAGCTCCAAATGCTCTCAAATTGTACCAGAAAGTGTATGAATGACATTAATACATAAAAATTGTGTTTACAGGTGTCTTTCAACCATTAAATGACTTCTTCAACTCACTTTGGAAATCTGGTCAACGTATGGAGTTTTACGAGCAACTTGTGGTTCAAATCCCCTAGGGGTAGATGATGAAAATGACTTTCCAAATGCACTCAATCCAACTCGAATTTATGAATATAAGTAGGGGACATATAAAGGAAATCAACATGAACTCATTTTCATCACCATTCAACTTTTAATGTCTGCTATAACTCCCTTAAATCATATGCAAAAAGACTAGTTCAACCTTGGGGGAAATGATAGGCGATCTTCTCTAATTGCTATGAAACTCAACAAAATGAATCCAAATTATTATGTATTGAACATTAAACTCATTAAATACATCAATAAAATTCCATTCATCCATAAACCATCAGTATTTTACTTATCCATCCGAATCCATCAACATTACATTGGTTGACAACAAGGTAGTGGGGAAATGACGCTATTTCTTCATTGTTTAACATTTTTACATGAAATATTTTGGTATTTTGACATGAGATTATTATGAACTTGAAATACATATCATTTACATCAGAATAAAAATAATGGGGAATTAGAATCTCCCCCAAAGATATCAATATCTCACCAAGTGTGCCTCAATCCATAGAGCAAGAATATGATGAGAAAATTTGGAATAGATGAAAGAACAAGCTGATATTGAAGTGTCCAAAAGATTCCCTGTATATTTCACCTGTAACTTATGACTCCATTAAATCTCCATGAAAGACCTGAATGTCCTTTCCAGACACCAACTTGGATTGGAATCTTTCACCCTCGAAATTGGCTAAGGCAAGAAACTAGTCATTTACTAGCTCTCTCTCTTCACAAATGTAAATTTCTCAAATGATCAAAAGATGCCTCAATTCTTTATTCTTGACATTTATAAAGTTTCCAAGCTCTCTATGGGTCGAACTCCTTCCAATAGATGCATTCCAAATCTAGTTGGGAAGAGATTCCAAAGAATGCCACGTGTACAACAATTCCTAGTCTCCCACTTCCACCAAATCACATGTGGAAGCATCTTAGCTGCCCTAACTCCCTTAAGCATCCTCTTGGAGATATTTTAGCCCTGACATGTCATATATGTCAGATTTCAGCCTTCATATATGATTTGTGTCATAGGTGTCATAGCATCTTCATCATTGTTGTCATAGAGCTAGGGAATCTAGTCCAAGAGTCTCACTTGCTCCAAAATGCCTCTTCCTCTTTCATGGGAGTTACTCTCCCACTCCAATTCAACCTTAATTTAATCATTCCAAGTATATTGACCTTCCAACTCATCCCAAGACCCTTGGGCTTCTTATCGATTCCGTGTGGCATAGAAAATCTAGTTTGTGTGGGTCCCACATCCTCCATGTGTCTTCATGATCAATTGCCACTTTGATTTTCCCTTGTATTTATTTATTTAGATCATTTATTAAATATTTATTCCATTCTATTTTTCAAATATCATTTATTTTCCCCCTTATTCCAAATCCCAAAGCTTCCACCCCCAACCTAAGAAACTAGTAATTTTCCTCCTTGACAATTATTTGACCCTTAGCATTAATTTGAAAAACTCTCATGAATATGGAAAATGTGATTAGGCCATTGTGACCCAATGCAAAATTGGGACATGGAAAATCCTCCCTTCCCAATATTTCTTGTCCTCAAGCAAGTTCAAACATGGGTGTTGAAAAACTTGCTTTCTGTATGATTCTTTGAAGTTGCCATTGAGTTTCCCAACTTTGAGTCTTTGAGATTCCATGAAGAATTTAGAGAGGAACCGCCATGCTTGCTGCTGCACTATTCTAATTAAAATCACTTTATTAAGTGGGGAATCCATCTCCCATACTGCTTGTTTCCCAAAAAAATTGAAATCAATGGGACTAAAAGCTATCCCAGGGTCCCATTGCTTGTATTGCACTCCAACAATTAAGAGTGCTCTCCAACCCATACCATTAGGAAAAAGAATTTCGGGATCCCATTTTCTTGTATGCATTCTTCCAAACATCATGAGTACATAATATATATCATCAAAGTACATAACAATGCAATAAAAATGTACATCAAGGAGGTGCCTCATAAAAAAAATCATGAAAGTGCTTATACCTCCAAGTAAGTAGACCACCATTTGCCAAGTGCATATAAGCTTCAAGTGACCAATCGAATACACTCCAATGACATAGGTGAGGATCCCATGTCCTATAATGCTGCTCCAAAAGGATGTGATATGCATCAAAATATTTAGCCATGTATTATTTCATCCAAGAAGTGAATGAAGAAACCCCACTCAAATTTGAACCAAATAATGAGCAAAAAAAACAAGGAGACTTCAAATGAATCAAAGAAGTCTCACCCATACATCCATGAATGAGAGAATCATAAAGATATAACAAAGTATGTGGTTGGCAACAAAAATGTTCTCCAATCATAAATCTATTCACCCCAATGTTGGATGAAGTTCCTCCAACATCAAATGAACCAAGTGTTGAGCAAGAAAAACCATGAGTATTCAAGTGACTCAAATGCATATCATAGGTGCATCCATGTAGATGTGCATCATCATAAAGTAACAAAGGATGCTACTACAAATGTGAATAAGAATGTTCTCCAACCATGTCATCATAAAAACTAAATCTAGGAGTTCCATACTCTTCATGTGGCACCATAAAAAAGAACCCTTTCACCCATACTTCATTGAGACTAATGCTGCAAAACATGGAATTGTAGGATGTAGGAGAATGAACTAACTCACCCAAATGATCAAAAAGTGCAGAAGTTTCATCATAGGAAGGATCCATAGGGGCAGGATTATGCACCTCCCTTAAAAATGCAAAACTTTCCTCATTGGTTGGTTCTAAGGTGGTGGAATCATGCACTTCTTCAAAAAGTGTGTAACCATTTTAAAGAGGCAACTCAAGTTCCTCTTCCACCACTACTATTGATTGGCTCTCATCAATATCATCTTCAAACACATCAAGAACCTACAATTTTTCATGTTTCTCATGATCCATCATATCATGAGAATCCTCCAAGTAATATACCATATGACAATCTGAAACATAGGAGGAAGAACAAGTATCTTGCAACCTCTCAAGAAGTTGCTCATTTTGAATTTTGAGCTTATGAATATCTTCATTATTCTTCAAGTAGGATTCATGTAACCATTCACTAAGCTCAATCACATTTTTTCTATCAAAAAGCAAAGACATGAAATTACCTTTGATTTTGCACATTGCTCTTTGAATCTTCTCCATGTCTTCAAGGAAGGATGGCTCCTTCAATGAAGAAACTTTCCAACAAGAATTTGATACCAATGCTTGAGTGTCATGGAGTATTCTAAGGGACTCTTGTATATCCCTTTCACTCATCTTCAAAGACCCTTCAATGAAGGATGGTTCATGGGAGTGAACCTCCTCTTCTTCTTTCTTCTTGATTTAATCAACTTCTTGAAGCTCAAGTGGTGATTGGGAAGTTGATATTGGTTCTTCATTATCTGTCACAAGGTCTTCATCTTCATGCTTATGAGAAATTTGGCTTGAAACAACATTTTCAAATCTGATCTCTATGTCACCAGGATTGAGTTGTGAGCACCCATCGGTAGGTACTCTTTCATAGTTTAATGATCCATCAATAAATTCTCTTTGATTTGCACAATCCCTGCCAATAAGGATTGTGTGCTTGTATTCACTTTCCTCTTTATGTTCTTCTCTGCAATCACCTTGAGGTAATTGATTCTCCACTTCATGATTCTCTGTTTCTTTATGTAATGGTGTATCTAGGCTCTTTTCACAAGTAGGCTGATTTTTTCTCATTTCATGCTCTTCTAAACTTGTGGATTGCTGATTGTCCCTTAATGAATTCACATTTGAATTATTTTTCCTAAATTCATTCAACCAATCATAAACGTATTCAAAATGAAGGGTCTTACATGTCTCTCCATGATGGAAACTTCTAGTACCCCCTGCTGCCAGCTTACCCCTAAGTTGGCTAACCATCAATTCGAATCCTTGCATAAGTTGCTTGGTCTTATCATCAAAATATGAATTCATCCATTTATTAAATTCATCTCTATCATCCATAACTTCAATAGGTGCCAAAACCATGCTTGAATACCACTATAATGTCCATACTGAATAATTTTCCCAGTGTGCTCAAATTCACCATGTTTCAACTCTAGGTATATGGATACAACTGATTCCAAACTCCCCAATTACTTTCAAACTTGGTGAGGAAGGTCATGAGAGTTGACGAGACACATTAACACATCTATTAGACATACAATCAACTGATATATCCAACCACAGTATGCAATTTGCAAGGAAATAAGTTTCAGTACAAGACTAGTCAATTTGGGAGGTGGAAATCCCCTTGGGTCCTGGAACAAATCTCTTCCAAACACTGTACAACATCCACTAATGGTTGGTATGATACTTGGATCTATTATAAGACATTAAGTAAAGTATATTTGCGGCATTATATATGGATTTGGGGTCGAATATGTATCCAATAGAGCTCAGGGAATTTATTAGTAATTTTGAGGCTCAAACCCCCAATGGTAGATGGCTCCAAATAGCTCCAAATGATCTCAAATAATACCAGAAGGTGTATGAATGATGTTAATACATAAAAATAGTGTTTATAGGTGTCTTTCAACCATAAAATGACTTCTGCAACTCACTTTGGAAATCTGGTAAATGTATGGAGTTTTATGAGCAACTTGTGGTTCAAATCCCCTAGGGGTAGATGATGAAAATGACTTTCCAAATGCACTCAATAAAACTCAAATTTCTGAATGGAAGTAGGGGACATATAAAGGACATCAACATGAACTCGTATGTATCACCATTCAACTTTTAATGTCTGCTATAACTCCCTTAATCAGATGCAAAAAGACTAGTTCAACCTTGGGGGAAATGATAGGCAATATTCTCCAATTGCTATGAAACTCAACAAAATGACTCCAAATGCTTATGTATCGAACATTAAACTCATATAATACATCGATAACATTCCATTCATCCATAAAACATCAATAGTTTACTTATCCATTCGAATCCATCAACATTACATTGGTTCACAAGAAGGTAGTGGGGAAACGACACTATTTATTCATTGTTTAACATTTTTACATGAAATATTTTGGTATTTCGACCCAAGAGTCTTCTGAACTTGAAATACAGATCATTTACATCATAACATAAAATAATGGGGCATTATAAGCTCCCCTAAAGAGATCAATAGCTCACAAAGTGCGCTTCAATCCATAGAGCAAGAATATGATGAGAAAACTTGAAATAGATGAAAGAACAAGTTGATCTTAAAGTATCAACGAGCTGCCCTGTAGCTTGCACCTGTAACTTATGACTCCATTAAAGCTCCATGAAAGACCTGAATGGCCTTTCCACACAACAACTTGGATGAGAATCTTTCACCCTCGAAATTGGCTAAGGCAAGAAACTAGTCATCCACTAGCTCTCTCTCTTCACAAATGCAATTTTCTCAAATGATCAAAAGCTGCCTTCATTCTTTGTTCTTGACATTTATAAAATTTCCAAGCTCTCTATGGGTCAAATTCCTTCCAAGAGATGCATTCCAACTCTAGTTAGGAAGAGATTCCAATGAATGCCACTTATACAACAATTCCTAGTCTCCCACTTCCACCAAATCACATGTGGAAGCATCTTAGCTGCCCTAACTCCCTTGAGCGTCCTTTTGGAGCTATTTTTAGCCCTGACATGTCATATATGTTAGATGTTAGCCTTTAGATCTCATTTGTGTCATAGAGCTAGGGAATCTAGCTCAAGTGTCTCACTAGCTCCAAAATGCATCTTCCTCTTCCACTCCAATTCGACCTTAATTGATTCATGCCAAGTATATTGACCTTCCAACTCATCCCAAGACCCTTGGGCTTCTTATGGATTGGAATGACAAGAGGAGGATGCCACATGGCATAGAAAATCTAGCTTGTGTGGGTCCCACATCCTCCATGTGTGTTCATGATCAATTGTCACTTTGATTTTCCCTTGTATTTATTTATTTAGCTCATTTATTAAATATTTATGCCATTCTAATGTTCAAACATCATTTATTGTCCCCCTTATTCCAAATCCCAAAGCTTCCACCCCCAACCTAGGAAACTAGTAATTTTCCTCCTTGGCAATTATTTGACCCTTAGCATCAATTTGACAAACTCTCATGAATATGACAAATGTGATTAGGCCATTGTGACCCAATGCAGAATTTGGGACATAAGAAAAACAATGAATGAAAGCAAAGCATTTGAGCTTATAGAACATTTGAGTGTCGACTTAAGCATTCAAAAGTACTGGCAAAGCTCAAAATTGGGTGGCCCATTAACCAAAATACCCATATATTTAAACCACCCAAAAAAACACTACACGTAGATAATTGAGAGTCCTACAACAAACAAGGTTGCCTTAATCCCAAGCATAAATGAAGAATCATCATGTTTTATGATATTGGAGAAAAAATCATCGTAGAATTGGATCCCAACCTATATAAATAATAATTAGCAAAAATAAATATTTCCCTATTTTAAACTTCATAAAATCTACCTTTCCTTTTTCTTCAGCGTTTTCCCTTTCGGCATATTATTGCACCTTACGGGGCAATTATAAAATATCATAGTGGGCTAGGAGCGGTCTATACGCTCCGAAAAATTGAAGTTGATTTAATATCGTGGCGACGCCCGTGTTAACCAAGAAACCTGGTGGACATACTAAACATATTCCAGGTTGGTGTCAATAATGAAATTTAATAAACATATTCCAGGTTGGTGTCGATAATGATATTAATCCTGTGATGAGTCATTTGAATTTGTACTTACTAGATAACCAATGGCCACAATTCACAGTGCGACAATTAAACGCAAGCCATTGCTGTAAGTACAACCTATAACTAGAACCAGGGTTTACAGCATTGTCACTCACTCTGTCCAGAAAATATCAGCAGATGTTGAGTTAGCAGGCACAACCAGAACTAACTCAATTCAATGGCTACGGCTGCTACAATTGTGATAGCAGTGTGTTCATCTCCTCATGCTATCAACATTCAAAACATCCATTGTAGCAAACATTATGGCTACCCTGCAAGGATAAGTGCACATAACCTAATTATCAACAACAATAGAAGCCTCAGGAGCTCAGCTTCGGAATTGTTGATACGCAGATGGAAAGGTGCAGAAAAAACCAAGAAGGAGCAACCTACTGGCGTTTTGGTGGCGCCCAGGGCAAAGGCAACGGGTAATATTTTCTCAAAATATGTAATTTTTATTTTTGTTACAGAAAATCTCCTAACATTCGAATCCACCCATTTGCTCATCTATGATTATGGGTTTTGAGTTAATGACCTTAATCGTTCTAGTAAATTGGCTGGATAACCATCCATGGAGTTCCATGTAAGGCACAGACTAGAGCTTCCTGATCTATACTAATAGTACACTAGTGAACAAGAAGTTAAAACTTTAATTATCCAAGGCAGGGGCGTAATTCAGATTTGACATATAGCCTGCATACCACCTTCCTTGTAAAGCCAGCCTGCTCTCCCATTAATTCTCAATTTTGAACTACGTAGATATGGGTATCTGTGGAACTGCGGTTTTTGCTCTGTACCCGTTTACATTACAGTAGGCCATTCCTTTATATGATAGTCGATTATCACTGCGATTGAATACCGTGTCATTTTCGTGCATCTTTTTATTTTACAGCTTTATGAACATCTCATGCCAACTTTCACCCCTTTTCAAGTAACATTGTTCTCAAAGGTCGACGAAATGCCTTCTCAATCTGTCAGGTCTTAATAGATCCTCGCAACATGTCTATTTCTTTACGATTAGCACAACCCCTAAAAAGAAAAAATCACAGTAATTTGAACAGGTTCAAACTTCATAGGTATCCATAGCCTTTCAAAAATTTTCATGAGAATTCATTGAATTTATTAAAATAACCCAATCTTGCACCACACCTAAGCATCTATATTCAAGAGAATGTAAAGAACATTGAACGTAAAGAGTAGCAGAGACATCAGATAGTCAGATATAGTGAAATGCAATTGAGGTTTTCAAAGTCTTGATTAGTCGGTAAAATAGGATTACCTGTTAGTTGGTAATATAGGTTAGTTTGTATGCTCAGAGGTATTTAATACGATCGAAACTCTGATCAAGTCTCCAAATCCTGTTAAGGAAGGTCTAAATATATGATAATTTGAATTTTCACTCCATCTAGAACCAAAAACTCTTTCACCCAAAACAAAAAAATTATAGAATTCTCACTACTTTATACAAAGAAACTAGGAACCTATGAACCCACTTTAGAAATTTCAGACTTGATATATGGATAAAACTTTAAAAGTGATCAACATTTTCAGAAAAGATCAACATACAGATATTTTAAAACTAAATAGGGAACAGGTTACTCAAATGTTAGTGTAACAAAAAAATAGCATAAAATTATGACATTGAAATGCAATTTGTGTTGGGGTTATGGAAGAAAGCTAGGATTGAAGTGAATTTACTGTATAATTAAATTTCCGATGATTGAAATTAATTTACTATATAATTTAATTTCCAATGATTGAAAATACCAACAAATTGGTTAAATGGAATTGAACCTGCTTTAACTATAATTAGAAATACTAATTACTCTGAAAACTCTTTTATTCCGAATTCCGTGACCAATTGATATAGTTCCCTCGAACACGCTGAGATGCAAAAATATTTCAAGAACTAAATCAATGGCAAAAACATCCATCTTCCTGCAGCCTAAAAACACAAACATTATTTATAAACTGAAACATACTTCACCCATAGTCGATGCATTGTTATCTCCACGTGGCTGGCTAGACACCTTCCCAAGCGGGCCAAATCCCCTTCTTTCTCCATTTCAAAACCATAAACCAGTTTAATAAAATCAAAATCAAAGCACGAAGGTTAAACTAAAGAGAATTATTTCATTTCAAAACCATAAACCACTTGATTAAAATCAAAGCGGGAAGGTTAATCAAAGGAAAATGATTTCGACACTTTACACAGATTGGATCATTATCCATACCCTGACTACTGTATCTCTATCAAGCTGGTAAAAGATTGGGGGAATGGGGATGCGGCAGCATAACATTAATTGAATCCTTAGGCGCAGTGAATGACAAGGGAGATGAGTCGAACAGAGCAGAAATTGAAAACTGCAGGCGCCTAAAAATTCAGAAACGACAGGAAGAAACAGGAAGAAATGCTGACCGTTTCGTGAGAAACGGTTTTTGACTTTCAAAAACGAGAATGAGCATAGAAAACGTCGTTTTTCGTTCCGTCTCCATTTCTGAACCGTTTTTGGACAGAAACGAGGGATGTCGTCACATTTCTGGTAACGCTGGCACAGATTAGAGCTTCCTGATCTATACTAATATTACACTAGCGAACAAGAAGTTAAAACTATAATTATCCAAGCCAGGGGCCTAATTCAGATTTGACATATAGGATGCATACCACCTTCCTTGTAAAGCTAGCTTGCTCTCCCATTAATTCTCAATTTTGAACTACGTAGATATGGGTATCTGTGGAACTGCAGTTTTTGCTCTGTACCCATTTACATTACAGTAGGCCATTCCTTTATATGATAATCGATGATCACTGCGATTTAATACCATGGCATTTTCATGTATCTTTTTATTTTACAGCTTTATGAACATCTCATGCCAACTTTCACCCCTTTTCAAGTAACATTGTTCTCAAAGGTCGACGAAATGCCTTCTCAATCTGTCAGGTCTTAATAGATCCTCGCAACATGTCTATTTCTTTACGATTAGCACAACCCCTAAAAAGAAAAAATCACAGTAATTTGAACAGGCTCAAACTGTTGATGAAATTGTCATTGATGCCAACAAGGACTTGCAGTGGCCCCACAGGTTGCCATTGATGCCACCAAATCCCACTTGCAGTGCCTTGGACCCCTTACAGAGTGGGTTTGTGCTTTGAAGCACCTTGTACCCAGTTGACAAGGGTCCCTGTATCCACAAGGTTGGATCTTGAAGCCACCACCTTGCTGATGGTGCTGAAGACCCTGGAGATGGTGTTGAAGCCTTTGTGGATGATGGAGAAGCCCTGAACAGGTTGGAGAAGCATTAATGACACATTCTGTGGTCATTCATGCTCTGATGGTGTCATGGTTCCCTAAGAGAAGCTCTGGAAACCCCACAGGTGATGTCATGATGGATCTTGACCCTTGAAGGTCTTCTGGTATGGTTGAGGTGGTTGAAGAAGCCTATGAAGCCTCTTGCTTGATAAAGAAGCCTTGAAGAAGTCCTTGGACCCACACTTGATGGTTTGATGACCCAACAACCCTTGTTGGGGTCATGGAACTCTTGTATGATGATGATGACCTTGTATGGCCTTGGACACACTATGGAACCGATGAACATGCCCTTGGTATGATGAAGAAGCCCATAAAGACTTGTCCATGGTAAAGAAGACCTTGAAAAAGCTTTTGGACCCACAATTGATGGTTTAAATGTGCTTGTACTCTTGATGAAGATGAACTGGTCATATGGAGTCTTGGAACCCTTGGGGATGGTCCTAGGGTGTAAGGAAGACATTGCACCCACTTACATGATGGCACTTGATGATGACATGGCTTTGTGGTGACCTAAGTTGTTTGTGGACTACTTGGTGACTTATGAACAAGCCCTTATTCATTATGATAATAATGAGGAGCTTATGTGGAACCTTACAAATGACTTGTGGACAAAAGTGTTAAGGTTGATCTTTTGAGGCGATTTAAAAAAAAAAAAATTCAAATTCAAATTATAAAATTTTAAAAATTCAAAATACATTTTACCTTTGACCTTAAAGTCTGCCCTATTTTAATGAAGTGGACAAGCATGAATGTGTATATAAACACAAGCATGACAACACTCAATAACATCCAACAATTGCAAAGAAAAGATAGCTCGCTGACTGAGGAAGTTTAACTGAGATTTTTGAGGAAAAACTCGCAGAGTTCAATAGAGATCCGTTTTTTCTTTTGGGTTGAGTTTTGGTGGACTAAAGGAACTCAGTGGCAGCAAGAGTATTCCAAAATTTTCCTTTTTCTTTTGTAGCATAACAGTCCCGAATTCTTGAAGGGTTGTACCATCACATGTCTTGGAAATCCTCGGTAGTCATCAAGAGCAGCAACAGACTTGATGATACAACACTTGAAGTTGAAGGCTGAGTTTGTCTTCTTGTTGACTACTCCTCCACAGTCTTCACTTCAGCCTCATCCGAGTCCAGCTAGGGCTTACTCCAGCTCACAAATAGCAGGAGAGGGCTGCTACAACAGATGATGATTTTGGTTTTAAAAACAATCCCGAATTGCATACTTGAATACCTAGATGTGGCCTTTACCAGCACATGAACAACCCTCAACTTGACAGTCTGATCTAGGGTGACTGAGGTAGATCCGAGAAGCATACTCTTTGACGATGATGTAGTGATGATGCAAACCCCAATCATCGTTTTGATGCCTAGAATAGTGACCTAGGGTTTGAACAGTTTGGTTTTGAAGGACATCTTCAACCTCAACTACAACCCAATCTTGAAGTGTGACTTACACAGGTGTTTGCCATAAAGGTAAGTTCTATGGTATGTATTGTGAATAGTAAAGTAAACAAGCAGTGAAGTACACAATGATATAGTGGTGTGTGTACAGTACACTAAGATGATGATGAAGGTTTACATACAGCCGTAGCTCTATGCTTTGTTTGAAGTCTTCTACGGACACACACACAGCCCAAATCTATTGAATGGACAAGTAAGGTATGAAGATGATGTTATGATTATGCATACACTATGATGAACCTTTATGTGATACTATTGTAATGATGATAACCCTAGCTACTATGATATACAATGTCATGAAGCAATGGTGCATACAGTGGTGAAGAATGCAGTATATGTATAGTGGTGAAGAATACAGTTGTGATGATGCTGATTGATGATTGTTGATGATGATCTTGATGATACCTTGATGATCCCTTGATGATGTTTAGACACTCCATGATGATGTTGTTGAATACACTATGCATACTATATAGATGATGTAAACCCTATGGTAATGATGCAAACTTGATGATGGTGCATATCTGATTGATGATGAAGATGCTTGACTAGACCTTGATACCAAATGCATAACTCAGTGACATCTACATCCAAGACATGACCAGTGACAAAGTGAAGAATACATGACAAGTTGTTGGCAACAACAGTGTTGATGAAGAGTAGAGGTTGATGAGTAGAGACGGTTGAGCAGCAGATTGATGACAATCAGAGATTGCCATCAAGCTGGCAAGTGGAATCTTGCACTTGAGGATTTGACTCCTCAAACCTTTCTTAGTTGGAGCTAAGAAAACCAAACTGGGTCCTGATACAAGAGTTGCTGCTCTTTTCATCAGTTGGTGTTAATTGTAATCGAGAAGATTGTAGTCTTCCATTACCATAAATAAAGATCAAATTACATATATTCTTGTGTCTCTCTTGATGTGATGTTTGTGCTTATGACTCATGATGAATTTGATTATGTAATTGATGACATAGTGATTGATATACTCTGATTGATTAAAAGAAGGTAAAAAGTTTATAATTGCTCTCACACTGATTCACCCCCCCTCTCAGTGTGGCCAAACCACTTGATTAAAATCAAAGCGAGAAGGTTAATCAAAGGAAAATTATTTTGACACTTTACACAGATTGGATCATTATCCATACCCTGACTACTGTATCTCTATCAAGCTGGTAAAATATTGGGGAATGGGGATGCGAAAGCATAACGTTAGTTGGATCCTTAGGAAGGAGACGAATCGAACAGAGCAGAAATTGAAAAGTGGAGGCGCCTAAAAATTCAGAAACGACAAGAAGAAACGGGATGAAACGTTGGCTGTTTCATGAGAAATGGTTTTTGACTTTCAAAAACGAGAACGATCCTAGAAACTGTCGTTTTTCCTTCTGTCTCCGTTTCTAAACCGTTTTTGGAAAGAAACGAGGGATGTTGTCACGTTTCTGCTAACACTGGCACAAACTAGAGCTTCCTGATCTATACTAATATTACACTAGCGAACAAGAAGTTAAAAAATTAATTACCCAAGCCATGGGTCTAATTTAGATTTTACATATAGGCCGCATACCAACTTCCTTGTAAAGCTAGCCTGCTCTCCCATTAATTCTCAATTTTGAACTACGTAGATATGGGCATATGTGGAATTGCAATTTTTGCTTTGTACCCATTTACATTACAGTAGGCCATTCCTTTATATGATAATCGATGATCATTGTGATTGAATACCATGGCATTTTCATGCATCTTTTTATTTTACAGCTTTATGAACATCTCATGCCAACTTTCACCCCTTTTCAAGTAACATTGTTCTCAAAGGTCGAGGAAATGCCTTCTTAATCTGTTAGGTCTTAATAGATACACGCAACATGTCTATTTCTTTGCTATTAGCACAACCCCTAAAAAGAAAAAATCACAGCAATTTGAACAGGTTCAAACTTCATAGGTCTCCATAGCCTTTCAAATTTTTTCATGAGAATTCATTGAATTTATTAAAATAACCCAATCTTGCACCACATCTAAGCATCTATATTCAAGAGATTTCAGCACGTAAGCAATGTTTTATTTGTGTTGCGCAGTTTTACAAGAGAAGCAAAACTATGTGACGAGTTCTTGTTAGATTTTATAGATAGCAGTATAATTTCAATTGCATATTAAACATGATTACTAAAAGAATAACCAAGCATAGAAACAATAGACACAAAGATTTTGATTTGGGAAACCACCAAGGGAGAAAACCCAACAACCTTCTAATAGAGATAATCATTTAAGAGAACAATGTACATCCAGATACATAGATCACATATAGTAGAAAGATAAATCCCAAGAATATAAGAGCGAACTTCTTCAATGATAGAGAACCCCCAAAAATCTTCTTCTTGTAGCAGTAGCAAACTTGCTTGGTGAGAATGAGTAAGTGCGCCTTCTATTTATATTTTTTCATGTTGACTTTTTCATCTTTCAAGTGGGGCAACTTGTCTTCTTCTGTTGGCTCGACTTCTCTTTTAGTGTGCACAATAGGTATGTCTTCACATTTCTTCTGTGACCAACATGGGGAGGATGCCTCATGCAACTACCACATCAACACTCCCTCTTAGCTAGGGATGCATCATCATATTGGAACACATCTGGATATCATATGTACATCACGACTATCTCGAACATCTCTATATCATAAGGAAGGTCTTCCAACACAATCTCAGTTCATCGAGAAGTGTCAACAACTCTACCTAGTCCATCGGGGAGTCAACATGCATAAGCTCAACCTAGTCTATTAGGGAACATGCAACAACTCAACAACTCTACCTAGTCCATCGGGGAGTCAACATGCATCAACTCAACCTCGTCCATTGGGGAACAAGGAACAACTCAACTCAGTTCATCGAGGAGTCAACTACTCAACCCAGTCCATCAGGGAGTCCACATGCACTGGCTCAATCTAGTCCATTGGAGAGCCTACATGTAATACGTGTAATATGTGCTAGTATGCACCGGCCTCTCCACCCCTTCTCGAGATGTACGAGAGATCTCACTTCTTCACAGAGTGATTGGGAGAATGCACTAAATCTTTCCATCACTTTTCATGATGTCTAAGAGATCTCCCCACTCCTTCACAGAGTGTCTGAGAGTATGTGCTGGCCTCTCCATCCCTTCTCAAGATGTCCGAGAGATATTCCCACTCCTTCTCAGAGTGTCCGGAAGAATGTAGTGGCCTCTCCAGGCCTTCTTAGGGTGTCTAAGAAATCTTCCCACTCCTTCTCAAAGTGTCCGGAATAATGCAGTGGCCTCTCCACCCCTTCTTAGGGTGTTCGAGAGATCTCCCCACTCCTTCTTAGGGTGTCCGGAAGAATGTAAGAGAATCAACCTTCCCTCAGTGAGGGAAACAAACATGGGACCAATCTCCCCACTCCTTCATAGAGTGTCAGGGAGTAATGTCAACCTTTCCTTTTAACGAGGAAGTCAATAATGGGACTGTTGTCACATATATAGTAGCTAGGCTTCTTTTGTTCCTGAGTAGTACTGAGTAGTTCTTTGAGCCAGTCCTTTACTATGTGATCAGCAGATGATGAGCTAACAGTTAAGGATCTCTCACTTTTAGTAGATCCAGAGTGACCAGATTGACTAGTTCTATGCCATGACTGAGCCTCATGACCTTAGATTCGATGACTGAGTTAGCCATTCTCATGACCCAGAGCAGAGATTGATACAGTGCCTATGTGTAGCAGCAGCAGTTGTCCCAGGGATTTTCAGACTTGATTTCAGATTTAGTGCAGGTATATGGACCCAGGTGATATTGTGGTTTGTGCTTATGGATTTTGATGTTGCTTTGTTTCCTATTTTAGCAGTGAGACTTAGTTGATATTAATTATATGTTGGCAATATTTTATCTTGGTTTACTTGAAATCTAAAGTATAAATGATCTAGTGGTTTTGACCGTGAAATTCCTTTGTATACTCATTGACCTTGCCCTACTCCTAGTATGGATTTAGTCTTTTCCCCTCAGGGACATAGCTTGCTAGTTTTGGCATCACTTCGATTGTCTCCATCCATTCGTTGCCTTCCCATTTTCATTGACTATCCTTGACTTGTAATTTGACTAGTGACATATGGGATTTCCCCCACCTTCACCTTTATGTTGGAATAGGTCTCCATGTATAAAACTGTGTCTCGGTGTTGGTTTATGTGATTTTTGTCACAGGGAATGTCTACCTCTAGGTCTTGAACACAAGTAGTCCTACCAAAGAAAGTGTCTTTAGACACTAAGGCATAAGAGCTTAAAGTTATTCTAAATGGATGCCCTGCCAACAAAATAAAAGTGTCTTTAGACACTATTGGAAATGGAAAAATAAAACTAGTCAGTGGCCAAGAGATGAGCACTAATCCATTATATGGTGTAAAGCTCATGTATTCCCACAGGGTATCAGGGAGGCAAGCCCTAGAAGGCTGAGCCTTTTCCTTTTGACTTATTCCAAATAGCTAGGTCACCTCACGAAATGCCAGATAAATATTTTGAAAACATTCCTATATTCTCTGGTAATTGTGCGATCACCATCGAAGACCATATAGATGCCGTGTGGTCACACATTGAAGCTTATGGTGTCGAGGAGGAAGATGTGTACATGAGGGGCCTTCTGTTTTCGTTAGAAGGTGAGGCCCGTAGATGGTTCGATAGGTTGCCAGCTTTATCAATAGGAGGGTATGACGCTTTTGTCACTGTTTTAAAGGGTCAATGGTCAACAAAGTTAGACAACAGATTCTTTCTAAACCAACTCTTTGAAATCAGGAAGAAGGAAAATGAAACCGTTCAAGAGTTTAACCTTAGGTTTGATCAGACTGTAGCAAGTGTATCTGACACTATTAAACCTAAAGACCAAGCACTCTTAATCCATTATCTAAAAGCATTTGATGGGTGGCTTGGTTATCATCTGAAAGAAAAGAACCCTACTGACTTTAAGCATGTCCAAGACAATGCAAGAAACGCTAAGGAAAACGCTGCGTCTATGGGCAAGCAAAACTTCTTCGACTCCTATGGTCCATCTTCGTCCAAAACAGAGTCACGAACTAAGAAAATGAAAGAACCATCTAAGAAACCAGTTGATATGTTGGAAAACATGCAAGAGATGGTCAAGAATTTGGCTCTAACCACAAGGGACCTAGCTAGGGGTAGGGAGTCCGATAAGTATAGGAACCAATATGGGCCTAAACCTTATTGGAACCCCTAGAAGAGACCCATGAATGATGATATAAGAAAGAACCCTCCGAATCAAGCACCACTTGATCCCAACGCAGTTAACTGGACTAGAGAGCAAGAACAGGAGGACCATGACTATTATCCTCATGAAGAGAATGAAGAAGAGGATTCACCACAGAAGATCAATTTCATTGATGACTTTGATGATACCTTTGGTAGAGTCCTTTTTGATATGGAGTATGATATTCAGGATGTTACCCCCTAGTACGGGCTGTATTCCTCCTTTAGAGCAAATAAATGAAATCAACAAACCCATAGTCCAAATCTATAAAAGGGAAAAGGGTAGGGAAAGGCCTTTGCCGTTCTTTGATCGGGGATTGGAAGAAAAGAAGAACGAAGAGAAAGAATTGGATAGAATTCCTGTTGAGTATGATTTGAAAATTAATATTGAAAAGGAATTAGATAAGATCATGCAAAACATTCCCCTGACTAAATTGATTAAGATTCCAGCAGTAAAAGACCAAGTGATTGAATTTTTTGATAGTATTCCCAAGTTGGCCAAAGTGACATTGTTGTTGAAACTCTTCCTAGTCCACCTTTGAATGTTGCACTTAAAGGGGAAGAGGATCCTCCGATTGAGATTAGGGCAGCGCTTTATGAGAGGAAGAATGGAGGGCATGAGCCTTTCTATCTAACTTTTCACATTGGTGAGCTCTTATTACACAAATGTATGATTGAATTGGGAGTTGCCATGAATGTGATGCCTAAAAGCATCGTGGAGGCCATGGGTTTGCAAATAACTAGGCCTTATAAGAATGTGTGTGGAATGGATTCAAAACCTATCCATGTTTTTGGATTGATCAAGAACCTTCAAGCAGACTTGTTTGCTTGTTCGGACATATCCACCCTCATGGATGTTGTAGTAGTTGATTTGCCCCCGGTTTATGGGATGCTTCTTAGTCGGAGATGGTCAGTTGGATTAGGTGGATAGCTACAAATGGACTTATCATATGCCACTATTCCTATGATGGATCAATGGTGAGGATTTATCGTGATCCTTTCTATGATGGTCATTTAGAGCGGTATGAAGATGGGGTTAAGAATTCATATGGCTAGGGTGAGTTGTTTCCCAATGGTGTGTTCATGGTTATGGAAGGAGGAAGTAGTTGGCCGGGAAGTCAGGATGACACAGAGAGTATTTGGAGATCTTTTCGGGAACCTGATTCATCAGAAGAGGAAAGGGACCTCCAAAATTTTATTTGAAGGTCTGATCATGAGTTGATGATGTATGAGGTCTCTCATGATTTGAGGATTGTATTTGGAACATAAGGTTTTGATGTTTCTAGCCGCCTCCATGATCCCACTATAGGGTTTGGAGGCACTGACCCACATAATTTTTTACAATAAAAAATCCCATTTTTTTCGGAAATTTTTATTTAATGAAAAATTAAAAAATCCTAGGAGGGACTTAGCGCATGTTCATAAGACTATGCGTTCATAAGACTCAAAAATAATGACTAGCATGGTAATACACATTGACACTAGGCTTTAATAACCCGCTGGGGCCTAACCACCAAGATAATTACTCTAGCTTCAGAGGATTGAGTGAAAAATTCAAAAATTATAAGTCGCTGAAAAAATGAGATATAATTAACAAGGAAAAAACACTCTAGAGTAATTGGATTGATGACCAAGAAGGCCAAGCCTTTTACAAAAAGCCATCATGCTACGCCATTCATTTACAATTTCCCTTGGGGTATGAACATGTGAAAAAGAGAAAATATGGCCAAAATGGCTTGCTGGACTTCCGAACTCTAATAATGAACAAGTAACTTGTTCAAACTCTGGCGGCTCAACGACAAGTCCAACTAAGTGCAACTTAGGGTGTAACAGATATAATGATCGTTGATGTTTATGACCCACTCTTTGATTTAGATAGGGCTTGCAAGGAGGGTGTTAGCACTACTATGATCTATTCAGGCCCGACAAGGTTGGGGCCTTGTCATGAGACTGAACATCAAAGTATTTTATAGCTATTGCAGAACTGTCTTCCCTAAAGAAATCTTGTTTTGACAGATCTCTTACCTTGAGCTGGGGAGAGAACATGGTATCATTGGACTAGCATATTTCTTATTTCTTGATATTATGAGGAGGCTGGCAAGAGTTTATTAGTACTTAGTTATTTTTTCTTGAGCTATTTGGGGTTGGCAAGGCCTTTGTTGCTAAAAACTATTGCTATGTGAGAGAGGGTTATAACTTATTCTTGAGCATTGGCTCCTTTGTTATATCATTTCCTTAGCTTAGGGGTGGAATTCAAGTAGGAATGCCTATGGTTGGGTGTTGGGTTTTTCCTATGGTAATTAGTTTGATAATTTGCCTTTGTTGCAGATAAGTACATTTTTTCGTAGAAAAAATCATCACTTTTTCCGTTACTTAAAATAAAAAGGTAATGTTCTTTCTATTTTTTTTCTTTCTAAAACTGCCAGGAAACTATAGTCCATAAAAATATAGAGATAGAAAACATTAGAAAGAACAATATACATGGTCAACTTCCTTGGCCCCATCTTGGGATATGATCAATGATAGAGGTCTTGGCTTTCTGCTACATGCTTGTTTTGATAGTTTATCTGCAGTTTGATTGTGCTCCCGGAAGACATTATGGAAATAGATAAACTAGAATCTTGCCTTCCATGCTCAAGATCCCCATGTAACCCAATATTCCTCTATTTCGTACAACTGTCATCCAAGAAAATGTAAGTTTTGGATCCCCATACACATTAAGTTCTCTTACCCTTGCCTCCAGAGCAATTGTCATCGGAATAGACATTGCCTTCACTATTTCTGAATTGTTGGATTGTCTTCCTAGGCCATAGTCAAATATTTGATGGGTATCTAAAAAATAAATGATACCCCCCTGCACCACTCTCGCTTGGATGTTATTGGGATGCTCCATCAAAAAAACCACAGGGCTTTCATTTGACTATTTTTGCCTCTCCTACCACCTTTTGTTTCTAGCTTTGTCCAAAGCAAGGCTCTTAGGAGTGGGAGTTCAAACTACCAATTTTCAAAAGACTCCAGGAGCGAAGCATTCTATGAAGCTTTCTTTATAATATATGTTTTAATATATTTGTGTGCACATATGTTTAAAACAACATGCATAATGTTGAATTAGTTGCAGAAAATACGAAAACATATATTTAACTAGTAGATTAATGAAATGATGGTCATTAAAGCATAAATCATTTAGTACACAAATAACATCAACCATCTAGCATTTATATCTTATAACATTGTCATGAAACGATCAACCATAACATCAATCATTAACCTTTGAGTTTCAAGTTTCAAGAGATAACATTTGTCATCAACAAATTGTAACACGTAACATTAACCAAGTAATGAAATAGGGCATCGTGACCAAAGAGTTGTAAGATGCAGTCAACCGGTCAAAGTTTCAAAATTCAAGCTTAAAGTTCAAGCTTACTATAATATAATGTTTACAAAATAGACCATAATACAAACAAATAGTTCTAAGTTCTAGAACCTAGATTCAAAACTGAAAAAGACAAATAATGCTACTATCTATTAAGCTTTCCTCTTGCCACGAGCAACTTCTAATTTTTTTCTCGTGATCTAACCATTAAAGTAGGTGAAAGTGGTCATGAAACACGAGTACAACCACCACCATGAGTGTAATGTCCTCTTTTAATATCACCAGAGACACCTGTTAACCTATTTTATTCCATAGGTTCGAGCGGGTATTAAAAAAAGGGAATAGTTGAGGATTAATATCAGTAGGAGCAGAAAGAAACATCAATTCAATATTATTAAGTCATCGGTATAGTAAAGAAGGTCACCGGGGTTAATATCATAAAGCATGCATGCCTTATTTCTTTAGTCTTAAAGTCAACGAGCAATTATAATTGCATGCATGCAAAAAGTAAAGTGCAAACCCTAAAAGTACATGATAAATCTATATAAGAAGGGTCATTGAACCAAAAGGATTATCTATGATTATTATTATTGAATTTGGTTTCTAGAGTAGTAGCAGCAGGTGCCGTGACAGCAAGTTGGGGTTGGGGACGAGGTCTTCAACTAGCAAGGGGTTTCGGCAGTGAAATCTATTTGCCCTAATCACTTCAGGATAAATCATCCAGGTCTATCATTAGTTATTCACCATATTCATTCTTCCTCAGTGATCTAGCATACAGAGAGAGATTTATTCACATTTTGCAGCTGGGGAACAGCTGGAAATCCTCAGTATAGTTCGCTGGGACTCAGAATCTCAGTCTTTCTTTAGCATGTCATGACTATCCTTCTCAGCAGACTCGCCACATTGTACTGGGTGATTATCAGTCCATAGTTTGTGTATCCGGAGCAGCTAGCAGCAATAACGTGAGGAGAGAGGACGTCATCCATCCTCCAGCAAATCAATTCGCTAGGTGGCTTGAAGGAGTCTAATCTTCCACATTTGTCTCCTTATCTCTCCGGGAGGCCTATACCATCACTCCTAGGAAGTTTCAACAACAACGGACACTTCCTTCCTCATAAACGTCAAGATCATCAGAAGGAGGGCACTATTTTAGCTACGTGTCAACTGCTGGAGAGGAGCACTATCTTCTTATCTTTTCGACGTAACCTGCAAGCATCTTAACTATTGACAGAATATCATCATTATTATCAGTGGTATGTGTATCTCTTCTTATTAAAGTTTTTGCCCTATTATCTCTCCAGACCAGCTATTTTTTAGGGCCGTTTGGCTCGACACTTTTTGCATGCACATTTTATTCATCTTTCTAGTACAATTTGAGTATTTGAACAACAAACATATTACCAAAGTACAATAGGATATTAGTTGGGATATTACAATGAGCTATACACCCCCCCACACAACAATGGAGGTTGTGAAGGTAAAACTATTACATTTGGAATCTTGCTAGCATTGACAATGGTAGTGGATGGGGGTGGCATCTTTGCTGCATGATCAACATCATGAGTCCCATTAATGAAAAAGTTCATCCTCCATGCGCTCTAAAGCTATGGCTCTGTTACCTCCCTAAAAATGCATGGCTTATTTCACATTTTTATGAAAAACTTTTCTCACTAGCATAGCAGAAGATCCTTGGAGTTCAATGGCAGTTAGTAAGTTATAGGTTATAGGATATACTTGAAGGTTATGCACCTTGTTCTATTTTGCTTGAACAACACTATCATCTAGGGAAAGGACAAAGGTGTGGAGGAGTATTGATGACTTGATGGAGGCTTCTGAGGGGCATTTTTCACCAAGAGGATCCCCTTGGGCACACTTCACATACATTTGAAGCAGGTTTACATGGCTTACATTTCCCTTTGTTGCATCATTAATAGAGAGTCTTGTTCCTAGGTTGCACCCAAGGCTTGGGATCACATGAATGAAGGATGTGAGAAGGAAGGGAGCCTTAGAACTTGACCACCCGACCATATTAGAGGTCCAAAGCATGAGATGTGGTAATCAAAGGGGTTAATGAGCATAAAAAGAGAAACATACTACTTGAGAAGGTGCCATGTGGCACTAAATTGTACTTGGGCTTGGCCAAAGGTCCACTTTAGGTTGAATCCCCTCTTCAAGGAGGTGGCTAGGGCATGTTGAAGACAAGAAGGGGTGAGAAATAACACGAATGGAGGAGCTTCCACACATTTGGAGGTATGTTTCACTTTTTAAGGTATTTGGGAATTGGGACACATTGTTTGAACTTTGAGGCCTTTTCTAAATAATTGGAGGCAAGCTCTTCGCATAAGAAAGTCAGATGACATTGATCAAACACTCAAAGGAGAGGAGTTTTGTTTATGAAGATGTCAAGTGGCATTATGGATCCATTTTGTTCACTCAAATGGTAAATGGAGCAAATGCCCTACATTGGAGGCTCAAAGCATGATATGTGATAAGCAAAGAAGCCAAAGGAGGAACTCCCTTGCTTAGAATGATGCCATATGGTGATAGAAGCACTTGTATGGTCAAAGGAGGTCCCTTGATGCAGATCATTCCACTCAACGGTTGAAAATAATAATATTTTGTTGCTTAAATCATGAATCTACCCTCTTTAAGAATGCATCTAAAGCATGTTAACGGATGCAGCTTGACACATTTGGAGGAGCAATCTCAACGAGAAGATAAATCTTGTTAAAATTTGACTAAATCAAACCCTAAAAGTAGGTTTATTAGGGGTGCCCTAATTTTATGGTTTCTAACTTTCATTTATTATTATTTTACTCATTAGGGTTTTGTTTGAAAGGCATAAATAGAGGAGAACTTCATTTGTTAGAGGCATGCTTGGAAGATTGGAAACTTCCTTGCAAGCACTTAGTTGAATATCATTGGGAGGATTGGAAGGACGGGTTCAATGTGAGGTTATTCCATCTCTATATTCTTTTCATGGATGGTTAGGGTTTTCTCAAGAATTGCTATTGTTTTGTTGCTGGAATGATCTTTGTAGAAGGGGAATTTCGTCAAAAAATAAGAGATTAGGGTTGAGGTTGCTAAACCCTCACTATTTCTTGATGTAATCTTGAATTATTGAAGGATTCTCTGCTATCGTTTCTATTGTTTGAAGGGGCTATTGCTACCTTCTTTCTTCATTAATTCCACATGATTCTAGGCTAATAGTGGTGTTAATCCACTACAAGCAACCTATCCACGAGAAGGGAGGTGCACTCCCCCTACAAGTGACACATTTCAAGCTCCAAGGTGTAGATGTCAAACAAGCAAGGCTCCAAGGCATGAACACTCCTCAAGAAGATACAACACTCCACCTCCACATGCCTTTAAAGCTCCAACACCCCTCCTATGACATGTGCTACTTCGTCTTTGTTACGCCACATGTTTTCTGTAGTTGCACCCTACTAGATGTGCCAAAATGGTGGGTCTTTTTTCTATTGTAAAATGGCAGGTTGGAGCTTGTTTATGTAAAAGTGTTGGTCTAGCAGGGCCCAAGTCCCTCGGTCTTGTCATGGAAGGTCATGTAAGTCCTCATTTCAAGGAGTGTTGATCTAGTGGCTTTGCTGACTACCCCTTGACGGATGGTAACCCCTCATCATGTTGGGCATTTATGCCCTAGGTAGGTGTCTTATGCACCTTGGAGTGAATCCATTATGACACATGGCTTAGGGGCTCTTAACCACACTTATGATTTTATGCTTTGTAGAGGTGATTGCGCTTGTAAAGGTCGTCACACCTGCCTTAGCACACCTCATTGATACCCCCTTGGACATTATTTTGTTATGTCATCCCTCCCTCTTGGTCATCTTGGTCTTGAAGAGCAAATCGTCCACCATCAAAACAAACTTCTAGAGGTCGTACCAACCTAAGAAGGAGGGTGTTGAGGGAAAAAGACATGTGTTGGGATTAGATGGGGCATGGCGTCCTCCTTCCAAGCTCAACTTTTCATCATGTTGAAGCATTTCATCATTTTTTATCATTATTTTATCTTTGATGAGGTTTAGTCCCCAGTTTGTGTGTGACAAACCCTAAAAATTCCTTAAAATTCATTTTAAAGACAAATTAGGCAGGTCGGTTTAGAGGAGGGTTAAGTTAGCCTTTTGTCCCTACAAATAAGGCGCCCTCCTCTCATTTGTAACCAAGATCATGGGATCAAATATGACTGAATTCTTATTTTTACTTGTGTTTATGAGCAATTAAGTGGTGCACACCTCTCTTCTCGGCTGTTCTAAGGTTTATAAGGATCAAATCTTGATGTTTTGTCAGTTTTGAGGTTTCTTTACAATCTTTCAAGGCTATTTTCAGGTGAAAGGATTTCTGAGGCTCTTTCTCTTCTCCTTTCTCTCTCAATTGTGGTAAGATCTTGAACCTCTTGTCTTGCACTACTAGAGGCATCCAAGGTAGGAACAATATGGGGTTTTATGCATGATATTCTAGTTTTGATGGGTGAGACATTCCTCTGAAGGATATCTCTTATTTTGGGCCTTGATATCTTGTTTGCCCTAATTAGGTCAAGCGCTAACATAATATAGGGTTTTTTAGCCTTGCCCTAATTCATTCAAATATTGAATTGCTGATTCTTGGGAGAAACGCTAGCCCCAATTTCCCATTGTCTGGTGGAATAAGACCCAGATCTATTTCCCTCATCTTCACCATCTTAATTTTACAAAATTCCTTGTATTATATTGAGAAAATACAAAAAAGTCAAATATATAAAAACCATAAAAATAAAAAAAATATAAAATTATAAAAATATTGCGGTATTGGAAAATCTAATCCGTTCAATTGATGCACTCATTGATTTCATGTTCAATCTTGAAGGGAGCCCTCTTTCGATGGCTAATTTGTGATATTTACGGTTATGTGTGTCCTCCTTCATCTTGGGTGTGTCTCACAAGCTAGAAACAAGGTCTATTATCAACCCTACTTTCTTGGGCATTCATCTAGTGGTTCAAGTTGGCGTTCTTGTGATTTTTGGGGGATGGTTAGGGCATAAACCAGATCTGGTAAGTCATTTCTAGATTTGTAATACTCCTTCATCTGCGGCCTAGAAAGTGAGATTCTTATCCCTCTCCATCATGGATACCTTCATTGGTAAGTTGGCATTGTTCTAAGTGGTTTTTATATATATTTGAGCACATATTTTGTGGCTGTTTCTCTTATAACAACAAGTTTTTTAATCATTTGCAATAATTGTGAACATTTATCCATTCTAACTTATATTCTTTTGAAGTACTTGGTAAATGTGCTTCTATTCATTACTTTGACTCCATAAGGCACTGATCTTTGTCGAGAGATTGCTTGTGAGGTATTCTTGTTGTGTAGGTTTATTTCACCTATATTAGGGGTCCCCCCTTGGCCTCTAGAAGTTGGCCTAAAGCATAAGGAGAATGCATTGTGGTGACAGTTGGTGCATCTCCTGAAAAGTTGCCAATCTTAGTATCGACCCTCATGTCCTATCGAAAGGGTGCTAATTTGTGTGGTAACATTTTTTGGGACCATTTTCGGGGACACTTGAAGATTGTTGCATAAGAGTTTGAGCACATTGTTGGGCCAAAGTCTAATCTCCTTGGCATGAACGACATATTTTGTGAGAAAGCATTTCATGAAGTTGAGGTAAGTTTTTGTTTGGTACTTTGATGAGATTATTGTTAAGGACTAACCTTGCAAGTCTTATTTGGCATCTCCATTGAAGAAAATACAACAAAGAGGTACACTTCAAGATAAAGCCCTTGACAATTGACGACATCACTGGATGTAAAGGTGAGCACATCCATTAGTCATGAAGAAAAGTACATCTTGGCGACCCCACACATTTTTGGCATGAAAAAAAGATGATATGGCATTTTATGATGAACCATGGATGCACGATTGGTTTGACCCGTTGGATTTCTCGATTGTCTTGAGATATCCTAATCAATTCCATGGGGATGATTGGAAGAAGTGCATCCCAAAATTTTGTGAACATGAGGATTTAGTTTATTGACATGTTATATCATTCATGTGGGCTATTTTACAATTTAATGTGGTCCATGAAGATGTTCCAGTTGTCTCTTGTTCTATGGAACGATGATATAGAAAAATGGTATGATGGACTTCTTAAGAAAGAAATTCGTTTGTTCAAAGAATTTATTAGGGTTTCTTGGGAGAAATGGGATCCTTTTTTCACAGTGAATATTGGGTGGCTCTCTGATGAAGACATTTCTATCCCATCACTTGAAAACAAAGATATTAATGAAGGTCAACCCCTAAAAAGATCTCATGAAGAAAAGCCATTGTTGAAGAATCTCTCGTCGAGGATTTTGTTAAAGAAGCCAAGGAAGACAACATATCAAGCCCTATGCTTGAAACTGATGGTATTGTTAGAAATTGATAGCTGTAAACCAAGATCACTAAAAGAATGTCAAAGTACGAAAACAAAGTGTAGATCTCGTTTAACCATGATGATCAATGATCATCTCCCAACCATAGACAAAATAATGTCTCCCCCGACCTCGCCCTTCTAGTAGAGATGAATCGTTCAAAGATAGAAGTACATCCAGATGATAGAAGCATAAACCCAAAGAACATAAAGAGAAACCTCTCCAAAAATGGAGAGCCTCAAAAAACAGTCTTCTTCTAGTTGTAGCAAACTTCTCTCTTCACTTGACCGAACTTGCTTGAGTGCTTGATGTGAAAATGAAGTGAGGCGCCTCCTATTTATAGTGTAAGTCGTTGGCAATTTAATTTTTAGTTGGGGCCGACTTGTCCTCGTCACTGGGGCCGACTTGACTTGTTTGTCTTATTTTATGGGCCAACTCGTGTTCTTTTCAAGGGCTGACTTGTGAGGATGAGCCTCACGCAGATACTACAACAACACCCCCTCTTACACATGGAGGCATCATCATCATCAATTGGAACACATTTGGATATCAACAATGCATCATGACTATCACGAACATCTCTATATAAGGAAGGGATTCCATCTGGAGTTCACACAGGATAGGATGTTCACACTAGTGAAGCATGACTCGCAAAGGACTCGCGAGTCTGCGTGAGTGCAACCCTGCTGCGAGTAACGGACAGAGACTCGGCCAATACCTGGAAACTCAGCAGACTCGGCGGACCCGGCTCGGACTCGACAGAACTCGGCTCATACTCGCCAGTAAAGGACATCGTCAGACGCGAAATGGACCCCGCGGATGAGAAACGGACCTCGCAGACACGAAATGGAGGGAAAGGGACGTCGTAGAGGTTATAAATAGAAGGAGGTCGTCGTTGTTGGGTCGTGAATTGCTGGGAAGAAAGCTTCATCAATCCTTGTTGATCGTGGACAAGGGTCTGCAGACTCTGCACTTCGCTGGTGGTCTTCTGCTGGTGCTTCGCAAGTAGTCTTCGTTGGTGGTGCTTCGCTATTGGTCTTCACTTCCAAGTTTCCAGGTTAGTAAATAGTTTACAGTTTACTGTAAACTGTAACATTGTTTTTTAATTTTTTTTTTATGTTATAGTTTATTAAAATTTTAAATATAATATTTAATTTTTTTAAAATTTCATTTGATTTTGTAGTTTAATTTTAAATTTAAATGTTATTAGGTTTCGAAGGGAAAATGCCCTGTGGCCAAGTATCTCAGCCACACAGGGGGCCGTGGGCTGAGATACTCAGCCATAGGGCTGGTGGGCTGAGTAGTGGCTGAGTAGACTTGACTTACTCAGCCATTACTCAACCCACAGGTCTTGTGGCTGCGTATCTCAGTCCACAGTCCCCTGTGTGTCTGAGATACTCGGCCACAGGGCGTTTGCCCTTAGAAACTTAGAATTAATAAGATATTTAAATTTTAAAATTAAAAATCAATGGAAATTTAAAAAAAATGACTAAATTTAATGTAGAAATATCATTTCATTGTGTTTTGAATTTAAATTTTTAAATTTTTAATTGTAATTGATTTTAAAATTAAATTTTAAATTATTATTATTTAATTTTTTATGGGCATAACTTAAAAGCCCCGTGGCTGAGTATCTCAGCCCACAGGGCCACAATTTATTTTAAATTCTTTAAAGTTTAAGAAATTAAAAAAATTTAAAATCTGAATTTAGAATACTAAAGTTAATCTTTAATAAACCATTTTTTTGTAATCCAGAATCCAGATTCCATGGCACCTAAGCCTAGAAGGCCTCTTGATCCAACATGGAAGTATTGTGTCTGAGTGAATCCCAATGATGATCACATGGTCATTTGCAATTTCTGCTTCGCCCAAATGTTTGGGGGCAAAAACAGGTCGAAGTGCCATCTAGCAAGAATTGTTTGCAAAGATGTGGTGGTTTGTGATAAATGCCCCGATGAAGTCACAGCCAAAATGGTAGCTGCTTTGAATGCCATTAGAGAACAAACTGAAAAGAGGGCAAGATACAAGTTTGAAACTTCTATGATAGGAAGATCTTCAATGGGACCATCGGATGCAGCTCCAAGTACAGGGGCATCCACATCCGCTATTGTAGCAAAAGGAAGTGTAACTTCTTCTTTCTTCCTTCCTCGTACATCTCCGGGATCTCAACCATCCTTGGAGAGCTTCAATGAAAAGAAGAGGAAAGAGTCAAATATGGCCGTGAGGAGGTTTTGGTACCATAACAGCCTTTCATTTAACTATGCAAAGTCTTATTTTTATTAGCCCATGGTAGATGCCATTGGCACATTGCAAGTGCTGGCCTTAGATACAAAGCCCCCTCCTATAGTGCACTTAGGGAGAAAGAGTTAGATGAGGAGCTCGAGTGTGTTAAGGAACAATTGGAAACCATTAAAAAGTCATGGAAATTTACAGGTTGCATAGTTTTGTTTGATGGGTGGATAGATCAAAGGGGCAGCACAATCATTAATTTTGTTATAGCATGCCGTAAAGGAACCATGTTCCTAAAATCCATTGATGCATCCTCACATGTAAAGGATGTGTTATGACACCAAGTTTAGCTACCCACTAAAGGTTATCCCATCTGGGACGATAGAAGTGAGGTAGCTCATTGGTGACACCGCAAGGGCGTCTTCCACTATGGATAAAGGGTAGTTGTCACACCGAACGAGCTTTTGTCACTTTAGATCAATATGGAGAATGACCAAGGGGGAGACCCTACTAGCCTAAGAGGCTAGCGCACCTACTCAAGACACTCGTAGGGTTTGACAGTGTATAAGAAAGGAGAGATAATGAGTGGGTAAGACTAGATCGATCAAATTAGAGTGGTATGGAGATTAGGGCCAAGTTGGGGAAGCTTAGTAAAGATAGGAAATAACCCAACTTGGATGAGATTGTACCACAAATGAGTTAAGGAAATAGATCTAGGGAGATCTAGCCAAATGAATGAAAACCCTAAAGGAACCCACCTAGGATTTTTGCATGAGTGGACAAAGTGGACCCAAAAAAGTAGATCGGGGCATGACATGACTAGATTGGGGTGCTGGAAGGTTGGAGCTATGATTTTGAGGCGGGTCCAAGCATACCCATCTAACAGATTTGAAGAAATGGCCACCCACCCAAGAGAGGCGCCCCCACCTAGAGTGACTAGTGCTAGATCCCAGGGCAAATGGAGTCCGATTTACGTGAAGCTTGAGATCTAGGGTTTATTCATTAATCTCCAAGTGGGTTTTGATGTTCGTCATAAAAAACTCATCGGATCTATCAGATCTACAAAACTAGGGTTTGGTTGTGACAATCAGATCAAAGCTCGGAAAAATAAAATATATGTAGATGTACCTAGATATACTTGCTACTAACCTTGTATGATGATGATCTTGCCTTTCCGATCAATTACAAGCGTTTTCTATGCCTCCAAGTGAAATCGCTACCTCCTCTCAGATGCCAAGCGCTCCCTCCTCCTGCAAAAGAGATCTGCTATGAGAATCGATTTACAAAAGGATGGATGAAATGACGAAGAAAGATGAACCAAAGAACATCAAGATGGTCGTGAGACACAATAAAGATACTCCCTGAATCCAAGATGATTTGAGTGGATGATATGGATCTTAGTCACAATAACGCCCCTACCCAAAAGATTCCTTCACCAGATGGATGGAAACCTGCAAAAATATTAGAAATGCATAGATCTGCAAGAATGCTAGAGAGAACAAGACTTTCCAATCTCCATACAAGACATTCAACAAAGCTTCCAAGAATTTCTGCAAAATATTTTATTAATCCAAGAGTTTGAGGGCCAAAAGTCCCTTTACAAATGAGAGAGCATCTCAATATATAGATCTCTCAAGTGCATAATACCTAGATCCAAAAAGATCAAGGGTCAAGATCATAAGATAAAATCATCCTAATTTACGGCTAAGATTAGCCGGATACATCTCACATGGATCAACTCAAAAATATAAGGGGGTGCATCACTAGAAATGCCCGATGAGGGGCGTACCACATAAAATATGACTATTGATTATAAAGTAGAACATGGTGGGGCTAGGAGGTTATGTTATCCTTCACTAGCATGGCTTTATGACACAATAACAATGTGTGGTGGCAAATAATATAAAAGAGTGATAAAAATCACTAGGGGATCTCTTTCAAAATACCCTCAAATTGCATAAATCAAGGATGTGTGGACCCCGAGTGAACTGAAGTTGATGCTGGATGATGAAGGTGACCCAAACACTGCACCTCAGACCAATTCCATGCCAATCCTTTGCCTCGATTGCCCAAATTGATTTCCTCATTAGCCATTTTTTATTATTAAAATGTTGCCTTGGGAACATAAAACAACCCATATCTCATTGTGGACCAAAAACTAACGTCAAATGACTACATGGATGGATCTTGGACCATGGTAGTATGGTACAAACGATTGGCTGCACCCCAAGAATTCCTTTAACGCCCTAAGATAACTTAATTTTTTTCTCATCGTGTTTTATTTTCAGTTTTCCTAGGCAAAACTACTGCAAAAGGCCAAGAAACCCATATCTGTCCTGTAACTGTTTGAAATTGAAAACCAGCGATACCAATGGGCTCAGAATGTCCAATTCAACTAGGAATGAGTACTCATACACCATATGTCCATCACAAAGATACATCAGAGGCCCCATCAATGTCAGAACAATAATAATAATAAAGCCTGTAAATGCTGATAATCATGGAAATAATACAAGCCATCATAACAAATCACCATCTGAAGTATGACTATGCCTAATGGACACTTGTAGACCATAAATAATCATCATCCATGAACATCTGTCTATAACTCATCCTAAATCCTGCTCATGGCCTGATCAATACTAGGTTGACCAAGTCAAGACTGATCAAATGATGAGCCAAGTGCTAAACTATGATACTGCAATGCACAAGTGGACATGCATACTCAATTATCTATGTTAGCAATGACACTCTAGTACGATTTATGTTTTGTTGGCAATTATAAGCACAATACATATATAATAATCCAAATCAAAATGATTAGTTGCTTCAAAACAAGAACATCCAGTGTATACTCATTTATAGATTTAATCCTTTTGCTAGTCAAGGGTGAAGGGATCATAAACAACAGGTGAGGCCAAGGGATGACTTGATAACTTAACACTGTAAGCACCTAGGCTAAGGGATAAGGGGATCCACACAACAAATAAGTTGGACTAGGTGAACAATTGGGCATGGCGGTATCTCACAAATGGGTGGAATGATGAGAAGGCTCCACTTGACTCTAGACAAGCAACCTTTTTGATACTTTATATGCTCAACATTTATTTCACTAGTTGACCTCTAAAGGTGGGTGTCCTGGTAAGCCTTGGCTTCCAGATAATGACAAAGACATGACCTTTTTGGGCCAGTCTCTCCCTGCTGCCCTGTGGGGGCAGATGAGCCGTACATTATAAAAAGAATGAGTGCTCATCCTCTAGATATCAACTTTATTTTTCATTGATAACTCGCCAACCTCCAAGAGCAGGTGCCCTTGAAAGCCTTCTGGGATTCAAGAAAATGACTAAGGCTCAGCCTTTTAGGGCTTGCCTCCCTGATACCCTGTGGGGATACATGAGCCTTACACCATACAATGGATGAGTGCTCATCTCTTGGCCACTTGCTAGTTTTATTTTTATTTCCAATAGTGTCTCCAGACACTTTTATTTTGCTAGCAGGGCATCCATTTAGAATAACTTTAAGCTCTGATGCCTTAGTGTCTAAAGACACTTTCTTTGGTAGGACTACTTGTGTTCAAGACCTAAAGGTAGACATTCTTTGTGATAAATGCCACATAAACCAACACCGAGACACAATTTTATACGTGGAGACCTATCCCAACATAGAGGTGAAGGTGGGGGAAATCCCAGATGTCACTAGTCAAGTTACAAGTGGAGGATAGTCAATGAAAATGGGAAAGCAACGGATGAATGGAGGCAGTGGAAATGATGCCAAGACTAGCAAGCTATGTCCCTGAAGGGAAAAGACTAAATCCATACTAGGAGTAGGGCTCGCGAGGCCAATGAGTATACAAGAGAATTTCCCGGTCAAAACCACTAGATCATTTATACTTTAGATTCCAATTAAACCATGATAAAGTATTGCCAACATATAATCAATATCAACTGAATCTCACTGCTAAAATAGGTAACAGAGCAACATCAAAATCCACATGTATAAACCATAATATCACCTGGGTCATATACCTGCACTAAATCTGAAACCAATTTGAAGATCACTAGAACAACTGCTGCTGCTACATATCATGGACAATATAACAATCTTTGCTCTGGGTCCTGAAAGGAAAATGGCTAACTCAGTCATCAAATCTGGGGTCACGAGGCTCAGTCATGGCATAGAACTGGTCAATCTGGATACTCTGGATCTATTGAAAGTGGGAGATCATGAAATCTAGCTCATCATCTGCTGATCTCATAGTAAAGGGCTGGCTCAAAGAACTACTCAGGAACAAAGGTAGCCCAACTACTATATATGTGACAACAGGATGCACATCTAATTTTTTCATTGTTGATTGATGTTGTGGAGGAAGTTGGGGTGGAAAATGTTGTCCAAGTAGTCATGGACAATGCTGCAAATTATGTGGCTGCTGGAAGGTTGCTTTCTGCAAAATATCCCACCATCTTTTGGACTCCATGTGCTGCCCATTGCATGGACTTGATGCCGGAGGACATTGGGAAGATGGAATGGGTGCAAGCTGTTGTGCAAGAGTGCAAACAAATAACCAAGTATATCTATAACCGTGCTTGGGTCGTAAACTTTATGAGGGAATACACACAGGGTGAACTCAGTTGCTCTGCTATCACACGGTTTGCCACGGCCTTTCTTTCCCAACAAGGCCTTTTGAATGAGTACCAAGGTTTGAGACAGATGTTTTGTATCCAGGAATGGACATATTGGAAAGATAGCATAAAGTCATATGCAGTTGCTATGAAGTTGTCTCTCTTAGGAGATGGTTTGTGGGAGAAAGTCACTGAAATTGTCAGCTTCACTGAGCCACTTGTAAAAGTGTTGAGGATCGTGGATGGAGAGAAACCTGCAATGGGATACATCTATGAGGGCATGGATAGGTCTAAAGAGGCCATCAAGACTTTCTACAAGGGGGATTCATCAAAATATTTACCTATATGGCAGATTATTGATTCCAGGTGGGACAAGCATCTACATTCACCATTGCATGCAATGGGAGCATATCTCAATCTGAGCTGATTCTATAATCCAGACTCTAGCATTCAAAGAGACCCTGAGGTGATGAGAGGTGTCATGATATGCATTGAGAAGATGTTCCTGGATCCAAAAATTCAAGATAAAATCAACTTGCAACGTGATATGTACAAAGAAGCATCTGACGTGTTTGGATTTAGCTCAACCCAGCGTCTCAAACACAAGAAAATGCCATGTAAGACTCAATTTGTAAAAACTAAATTTTTAGAACTTAGAACTTAGCTGTAAATTTGCTAGCTATATTGTTCAATTTTGGCATTGCAAAACTTGTAATTTTTTATGTTTTTATTTTTGTCAGCCCATTGGTGGATAGATTGTGGCTCTGAGGCACCATAATTACAATAATTTGCCATCAAAGTTCTAAGTCAACCTTGCAGCGCTTCAGGTTGTGAGCGCAATTGGTCGGTATTTGAGCACATCCACAACAAAAAGCGGAATAGGTTGGAGCATGAGAGGTTGGAGAAGTTGGTTTACATCTACTACAAACTTCGAATGCTCACAAAACAAATGCAGCTGAAGGATCTAGATCCAATTTTATTGGATGATATTGATTTAGAGTCTGAGTGGGTTGTGGAGGAGGAGTTCCCTAACGATTTGATTTGGCTTGATCAAGAGACTCGGATTTCTCTAGTTTGCCATATTCTCATATGGAAACTCCAAATACACTTGCTTCACAGTTGCTTCAGTTTGCCGATATTGACACTAGCTCGTCGAGGGCTTATTGTAGGCGCACTCGTGGTTAGGCATGAGACTCAAGTACATGGAGACATTGTCTATTTTGGTTTTCTATTTCTGTTATGAGATTGAATTTTGAACTTGTTGCCATTTCTAATTTTTAAATCACTATGGTATATCCTTTATCGTATATGGTTTATGGTTATGGTTTATGGTTTATGGTTTATGATCACTATGGCTTATGATTCATGAATCTATGATCACTATTTAAATTTTCGCATACAAAAATTGATTGTGTTTATGAGATAATGTTATGATTTATTGCACAAATTGTAGTTTATAACTTGTATGGATTGGAAATGCCTTTAACCTCTATTTTGTGCCCAAATCGTACCATATTTTATTTTTTTTCCTATTTGCCGACTCTTGCCCACTCTTGCCGAGTCTCTCCGGAGTCTTTCCCGAGTCAGCGAGTCATATGCCAGCCGAGTCTAAGTTGTGCAACATTGGTTCAAATAGAATCATTCAGAGTTCACACAGAACTTGGTTCACGAAGAGCCAATTGGAGTTCACTAAGAACTCGGTTCACGAACAACCAACTGGAGTTCACTAAGAACTCGATTCACGTGACCAAAACTGGAGTTCACAAAGAACTCGGTTCATGTGACCAACTGGAGTTCATAAAGATCTTGGTTCACGAAGAACCAACTCGGTTCATGTGACCAACTGGAGTTCACAAAGAACTCGGTTCACGTGACCAACTGAAGTTCACAAAGAACTCGCTTCACAAAGAACCAATTGGAGTTCACAAAGAACTCAGTTCACGTGACCAAAACTGGAGTTCACAAAGAACTTGGTTCATGTGACCAGCTGGAGTTCATAAAGAACTCGGTTCACATGACCAAAACTGGAGTTCACAAAGAACTCGGTTCATGTGACCAACTGGAGTTTATAAAAAACTTGGCTTACGTAACCAACTGAAGTTCACAAAGAACTCAGTTCACGTGACCAACTGGAGTTCACAAAGAACTTAGTTTACGTAACCAACTGGAGTTCACAAAGAATCACCGTCTCTGTGCATAGGTGTCCACCTAGAACTCAAGAGTTCACATAGAATCAACGCCATAGCTCACAGGTGTCCACATAAAATTCTCACCCACAAATGTTCACCTAGAACTCAGGTGTTCACACAGAATCACCATCATAGTTCACAAGTGTAGAATCACTATCCATAAGTGTTCACCTTGTTACCACCTGAGTTGCACTAAGTTGGATTTCTAAACAAGTCGCCAAAGATGAGCAATCACTTGTTCAATTTTCAAGTTCAGAAGTCCTTGCAGGCCTTCCTAGGCCCTTTTTAAATTTTTTTTTACATGTTCATAACCCATGGGGAATTGTAATAAAATGAGTTAGCATGATGACTTTATGTAAAAGGTTTGGTTTCTTAGGACTTATTTATTAATGCATTATTTCAGGGTGTTTTTTCCTTGTTAATTATTTATTGTTTTTAAACGATAAATAATTTTCGAGTTTTTCACCCAAACCTCCAAAGCTGGAATAATTGCTTTAATAATTAAGCCTTAGGAGGTTATTAAAACCTATGTGTCGATGCATATTACCATGCTAATCATTATTTTGAGTCATTATGAACATGTCCTAAGTCCCCCCTAGTTTTTTTTTAATTTCCAGAAAAAATATTTTTTTTTTTTCCGTTTTTACAGGCTTATTTTTAATAAGTTAATTGTAAAAATGTAAAAAGTCATTAAAGTGTGGCTAGGAGGTTGTTTTGCCATGGGGGTGCTCGTTTTCTAACTCAGAGCACCCACTTAACCCCTAGACCCACTTTCCTAAGTTTTTGAGTAATTATTTAACCCCAAAATTAATAATTACTCGAAAAACCCAAAATGACCCAAAAAATGAAACATTTAAAAAATTCGGCAATTAAAAAAAAAAAGATAATTGCCAAAAATGAATTTTGTGAGTTGGCAAATCATTTTGGCAAGTACCCGGGAAAGGGGGACAAATCAGATGTTGCCAATTCGAAGAGTTTTGAGTTTGGAACTTTCCTCTCCAAGTGGGGGCGCAAATCCCAAGAAGTTTGGGTGATGTGGATTCCAAAGTTTTGGAAGTTGCTTCTCCTTTTGCCTTTATCCATCTCATTCCAACCTTTCTCCAACCCACAACCAACTCACTTGGAGCTAGCGCATCCTTGAGGAGATGCATCCCCCTTTTCTTGCCGGTTTTCTATATAAGCAAGGTTTCATTCCTCATTTGGATGGATGATTTGGGCATTGAACCTCTGCTCCTGAGATATGCAATATTGAGTATTGAGTTAATAAAAGGCTTTGGAGGCTGATGCAAGTGTGGTCTATGGTGTTTGGATGTGTTTTCATTGGTAATATTGAGGTAACCTATGGATTTTCGCAAGCTTGTATGTGTTTGGGATTTGTTGCCTTTGAAGATAATTGTATTTCTGATAAGATAGGAAGTAACACTCCCGTGATTACTTATTAGTGTTATCTATAGTAGAATGCTTATGAGTTTATGATTCTAGTTTGATTTCATATTTTTATTGAGCATTCATTATTGGATAAACACCGACATTTAATCCCCATTTGCAAGATTTGTAGGTTTCTTTTACAGGTTGCTTAAGTTGGAGTTTTGGATGAGTGTGTGAGCTCTACTTTTACTCAAAGTAACTCTTGAAGAGAGGATTTCATCCACCCGGCAACACTTTGTGGATTCTCTCTTGTCTTTCTTCCTCTATTGTGCAAGCTTGGTGATACCCTTCAATCACAAAACTTCAAACTTTCTTTACAGTTATTTTTTTAGTGCATAGCTGAATCTTTTTATACATTAAAGAATATTTTGTAACTCTGATTTGTGGATGCACTTAAAAGGTTTAGATCTGATTGTTAAAGTAATTTTTTGAAGGATCTAACCATCAACAAGTACTGGATTAATATCTAATTTTTTCTATCTTTCAAGTACTTGAATATTTTTGATCAAATTTTTATGTTTTAATTTGATTATCTAGCATATTTGATCATTTGTTCGCTGTTTTGCAGCAGAGATCGATCTGATAATGAGGCACTTTGGCAAAATTTTGAAGATCCAAGTCAAACCGGAGATCCCTCTTCTTATACTTCTCTCATTGGCCGTTTTTTTAAGGCCCTAATTTGTAAAAACTTGTGTTTCCTATTCTTCGAAGGAGCACAAGTATTCTTTATTTCTAAATCATTGTAAAGAGGAGAAGCAAGTGGGCAGCCACGTGCCCACACCCCATCCCCCTAGGGGGGGATTCGCACTGTTTCACTTATTTTTCACTTTTTTTAGTTTTCTTCAATTTTTTTAGTTTCTTTTAAGTGTATTAAGTAAAATTAATCAATTCGGCTGTTTTCTTGGTAACGAGAGTATCGGCATTGAGATTTAAAAAGCTCACACTTAGTTCCTATGAAACTTAAAATTTACAAGACTTCAAGACCCCGTATGCCCCGTATACTCTTGTGACCATTGCAGGCCTTTGGCTGGATTGGTGGGACAATCAGAAAGGGATTGAAGTGACTAGTAATTAGTGGAACATTTTGAATTAATCCCTACAAGTGAAAATCCGACACTTCATACGATTTTACCAGTTTGTGGGCAAATTCTTCAAGTGAAGCGGGAACCACTAGAAAGTGACCGCAGGGTACTGTTAGGCTACATCCTCGTTTGGTGTAGTGTTGAACACAACCCTGCGACTCCATCTAGCCCACATGTCACTGTGAGAGCCACTCCTTGGTAAATCGAGACATATTCTACGTACCCCTGGGTATATTTGGAATACCATCTTCCCTTAGTAATAAAGATAATTACCATATTCATAATAAAATTTACCAAGAATTCACCCACTCCCTAATCACTCATTTAATGATATTAAAACTGACCAATCGAGACAACTGCAATACTTCTTGAGACTTCACAAGCAATCGTTTACACAAGCACTAGTCTATTTGGCAATCTTGTTTATTTTATGCTTAAGTTAATCATTATGTGGCGTGGAATGTTATTTATGCTAGTCATTTAAATTATTTGCAATTATCTTAGTTTCAAAGTTTTATTTTATCTCATCTCCTAGACTAATTGTTATATTTTCATAGATTAAACACCATAATTTATTTTACTAGGGACCACCTCCCTTGGCTTCACTAGGACAGAGCCTAGACGGAGGAGTCAAGATCAAGTGACAACACTTGACACTTGCTTGCCCCCAAGGTCGCACCCAGTGGCTTGAAGTTTTTTGCCACATGACCTGAGGTGCGAATCAGGCGCTAACAAACCTAGAGCTCAGGTGTTTACAGAGAATCATGGTCACTAGCATAGGTGTTCACATGGAATCACTTGTCCACGAATGTGCACCTAGAACTAAGGTGTTCACAAAGAATCACCGTCACTATTCATAGGTGTTCACATTAAGACAAAGAGTTCAGACAGAACTCATCCTTCCATCTCAACGAGGGATGTAATCTCCACTACACCAAGTTGTTCACGAAAGTATGCAAACTTTATCCTGGGAAGCGGTTTGGTAAGGATATCTGCAGTTTGGTTGTATGTCGAAATATATTGTAGCTTGACTGCACCTTTCTGCACCATATCACAAATGTAGTGGTACTGAATCTCAGTATGCTTCGACTTGTCGTGGAAAACTGGATTCATTAATAGTTGTACACAACTCTGGTTGTCACAGTGAATCAATGCTGGCTCTAGAGTCTGGCTAAATAATCTCGCAAGGAGTTTTTAGAGCCACACAACTTCTCGACCTGCAACACATACGGCAGTGTACTCGACCTTTGTAGTATTTAGTGCTACTGAGGTCTGTTTCTTGCTGCACCAGGAAATCATGGCAGATCCTTGATTGAAGCAACACCTGGAGGTGCTCTTCTTATCCACAGCATGCCTGACCCAATCAGAATAAAAAAATCCCTGTAATCTCAAGTCACCACCTGAAGCATATCGTAGGCCATGTCCCATAGTGCCATGCAAATATCTCAACAGATGTTTTGCAACAACCCAATGTATCTATCTCGGCTCGCTCATAAACTGGTTGAGGGAATTCACTGCAAAACATATATCTGGTCTAGTGTTGAGCAAATACATCAGAGATTCAATCAGTTGGCGATACACAGTGGGATCAATCAAATCTGAATTAGAAGTAGAATCTCTCAGCTTCTTCAGATTCACGTCCATCGGTGTGGACATGGACTTGCAGTCCATCATGCCAAATCTCCTCAGTATGTCGATGGTGTATTTTCCTTGGCTGAGGAAAATCTCGTCAGGCCTCTACCATACTTCTAATCCCAAGAAGTAATGCATCAATCCAAGATCTTTCATTTCAAACTCAAAGGCTAGCTTCTCCTTACACCATCCAATAAGTTCCTCCTTTTCGGTGAGAAACAAATCATCGACATAGAGAACCAAAATCAGTGGCTCACCATCCACAACCTTGTAGTAAAGGTTGGGATCTGCATCACTCTTAGTGAATCCCAGACTCAACAAATATCTGTCTATCCGAGCATACCAAGCACGTGGTGCTGTCTTGAGTCCATATGAGGCTTTTTTCAGTCTACATACCTGAGACTCCTTTTCATGGATAACAAATCCCTTTGGCTACTCGATATATACCTCTTCCTCGATCACACTATTGAGGAAGGTAGTCTTAACGTCCATTTGATGTAGCTTCCATCCCATAGCTGAGGCAATAGTAATGATAGTCTTGATGGAAGTGTGTCGAGCCACGGGAGCAAATGTCTTGTCATAATCAATTCCCTCTTTTCGAGAGAATCCTCTAGCCACGAATCTAGCCTTGTGTTTTTCAACATTGCCATCTGCTCCATGCTTGATTTTGTATATACACTTGGAAGTCACTATTGACTTCCCCTCAGGTTTCGACATAACGTCCTACACATCATTCTTCATGATGGTGACAAAGTGTCCTTAGACACAAAACTTTATTAATGAAGAAGGAAAATAATTACATCACAGAGATGTGAAGGCTAAATCCCGAAAGATTACCTCACATGGAAAACTCGATGGATTTAAATATCCAAAGAATAAACAACTAATTTACCGTTACTGAAACTAACTTAGGGACACCTCACATAATCACGTGAATGTGTAGATGACCTTTTACATTTATTAAACTAAACTTCTAAACATAACATTTTGGATCATAATTCCTAACAGCCCCCCCTTTGATCCAAAAATTCTTTTGAACAAATACCAAGTTCATTTCTAAACTTATCAAATTTGATCATTCCAAAATATCTGCAGTTTGATCTTCTGATGGACAATACTTTGGCTTGATGATTTGTTTGACGATGAGAGCCCGAATGTAATGATACTTAGTATCCACATGCTTAGTCTTTGAATGAAAAACAGGATTTTTGGCTAACTTGATTGCTGATTGATTATCAATAAATAATGAAGTTGCTTCTTTTTGATCAACTTTTAGGTCTTGCAAAATCCTTCTTAACCAAACTATCTCACAAGCGGCTTCCCAAGCTGAAATATATTCTGCTTCTGCTGTAGATTTCGCAATTGTATCCTGCTTTTTGCAACTCCATGCCATTGCAGCTGATCCCATATTCATTAAGTATCCTGAAGTAGATGCCCTGTCATCAACATCTCTAGCAAAATCCGCATTTGAATAGCCAACAAGCTTGAAATTTTTGTTTCTTTTAAACTCAAGTCCAGAATCCTTTGTTCCTTGAAGATACTTTAACATCCTTTTTGTTGCATTCCAATGACTTTCTCTAGGTTCCTGCATATATCTGGAAAGTACGCTGACTGCATAAGATAGATTAGGACGAGTATTCATCAAGTAAATGAAACATCCAATTAACTGTCGATATCCAATACCATTTACAAGTTCCCCCCTTCAAACTTAGAAAGTTTTAAATTTTGCTCCATGGGAGTAATCGCTGGTTTACATTCCTCCATTCCAAACTTCTTCAATAATCCAGAAATGTACCTAGCTTGAGAAATAAATATGCTTCCTTCCCTCTGCTTTACTTCAACTCCAAGATAGTAATGAAGTAATCCCAAGTCTGTCATTTCAAAACCTATTTGAAGTTCTTGCTTAACCTGAAATATATGATCATTATTATTACTTGTTATGGGCAAATCATCAACATACATAACCAAGATGATTAAGTTGTTTTCCTGGATTCGAACATACAAAGTATCATCTGACTCACTATTAAGAAAACCAACTTTCTGTAGGTAGGCATCCATTTTTGCATACCAAGCTCTGGGAGCCTGTTTCAATCCATACAATGCCTTAACCAGTTTACAAACTTGATTTTCTTTCCCTGGAACCTCAAAACCAGGAGGTTGAGTCATATAAACATCCTCTTGCAAATCACCGTTTAGAAATGCACTTTTTACATCCATTTGATGCACTTTCCATCCATTTTGTGCAGCTAAAGCTAGCACAATCCTAATAGTATTCCATTTTGCTATTGGAGAAAAAGTTTCTTCATAATCAATCCCTTCTTTCTGAGCAAAACCCTTTGCCACCAATCTTGCCTTATATTTATCAATATCTCCATTTGCTTTGTACTTAATTCTGTAAACCCACTTACAACCAATGGGTTTAACATCATGTGGACAATCAACAATTTTCCAAGTCTGATTCTTCATTACTGCATCATACTCACTTTGCATTGCTATTTTCCATTCATCATATTCAACTGCTTCATTAAAAGTAGCTGGTTCAACAACTGAAAGAGCAAAATTTTCTGAACCCATATTAGAATTCCTTGTACCTGTTTTGCCTTTTTCATCAGACTTAACATCCTGAAGTAACTTAGTTGCCCATTTTGGTTGCTTCTTTTCAATGTTAACTTGATTTGAATCATCCAAGTTAACTTGTGAAGAATTCAAATTATCTTCAACCTGTTCCAAGGTGTCTTCAATCTGTTCGTCATCCTGTACTTCTGAAGTGAAATCAAACCATTGTTCATTCCTTGTCTTGTTTAAGTGTTGCATCCTTATTTGTTCCTTAGTTACTTTTTCCTCTAAATGACTAAGTTGTTTTTCAACCTCTTCTACACTTAAACTTTCTGTTTCATCAAAAATCACATCCCTGCTGACAATAAACTTTCCATCTGAAAGAAGCATATACCCCTTTTTCTCATCGGAATAACCAATCAACATGCACTTAACACTTCTAGACTCTAACTTCTTTCGCTTTTCTTTTGGGACAAGTGCATAACAAACTGAATCAAAAACTCTCAAATGTTTGACCATAGGTTTGAATCCATACCAAGCCTCAAAAGGAGTTATTCCATGGATTGATGACGAAGGAGATCGATTTCTCAAATAAATTGCTGTATGAACTGCTTCAGCCCAATAACATGAATTCAACCCTTTGAAAAATAACATTGATCTAGCCATGCCCAATAAAGTCTGATTCATCCTTTCTGATACTCCATTTTGCTGTGGAGTATAAAAATTGGTCAACTGTCTTTTAATCTCTTTTTCCTGACAATAAGTCAAAAAATGATTTGATGTAAACTCACCACCGTTATCAGTTCTTAAAGTAGCAATCTTTTCCTTTGTCGCTGTTTCAACCAAATTTTGAAATGACTGAAACTTTTCAAACTTTGTCGCTGTTTCAACCAAATTTTGAAATGACTGAAACTTTTCAAACACTTCAGCAAGTGAAGTTTCCAAAGGACCACAAACATCACTATGAACAAGCTGTAATCTTCTTGTTGCTCTCCAAGTGCTTTTTGAAAAAACTATCCTTCTCTGTTTGCCATAAATGCAAGCTTCACACTTTGCATTTTCCTTCCGAAAAGTAGGCAACCCCTTTACCATTCCTTGTTTTTGGCGCTGTACAAGACTATCAACATTCAAGTGCCCAAAACGAATGTGCCACAATCTGATAGGTGAAACATCAGTTTCAACTAAACTTGCAAATTCCTTCAAATGTTCCCTTGATCTAGGAATGACTGTTCCCTTAATCCTAAGAAGCTTTCCGTCTTCATAACCTGTCATAACTGTTTTGTATGCATCCTTTTTTGAATTAACCAAAAGAATACCATCTTCCATTACAATTTGATGTCCTAATTGGCGAATGACAACTAAAGACAATAAATTTTTCTTAAAAGTAGGCACATACCAAACAGTAGAAATCAATCTTACTCCAATTCTTGGCAAGTCAACCTTGACTATTCCTTTTCCCTGTGGCAAATGAATAGAATCATCTGCAAGGAAGATTGAATTTAAATGACAATCTTCATAACTCCAAAAAAAATCTTTCCTGTGTGTCATATGCTGAGTAGCCCCTGTATCCATAATCCAAGCATCTTCAAAATCATTTTTGAAACAATAAGAAGATTGGACAAAATTCGTTGATTCCAACTGATGAACTTGAACAAAATCCATTGATTCTGATTGTCCAAGTGCTGTAAAAACATATTCACAATTTTCACTATCGTCTGCATGAGCATAATGTGTCGTTGATGAAGATTCTTTAGATTCTCTTTCTTTTAGAATTTTTTCAAATGAAACTCTACACTCTGAAGCATAATGTCCAACTCTATTACAACGAAAACATGTGACTTGTTTATTACCTCTCCCTCTTCCAAAGACCTGTTGGTTTTCTGAACCTCTTCCCCTTCCAGAAAACTGTGATTGTGTACTTTCTGATTCTTTAGAACCTCTTCCTTGATTTCTTCCTCTTCCTCTTCCGCGACCTCTTTCTCTTCCAAAACCCTGACCACGACCTCTGTTTGAATATTGAAAAGAATTCCGTTGTTGTTCATTTGCTTTCTGATCATTGCCCTTTTGATGATTACCTGAAGACTGTTTGCTAGTACTTGCGACCAAAACATCTTCTCTTGCTTGCTTTGTTTTACCAAAAGTTTTATCATGTGTGGCAAGTAATTCACTTAGTGTGTCAAAAGAAATATTATCCAATTTATTTGTAATCTGTAAAGTTTCTAAAAAATGCTTATATGTCTCAGTCAATCCTGCGATCAAAATGGTTACCATCATGCTGTCCTCAATTTTATCAGAACCAACTCTTGAAATTTCTTGTTTGATATTCTTCAATCTAGAAATGTACTCCATGACATCACCTCCTGAAGACAATTTTTGTTGAAACAACTTCAATTGGAGATCGATTTTCTTAGCTTCACTTTGAGAATCAAATAAATCTTTCAATGTCTTCCAAGCTAACCATGCACTAGAACTATTTTCAATATGCACAACAATATCATCAGAAACAATACGTGAATCAATGCTAAGGCCTTCTCATCTTTTAGTTCCCATTTTGCAAGCTAATAAGGAATAGTCGGTTTGGTAGGTTGAGCATTGCAGACACCCTTCCACAATTCATTGTAAATATGAGTGCTTTGAATATGACGACTTCAAACTTCATTATTTTTCGATCCTTCCAACTTGTCAGATTCATTAAAAAGACTTACAACTCTAGAGATTATAAAAAAAATAAATATACCTTATAACTCCAGAAGATGTGTATTATGCAAACCTTATAGCTCCAAGAATTAAAAAAGAAAGCACCTTATGTCACCAGAATAAACAATCACCTTATATCACCAATAGAAGATTTTATGCAAAAATATCACCACCAACATGAAAGCAAAATTATGCATCAACAAGAGTCACCATGAAAGAAATACTGCAAGAAACACCACACACCATGCAAAAGAGAGCTATAGGGGCTTAGCCTTGACCCACTTATAGCCTCAAGAAAAGAATTTGATAGAGCTTCACTTTGCTCTAATCAAACCTTGAGTGAAAATACAAGTACTCCTTATTACTCCAATGCCCAATAAAAATTACACCTTATCACTCCTAAAAATAACAAATCTTTATAGGTGAATTGGAGCGATACAAGATTGTTGAGTGGGAGGTCACAAGTTCCAGTCCCATCAACTCCAAAAATAACCTTTATTTTTTTAATTTTTTTTTATATCTCCACCTTTTTCTTCTTATACAATCTAAAAAATCTCCAAAAATAAAAAAATGAATAATAAATTACCTTATCTTTCCAAAACA
>LPNX010617521.1:28083-54200 GCA_001517045.1 Pseudotsuga menziesii | reverse complement strand
AAAAAGTAGTTTTTTTCTTTCTTCCTCCAAAATTAATCAATATTATTTTATTATTTTCCTTAGGAGGCCCATTTTAGACCCCAAAATTCCTCTAATGTATTCACTTTTCAGACGATGGCACCATCTCCCAGTCCGACAAATGATGCTGGTGATGTTTCAATTTCCTCCCTTTTCACCGCCATGATGTTCACATTCATCCCGTTTTTGGACTCTCGGTTTTACTGAGATATACTGTAGTTGCTCTTTGGTTCGTATCTTATGATCCACTGGAAGATGCGATTACTGTTCTCTTTTTGCTGGTTTTTTTTTTAACGCTGGATTGATCTTTAATTAGTCTTTAATGCTAGTTTATGCTGGGGTGTTCTCTCTCTCCACGCTGGTGTTCTTTCTCTTCAGTGCTGGTTCACTACGCTGGTCTCCAAAACGTATGGTGGGGTGTTCTCTCTCTCCACGCTGGTGTTCTTTCTCTTCAGCGCTGGTTCACTACACTGGACTTCAAAACGGTGAACTCTTCAACTCTTCACGCTGGTCTCTACGCTGATTTAGTTCTCTTCTTCAATGCTTCCACTGCTGGGTTATGCTGATTATGCTCGCCTCCTCCAAAACGGTGAACTCTTCATGCTTTCATGCTGGTCTCTACATTGACTCCACACAATGCTCCACTGCTTCAACGCCTCCTCCACGTTGGTGTTCACGCTGATTATGCCGGTGAACTCTTCAACGTTGGTTTTCTACGTTCAACGCTGGTTTCGGATTGGTCTTTAACTTCAATACTAGTTCTTTAACGCATGAATTGGTCTTTAACTTCAACGCTGGTTCCTTAACGCATGGATTGGTCTTTAACTTCAACGCTGGTGCGGATTATGCTGGTTCTTTTTTCCAACATCGACTATGTTTAAAAAAAAAAAAACTCACTTCCACAATTTTTTTTAAAAATGACCTTGCCTAAAAAAATATATATTTTACTCTCTCCAAGTAAAATGAAAAAACTGAGTCAATAAAAAATCTTTACTGCACAGATTTTTGTTTTTAGCCCAAAAGAATAGGAATCATTAACTTACGGTCAAAATTTCGCTATTCCAAAACCTTGAAAGTCACCTTCTTCATACAACCTTTAGCACCTTCCAACCAGACCAAGCTTCAACCGCGTGCTCTGATACCACTTTGACAAAGTGTCCTTAGACACAAAACTTTATTAATGAAGAAGGAAAATAATTACATCACAGAGATGTGAGGGCTAAATCCTGAAAGATTACCTCACATGGAAAACTTGATGGATTTAAATATCCAAAGAATAAACAACTAATTTACCATTACTGAAACTAACTTAGGGACACCTCACATAATCACGTGAGTGTGTAGATGCCCTTTTACATTTATTAAACTAAACTTCTAAACATAACATTTTGGATCATAATTCCAAACAGATGGATTGGTATTCTTCCATCATGGCGTCCTTCCATACTCGTTGGCTGGAAGCCTCCTCATAGCTTGTGGGATCTGAATCAGTAATGTGGCTCATCAATGCCACATAGCTCGAGGATCTCTGAGGTCTCTTTCTTTTACAGAAGGTACCATGGGGAGCTTCATGCCCCTCTGCCCATTGCAATGTCTGTTGTGCCCATCTAGGTCTCTTTCGGCCAACTACAATGTTTCTGGGAACATCAATTGGTTCTACTCGATCAATGGGATCGACCGGCTCAACCTTCTCAACTGACTCCCTTTGAACTGCTGGAGGGTGAGATGATACCATCTCCTTTGGAGCTTTAGGCTTCTCATCATCAATCTCCATGTCTAATCTCTTGCCTTTCTGAAGGCCATCTCCTCTTGAAAGGAGACATCTCTGCCTTGATCCTGGGATGTAAACTCTGTAATCCTTTCAAGACTCACTGTATCCCACAAATGTTCCATTCTTGCCTGAAGGTTCTAACTTTGTCCTCTTTTCTTTGGGCACATGAGTGTAGACTAAGCAGCCAAGGATACGTAGGTGTACTACCTTGGGATTCACACCTGTGAAGGCTTCTTTTGGAGTCATTTCATTTATGGTCTTATGCAGACACCGGTTTTGCACATGCACTACTGTACTGGAAGCTTTTGCCCATAAGAACATAGGCAGGCCCCGATCATGTATCATGGCTTTGGCTTCCTCAATGATTGTCCTGTTCTTCCTTTCTACAACCCCATTCTGTTGAGGGTTGTAGAGAACTATATACTCCCTCTTAATTCCTGCTTCCTTGCAGAAATCACTGAAGTCTGTAGAGGTGTATTTGCCTCCATTATTTGATCTCAAAACCTTGATCCTCTTTCCCGATAGGTTCTTGACTTGTGCCTTGAATTCCTTGAATCTAGAGAACACCTCTTTAGATTCTTTGGACCTAAGGAAGTAGATCCAAGTCTTTCGAGAGTAATCATTAATAAAGGTCATGCAGTAGTGATAAGTTATAACCACCCAATGAGGCAACTGTCATGGGTCCACACAAGTCAGAATGCACTAGATCCAAAATTTTTGTGGACCTCCTCTCGCTACTCGAAAAAGATCTCTTGGCATTCTTGCCATGTGCACATCTTCTACAAACGCCATCACAATCTATGTTGAGTACTGGGAATCCTGTCACCATTGTCCTCAAGGATGGAAGAGCTCTATAGTGTAAATGAACGAGTCTCTGGTGCCATTAGCTCTCCCAAATTGGTAGCATCATGTGTAAGCTCTTGAACTAGTTGTGTGCTCAACTTGAATAAGCTTTCCTGACAAACACCAATCATACGTGCTATATCCATACTGGATGACTTGTGCCATGCAAGCACCTTCCCATTAGAGAAAATGAGCATATAACCCTTGTCTTCCAAAGCTAGTATGGAGACAAGATTTCTTTTCATCCCAGGTACATATAGTACATCATTCAGATGTAGCGTATCACCAGACCCTAACCGTAGGGAGGTAGATCCCGATCACTTCACAGTGTGTCTTGCATTGTCTCCAAGTACCACTTGAAGATGAGACTCTTTCTTAATCAAGTTTGGAAGATTCTCCTTGTAGCTTGTCATATGTCTTGAAGCACCACTATCTATCAGCGAAGTGTCACTAGTGGTGGGAATCGTGCCTGAGAGAGCTAAGATGAAAAGAAGTTCAGTAGCTTCTTCAACTTTCTTCATGGGAAGCTTAAACTTGGAAACCTCGTCAAGTCTAAGTCCACCCTTCATGTTGATCTTCTGATTGCAACTTGGAGAACTGCTTCAGAAACCCTAGCAGGAGCTAGGTCACAGATGAAGTATGGAGGCTTGCAAAATTGAAGCCACAGATGAATGCGCCTTACTGAGGCGGGTCAGAGCATTGTAAGATCGAACCAGTTTTGTGGACTGAAGGGCTAGATCCAAGAAGCCCTAGGTTTTGGCCCGAAAGTATTAGGTAAAAAAATGAAGTTCCACCAAATTGAGTTTGGCCTCCATAGAAAGATGCGTCCTAGGAGGGTGAATTTCTCTATGCTCCTTTCAAGCTGAACTGACGTGAAAAACACTCCAAACTGTGGAGCCCTAGTTTCCGACTATGACTTCTTTTAGCACCGCTCTGATACCATGTTAGAAATTGATAGTTGTAAACCAATTGTTATCACATATATAGTAGCTAGGCTACCATATTCTATTTTTCAGATTCCAGTACACTTTTCAGCCAGTTCCCTTAAATACGAGATGCTGAGATGAACATCTATGATGGATCATTATTTGATGATGGACTATAGTACTCTCCCATGCCATGACTGAGTCTCAGGACACTCAAATTTGAGGACTGATGTGGTCATTTAGCCATTTGCAGAGCAGTCAGTAGTGCCCAGAGTTGCATCAGTAGTTTCTCATTGGACAGATGTTGGTTCAGATTGATTATTTACATGTTCATGACTCAGCATATGTTATCTTGTGTTATGGTTATTATTGCTCTTATACTCATTTTTGTGACATGTATTAGCATTTAGTGTCATGATCTGGCGTTCATATAAATATGTGGACTTGGATGTATTGATATTATGTATGTATGTCCCTACTTAGACTTGGAAGTTCTTGATCTATACTCATTGGAAATTCTTGGATCTCCTTTGCATCTGGTGTTCTTCGATGGTGATTGGAAAATCTATTGCTTCCTAGCATTTGGGTATTTTTTGTGAGATCTATATTTTTGGAAACATTGTCTTGTCTACAGAAGGGCGACTTCAACTTGGGCGTTTTTGTAGGGGTTCCTCAACTCGCTTGGCTTGGATGTGCTTGTATCAGGGGGTTTTCATTAGTATCAATGCAATCTATGATTTCATCTTGCTATTTTTCTGTAGCATTTGTTCTTTTCTCATGACACATCAATCTGATATGGTTGACGTTTGTTGAGTAGGAGAGAGGGCACATTGGCTTCCTTGGGCAAATCGTTTTGCCATAGAAGCTCCATCAAATCTTCTCAAATTGATCGGGATGGCATAGATCATGATCATCAAGGCATTTACAAGGTTATCTAGGTAAGATCTACAGGTTAGTCCTTCATTTTCTAGATCTCAATCCATTGACATCTTCATTTTCATGTTAAAACCCTAAATATTAAACATAAAAAAATATTATAGATCAAACCGCTTGAACTCGGGGCAAACCATTTCTGGGTTTTGTAGATCGAGTCAAACCCTAAGTGGGTCTTCCTTCATGTTGGGATAAAGTGACTCCATTGGGCCCAAATCCCAAGGCACTGCTCTCTAAACACTAGCGCTACCCTTCATGTTGCTTCCTTCTCTTGCGATTTGATCTTTTCTTTGTGACTCGGGTACTTTGATACTCTTATACCTTCTTTCGAGTCTATCTCGTGGTATTAGATAGCCCCAATCTTGTTCTTGCCCTCCCTGCATTGGTCACGTTTCCCAAGGCAGTGGATATCTTCACCTTTTGCTAGTACCTTGATCCCAGATCTAGTAATAGGCTTATAGGTCACTTGTATTTCAAACTTGGATCAAATTTCACATCTCCTAAACCCCTGACCAGGCCCTAATTCACCTTGTAACTTCATCCATAGATCTAGGGTTTACTCTACCTTACACCTTACGTACTTCAACTCCATTTGATTTGATTTGGTGTTTAGGTCTGATCTCTCCTGTTGGGAGTAGATTTGGGTCTCCCCCATTGTTGTCTTGGGCTAAGATAACATCAAGTGAAGATGTAATGTCCTCTTCCAATTAGGCCTTGAGGCCCTAAACCGCTAACCTATGTGATTCCTGTGGGTTCGAGTGGTTACTGACAGCTAGGGAATCCGCTAAGGACTGATGCCACCCATAGAAGATCTAGGGCATCATCATTAGGTCAAGAAGGGCCACCGGGGCCAAAGGCCACCTTCGTGCATGCCATCCAAGCGTTATTTAATGATGCATGCACTCTTTAAGTCTTCGTCCGCATGCATGCAAGTCAACTGCAAATTAGAAGATAAAGTGACCTAATTAGGTCAAAGATTAGGGTTTTCGTAGTTGAAAGTTATAAAAGAGGGATGAAGCGAAAGGAGACTTCACTTTTGGATTATTATTATTTTGGGAGCTCTTGGATAGCAGCACAGCGTGCCGCACAGCAGTTGGGGTTGGAGACGGAGTCTTCAGCTAACGGGATTTCGGCAGTGAAACATCTGTCCTAGTCTCATTTAGGGTAAGCCATACAGGTTCACCATTTGTTCTTACATTCATTCATAAGTCATCCAGTATATGGTATAGATCGTTGCAGGGACACGTGTGCAGCCGTAAGGGGGGGGTTTTCAGCCAGAAAGCTCTAATCAGTTGTTGGGCCTTCAGATCTCAGCGTTTCTCCGAAACTCAGGCACCATTCTCATCATCAGCATCATACTCCGGTACCCAGTGATTATCAGATCCGTCCGTGCTCATCCGGAGCAGTTATCAGCAATTTCGGGATCCTAGGGGTGTGAGCAGCTGTCTCTCTGGAGCAAGTCGCTATCCTGCCTAGAGATCTCAGAAATCCCGCATGTACCAGGCATTCTCTCCGGCACGGGAAGGCTATCAGTCTTGCAAATCGGCAGCATCATCGGACACCTCCTTCATTGAAAGCGTCACCCTTTTTTGACTGGGGTTCTTGCTGCTGGGGGTTCATCGGAGGCAGAAGAGATCTGCCCATCTCCGATCCAGTTCTCGGTGCTTGCATACTCTCTCAGAAGCAGTCTAGCTGGCTTATCAGTGGTAAGTGTTCATTCTATCTCACAACCCCTAACCCTAATTTTTCCAGTGTTCCACGGGGACGTGTCCCGCAGGGTCGGGAACGCGTTTCCACGTTTCCTGCGTCCCGGGGACTTGGGGACTCCTGGGTGAAACTTTCCCTCCCCAACCATGCCCCTGTGAATTTTTTTTTTATGTTTTTCCATTATTTTCACATTTTACAATTCCTACTTAGTACTACTTAGAAAATAAACTGATATATTTAGTACTTACATTGCACAATCATTAATATACATCAAATGAATTATTATTTTTGATATTTTATTTTATTTTTATAATTTTAGAGACGTCCCCACGTCCCCCCTGAATATCCCTAAATTTGGGGGTGGTCTCCACGCGTCCCGAATGTGCGTTTCCCCGCTCCCGCATCCCCCCGTCTCGTAAACTTGGGGGAACATTGAATTTTTCCTATAAAATAGGGATTTTTGCATGGCAGTTTGCATGCCCAGTTGTATTAGCATATTTGCTTAGAAATAGAAAATATCGGGATTTGGGATATTACAGTGGTATCAGAGCTATCTTCTTGGCCAGCTGTGGGCTTAAGAAATGAAACGTAGATGAATACAGGAGGAGACCCTTTTGTAACCTATAGGAGGAGGAAGAGTAGATACACAGTGGAGTTTGAGGATATCCAACTAGAAGATACCAATTTAGATATGGAACAAACAGGTATATACTCGGATAGTGGAAAAGGAATGGGAGAAGAGGAGGATTGGACGGAGTTTCGCAGCTTGGTCTCTGCATTGCAAGACTTAGCCAAAGGACAAAAAGATGTACTCAATGCGATCAACAGATTATCAGCGAAACCAAAAACAGGTATCAACAGTACACCTCCCTCACAGGTAGATCGGGGATCTACAAGCAGCAGCGTAAAGATAGCGTACACTAGCATTTAGAATACTCCGCACATATACAGCAGACCTTCTATTAGGCCTACCATGCCTCACTTCTTGGCAGATACAGTAGGGGGCCCGGTCATGCAGGTAGAACCTAGCGAGCCTTTTGGGGCTTATTTACAGGAGTATAGAGACTTAGGGGATGAATTTCATGCTGCCATGTCTTTTTCAGATTTCTGCAACATGAGGAGTAGGAACAGGCCCAGGAATTTCAACAAGGGTTTCAATCACAACTATGAGCTGCAGAAGACCTTGGACAGGTTGACCATCCCAAACTTTGATGGGACTCGCGGAGGATCAGCGAGGATATGGGTTCAAAAGTTGGATACCTATTTCCAACTCAACCCAATGACAGAGACAGACGCCATTAAATTGGCTACACTTCACCTGGACGGAGAGGCTCATGAGTGGTGGTACCACGGATTGGTGACATTGGGTCACAACACCATACATTTCTACAGTGAGTTCACTCAGAAGCTCATAGAGAGGTTTGACAGGAAAGATCCAGAGATACATTTCAGGGAGTTGGCTCAACTCAAACAAACTGGTAGTGCAGAAGCGTTCATTTCAGAATTTCAGAGGATAGCCGTTATGGTATTAGACGTGTCAGAGAGCAGATTGACTATGTTATTCACTGAGGCCCTCACAGAGCCACTACGGGGATGGGTGAAAGCCTACAAACCCCTCACTTTGCAGGATGCCATTAGCAGAGCAAGAGATCTTTAGGATTCAGTCCCCAAAAACAAATTCCACTGAAAACCAATTTTCCTGTTAGGGACAAGGACAAGAAACCTTTCCAGCAGGATGTGCCCAAGAAAACCTGGTTAGACGAGGACACTAGGAAAGATCTGAGAAGGAAGAAACTATGCTTCACCTGTCAGGAACCATGGGTACCAGGACACAGGTGTGCAGGGAAGGCGAAGGCTCACTACATTGAGGTATATTCAGACAGTGATGAGGACGACTATGAGCAGGAAGCCACAGAAGAACTACGGGCAGCTGAGGAGGAATCACACCAGGGTGATACACCGGAGGGGGTCATTGCTACATTATCTGGAGTACCAAGATTCCATACTCTCAGGGTCAGGGGAGTAGTACAGGGTCACAGAGTTGGAGTATTGATTGATGGGGGAGCCACCCACAATTTCATTGACTCCGCTTGGGTAGCCAAGAGAGGTATTCCGACCGAGAAGTTCGAAGGATTCACGGTAGCAGTAGCCGGGAACTCCAGCATGGTGTGCAACTACTGGATCCCAAAATTGAATGTCGCCTTAGGTAACTATCAAATGACAGACTCTTTCTATGTAGTGGATGTAGCGGATACTCATGTGGTATTGGATGTTCAGTGGCTTTATTCTATAGGGAAATACACTACAGACTACAGGGCAATGGAAATGGAGTTCCAGGGGCCAGATGGCAAACGGGTAGTTTTGAGGGGCATGAACACTTATCCCCCAAAACCGGTCTCGTCACAGAGGATGGAGGCAGTACTCCGACAGGATGATATAGAATGGGCTGCAGAATGTTTGGTGACCTTCAGGAAACCCCCGGAGACCAGCACACAACACCCGAGTGACATTCAAACCTTGCTACAGAAACATTAAAAGGTTTTTCGGGACCTTCCATCAGGTAGACCACCAGAACGAGGTTTTGAACACATCATCGAGCTAGAGGAGGGGACACAAGCAGTCATCACCACTCCTTACAGGCATCCCAAAAGGTACAAGGATGAGATTGAGAAAACAATCAAAGAATTACTGGAGCTTGGATATATTTGGCCCAGTTCTAGCCCCTTTGCATCCTCAGTAGTACTGGTAAAAAAGAAGGATGGTACACTGCGAATGTGCATCGATTATCGAGCACTCAACAAAAAGACCATTAAGAACAGGTATCCCATTCCCAGAATTGACGAACTCATGGATGAGCTTTGGGGAGCTCAATATTTCTCCAAGATCGATCTTCGCTCGGGTTACCATCAGATCAGGGTAAGGGACCAAGACATCTCCAAAACAGCTTTTTGCTGTCACTATGGTCACTATGAGTTCTTGGTCATGCCCTTTGGACTTACCAATGCTCCGGCCACTTTCCAGTCATGCATGAACCACACCTTCAGAGCACAGCTACGTAAGTTTTTGCTCGTATTCTTTGATGACATCCTGATTTACAGCAAAACATGGGAAGAGCATTTGAAACACCTGGACGAAGCATTGAGTATTTTAGAAGAACATTCGCTTTATGCGAAAATGTCCAAGTGTGAGTTTGGTATGAAGGAAATGCTGTATTTAGGACACATAATCAATGCAGAGGGAGTACAGGTTGATATGGAGAAAATTCAAGCTATCAGAGATTGGCCCGCGCCAAAAATAGTTACAGAATTCAGAGGTTTCTTAGGTCTGTGCACTTATTACCGACGATACGTTAAGGGATTCTCCCACTTTGCAGCACCCCTCACAGATCTCACCAAGAAAGGAGCGTTCACTTGGACAGACTTAGCATAGAGAACTTTCGAGGAGATGAAGGTTATTATGAGTTCATGTCCGGTTCTAGCATTACCAGACTTCTCACAACCCTTTGTAGTAGAATGTGATGCCTCAGGGGAAGGGTTAGGAGCAGTGTTGATGCAGAATCATCACCCTATTGCATTTGAGAGCCGTAAACTTAAGAACTACGAGCGCCATTACTCCATATATGACAAAGAGATGCTAGCCATCTTGCATGCTCTCACAAAATTCAGACAGTACCTGGTGGGCAGTAAGTTCAAAATCAAAACCGATCATAACAGCCTCAAGTATTTCCTGGAGCAGAAGGAACTGAATGAGCGACAGCAGAAATGGGTCAGCAAAGTACAAGCCTACGATTTCGAGATCGAGTATGATAAAGGTAAGAATAATGTAGTCACTGATGCATTATCCAGGCGTCCAGCCCTATTATCTTTCAGTAGTATATCCACGGATTGGAGGGCACTTCTCTTAGTAGAATACTCCAAAAAACAAATTCGCTTGCGAATTATTGGACGGGCAAATTCAAGATGACAGGTACAGGATTGTGGATGACATCATCTATTACAAAAACAAGATATACCTCGTTCCAGAATCCACATTGAGGAAAAAGATCATTCAGGCAACCCACGATTCTCCTTTATCAGGGCATCAAGGTTTCTTAAAGACCTACAGGCAGATCAGAGAGAGGTTCTCATGGAAGGGCCTCAAGGGTGAAATTATGCAGCATGTCCGGGAATGTAGCATCTGTCAGCAGAACAAGATTGAGAACACCCATCCAACAGGGTTACTCCAGCCACTACCGATTCCAGATCAGAAGTGGGAAAGCATCTCCATGGACTTTATTTCAGGCTTGCCCAAGGTCCAAGGGCGAGATTGTTTATATGTAGTAGTTGACAGACTGACCAAGTTTGCACATTTCTTCTCGATATCATCAGACTACTCGGCAGCTCAAGTAGCTGAGTTATTCTTCAGGGAGGTCTTCAGGTTACACGAGTTACCTAAGGCCATTGTCAGTGATCGGGATAGCAGATTCACGGGTGCCTTCTGGCAGGAGCTGTTCAGATTGGTGGGGACCGAACTGGCTACTAGTACGAGTTATCATCCCCAGAGTGACGGGCAAACAGAAATAGTCAACAAGTGGATCGAAGGATATTTAAGGAACTATGTAGCAGGGCAGCAGCGAACCTGGATCAAATGGCTACACCTAGGAGAGTATTGCTACAATACTACCTATCACATGTCTATTAGGATGACTCCTTTTAAGGCATTATATGGTTACGAGGCCTTGGACTATGCAGATTTGGAATTTGGAGATAGTAGGGCTCCTAAGGCTAAGGATTGGATACAGGACAGTCAAGACATTCTGAAAATACTGAAGGAGAATTTACAAACAGCCTAGAATCAACAGAAGTTGTATGTCGACAAACACAGGATTGAGCGGAGCTTTGAGGTAGGGGATTTAGTATACTTAAGGCTCCAGCCTTACAGACAGTCCTCACTTAAGAAGAAAGGGGCAGAGAAGTTAAAACCCCGCTTCTATGGACCATACAGAGTAATCAGGAAGGTGGGAGAGGTGGCATATGAACTAGAACTTCCACAGGAAAGCAAAATTCACAATGTGTTCCATGTATCTAATCTGAAGAAGACCCTTGGGCAACACATTGCTCCATCTACCGAATTGCCTCCTTTAGATGATGAAGGACTATTGATACTGATTCCCGAACGGATCATACAGACTAGAGAAAGGAAGCTCAGGAACAGGGTAATCAGAGAATACTTGGTTCAATGGAAAGAACTATCGCCAGAGGATGCCACCTGGGAAGGTGAACAGGTATTGCAGCACCCCAGTTTGAAGTTGCTTGAGGACAAGCAATCTCAAGCGGGGAGGACTGTAATGTCCTCTTCCGATTAGGCCTTGAGGCCCTAAACCGCTAACCTATGTGATTCCTGTGGGTTCGAGCGGTTACTGACAACTAGGGAATCAGCTAAGGACTGATGCCACCCATAGAAGATCTAGGGCATCATCATTAGGTCAAGAAGGGCCACCGGGGCCAAAGGCCACCTCCGTGCATGCCATCCAAGTGTTATTTAATGATGCATGCACTCTTTAAGTCTTCGTCCGCATGCATGCAAGTCAACTGCAAATTAGAAGATAAAGTGACCTAATTAGGTCAAATATTAGGGTTTTCGCAGTTGAAAGTTATAAAAGAGGGATGAAGCGAAAGGAGACTTCACTTTTGGATTATTATTATTTTGGGAGCTCTTGGATAGCAGCACAGCGTGCTACACAGCAGTTGGGGTTGGAGACGGAGTCTTCAGCTAACGGGATTTCGGCAGTGAAACATCTGTCCTAGTCTCATTTAGGGTAAGCCATACAGGTTTACCATTTGTTCTTACATTCATTCATAAGTCATCCAGTATATGGTATAGATCGTTGTAGGGACACGTGTGCAGCCGTAAGGGGGGGGTTTTCAGCCAGAAAGCCCTAATCAGTTGCTGGGCCTTTAGATCTCAGCTTTTCTTCGAAACTCAGGCACCATTCTCATCATCAGCATCATACTCCGGTACCCGGTGATTATCGGATCCGTCCATGCTCATCCGGAGCAGTTATCAGCAATTTCGGGATCCCAGGGACGTGAGCAGCTGTCTCTCTGGAGCAAGTCGCTATCCTGCCTAGAGTTCTCAGAAATCTCGCATGTACCAGGCATTCTCTCTAGCACGGGAAGGCTATCAGTCCTGCAAATCAACAGCATCATCGGACACCTCCTTCACTGAAAGCGTCACCCTTTTCTGACTGGGGTTCTTGCTGCTGGGGGTTCACTGGAGGCAGAAGAGATCTGCCCATCTCCGATCCAGTTCTCGGTGCTTGCATACTCTCTCAGAAGCAGTCTAGCCGGCTTATCAGTGGTAAGTGTTCATTCTATCTCACAAACTCTAACCCTAATTTTTCCTATAAAATAGGGATTTTTGCATGGCAGTTTGCATGCCCAGTTGTATCAGCATATTTGCTTAGAAATAGAAAATATCGGGATTTGGGATATTACAGAAGATTGCCTCGATTAGCATGACAACCATCCATTTGGGAGTCGAGGCTATCTTGGTTTCACCTCTTTAGTTGCCTATCCCTCTACCATCCATTCTGGATCCACCTCATAGAGGCAATTACAAGTTTGGTGATAACACCAATATCACTAAAAGAATGTAAAAGCACAAAAACAAAGTGTGGAGCTCGTTTAATCGCGATGATCAATAATCATCTCCCAACCATAGACAAAATAATGTCACCCCCGAGCTCGCCCTTCCAATAGAGATGAATCGTTCAGAGATAGAAGTACATCTAGATGATAGTAGAATAAACCCAAAGAACACAAGGAGAAACCTCTCTAAGAATGGAGAAACCCAAAAATATAGTCTTCTCCTAGCTATAGCGAACTTCTCTCTTCACTTGAGCGAACTTGCTTGAGTGCTTGATGTGAAAACGAAGTGAGGCGCTTTCTATTTATAGTGTAAGGCGCTGACAATTTAATTTTTAGTTGGGGCCGACTTATCCTCTTCATTAGGGCTGACTTGACTTGTTTGTCTTCTTTTCTAGGCCGACTTGTGTTCTTTTCAGGGGCCGACTTATGAGGATGAGCCTCATGCAACTACTACAACAACAGGTACTAATGAAGACAAATATGTTCAAGAAAGTGAAGCCAATGAAGTCCATGATGAATATCTAGAGCAGCTTGAAGAAGAAGCAGATGAAGACCAAGAACTCATAATTGAAAAAAGTGAAGAAATGGTGAGTTCTCTTTACCGTTGTTTTGAAGATTCCTATGATGTCTTGGGCATTTTGGAAGAAAATGGAAAGATTCCTTGGCGTGATGAAGAAGATGATTATTGGAGGTTTCTTGGCCCTCCCATCTATGATTCTTCAAGGGTCGAGAGTGTTGTACTTGAACCTTTGGGCCACACATGTTCAGAGGAAGATGTTCATGATCTTTTTTGTCGTGCTAAAATGAAGAGGTTGTTAGTTTGTATCATCTAGAGCCAATTCTTTATGCAAATTTGGAACAAAATGAAGAAGCTCTTGAATAGCCATCCCCCTTGAAAAGGTTGTTGAAGACATGGTTGATGAAGATGTAGTTGATGTTTCTCCTTGTTCCCCTCATGATTAAGGTTTGGTGAGCCTTCCTCTCTCTCTTTTGCTCTTGAAGACAATTTTTTTAAAGATGATAGGCTTGAGGACCTTTTTGTTAATGAAGATGGTTCCCACAAATACAATGAGGTGCTTTTTCCTGATGAGCATGATATGGGTTTGGATTATTAGAAATTTGTTGGAGAGCCCATATATGACTCTTTGAATGAGGGAATTGTAAATTTCTAAGACCTTCGAAAACCTACCTGTTATCACACAACTTGTAGTTACCCCATAACGGTATCCTATTGGGGATGGTAGAGGAGATAGGCAACTAAAGAGGTGAACCTAGAGGATCCTAACCCCTAGATATGGATCGGTTGTCATGCCGGTCAGGATTCTCTTCACTTTATGTCATTGATGAGCCAAGTGACAAAGGGGGAGATCTTGATCTAGCCTTGATGGAAAGATCTAAAGCTAAGACAACGAATCAAACTATGGCAATAGAATACGTAAGGTGTATAGGTGATGAAACCCTAAATCCTTGATATAGATAGCAAGAGAGACATAAGAGATAAGACACGGTTTAAATTCAATGAAAATGATTTCTTACTATCTTAGTTAATTATGTTGATCTGGGTTGAAGGTGTGAGATGTATGATAGCCAAGTCAAGACCCTAGGGGATCTGATATGAAAAATGGGGAAATGCCCAAAGAGATGATTTAGCTAATGATTAAGACCTCTTAACACCTTGGATAACTTGCTTGATGAAAAATTTGACAATATCTAAGAAGCACAAGCAAAAACCAAGACACAAAACTCGGAAGATGACAAATTAACTAGGGAGGGCGAATCGGTTCAAAGGTCAGTGTCCGATATAGGTGGGAAAATGGAGTCCAGTGATGATTCCCTAGGAGATCTAGAGGGTTTTAGGTATGGCCACAAATACCCAAATGTTGAAAAATCAAAATTCTAAGTGTATTAAGTCCCAAGAATTTTCCTACTTACTATTAGGGTTTGAAAGTAAAAATTATGCAACGACAGTTGGATAGAAAAATAAAAATGAGAAAACTACCCAGACCACTTACTTGATGTTTGAAGAAGATTGCCGAAGTGATGAGGACTACCTTTGAATAGATCAAGTGAAAGATTGTTGAAGATTCCCCTCCAAGTGAGACGTCTAGAGACCCCAAGTGCGCCCTCCTTCCTGCTATGCCAAGGAAATACCAATTAGATTGACGAGAAAATCAAGCAATTGCTAATGAGAAATGCATGATGAAAGAGTAAATGATCTTAAGACAAAGATACTCCCTGTTAACCAAAGATTCGAGAGAGAGAGACAAGGTGGGTCTCCTTCACAAGTGCGCTCCTCTCCAAATTGATCTCCCTGCGAGCAATTAAAAGATGGGTCCAAAATATACGAGATGCATTCACCAAGATCTTTCAATGCAAGTAAAAGATAGTTTCAATCAACACCATGAACAATATCAACATTCATACAAGTATTTGAGTTACCGCCGTCTGATTTGCGCCTCGAGTCATGTGGTAGAAATCTTCAAGCCACTGGGTGCGACTTTGGGGACAAGTGAGAGTCAAGTGTTGTCACTTGATACTCGACTCCTCCGTTTAGGCTTTACTCCTAGCGAAGCCAAGGGGGGTCGTCCCTATAAAATTAAAATCTAAGGTTTCTAAGCTATACAAGAAAAACTTAATCTAGGAGTTAAGATTTGATCAAATACCACAACAACAAAAATTAAAACATTAAGATCCACAACATATGACATTCCTTGTCATCATCATCATCATCATCATAAAACGAGATATTAAGTAAATGAAGATCAGTGCCAAATAATGAAAAATGTCGAAAAAGTAAAAGTTTTGCTGTGCCACTTGGTAAATTTTATTGTTTTGTCTTGAGTGAGTGGATTAAAAGGGAAACAAAATTTTGATATACTCGAAAGTATGTGGAATGGGTCTAGATTTATGAGAAATGGCTCTTCCATTGAAATGTGGGCTAAACTGGAGTCGCAAGGGTGTGTCCAACACTACACCAATTGAGGGTGTAGCCTGACGGATCTCCGCAGTCACTGTTAGTGGTTCTCGCTTCACTTAAAGAATTTGCCCACAACTTGTAATATATCGATAACACCGGATTTTCATTTGGGAGGTTATTTGAGAAGTGAAAACTAATTATCAGCCACTCAGTCCCTTTCTGGTGTGATCAACTGGTCAGTCAAACCACAGAGATCCAAAGCATACGGGGAGTAGAGCCTTGATCGATTTTAAGAATTTTAAAATGTTTTCTTGTTTATTTAATTACCCCAAGAATCTCTTTTCCATGCACCACTTATTCGAGTCCTTTGCCTTTTCAACTGGTATAGTAATTTGGGAAAGCAATGGGGGTTTATTTTATTCGTAAATAAGAAACATAAAGCAAAATGTTTAAACATTTTAGTCCTGAGTCAGTCAATGGCTCAACAATTGGATTGGACCATGATGGTTAATTTTAGTTGAGACTTATTGATTGGAAAAGAAAAGGTAAACTAAAGAAAAACTAAATTAAAAATCATACATGAAAAGGAGACAACATGGATCCCCAAATTGGGGATGGGGTGTGGGTGTTTGGGCAGCCCACTTGATCTCTTTTTTTTTACTTTGAATTACGATGGTCTTTTTGTCTACTTGCTTTAGGAAATAGTTGTGATATTTTATAGTTCAAGATCCACAAGCTTACAACTTTTTGAGGAAAGAAGAAGAAAGAAAGACGAAGGCTTATAAGAAGAGTCTTCTAATTGTTCATAAGTTTGAAAAATTGCCCAATAAATCTCTCAACCTGTTCTTCACAAGCCAAAAAAAACAGCCAATGAAAGTTAATGGAAGACAGTCCCCAAACACTTTAAGAGTGCTTAGGGAAATACTAAAACAATTGACAAATTTTTTCTAGTAAAGACAGTTAGAAAGAAGCATAAAAGAACTTAAAAAAAGGTATCTAGAAAGCTGCTTTCTTTAGGATCTCTGTTTGCCCTTTTAGGGCAGCAAATAAAAGGCACTATGCTTTCCGAATTTCACTTTTAACCACCAATAAAAGAAGCTTTCACTTTAGTCTTTAGATCTAACGATAAACCAACTAAAAAATGAAAGAACTTTTATTCTAGTTCTAACTTGTATTTGATATTTCTTTATAATTCAGTTAGGATCTATATTAATGCAAAATAAACTAGATCTACTTGCGATTTAAACTTGAGATGATAGATCTAACAAAATTTGCTAGTGACAAGTAACTAAGAGAAGAAGAATGTATAAGGAGGAAGAGAAGAGCAGCCATGTTGATTATGAGACAAGAGAACTATGAAGGCTTGATTGTGGGACACCGAGGGCTAGATCTTCCGAAAAGAAATTGAACGAAAGAGGGCAAACAAGCTCTTCACTTCTTCAAATCAAGCAACCTGCAGCTAGCAACATACTTGCACACAACCCATTAAATCTAGAAATGAAACAAGTTAGAAATCAAGAGAATATGAACATAAACAAATAAAACATATAAATCTTGAATCTCTAAGCTTATGACAAATAACAAACTAACATAAACAAGTAAGTTTAGTAGTCTTCCCTACACAATCGATACCAATCCTTTTATTAGGCTAGATTTTCATAAAGCAAATGCACATAGACTAAAAACAAGTTACCTCATACAACCGAGATCATACATCCACTCATTGATAGCATCACACAACATGGACCTCCAAAGTCTCTTTATTTCTCAGTAAGAAAGATAGAACAACTATTACAATGTCCAGCCTCTGCTTCCAAACTCTAACTAGCTTGCAAAGGGAGAGAGCTCTTGGATTTATAGGAAAAGATGGTGAATTGCCACATGTAGAGATGAAGTCGAGTTGCTAGAGATGATCAAAGGATGTGGTTGGAGTGATCTTCAATAGAGAGGCACCACCTCTCATGAGGTAGGCGTCCTCTCTCCAATTGTCACCATCTCTCCAAAGCTTGGCTCCCACTTGGAGCAACGCGCCCCCATAATAGAGATGCGCCCCCCTGTTTTGTGGAATGCGCCCCCATAATAGAGATTCACCCCCCTCTTTTGTGGAATGCACCTCCATTTTCCTTGGATTTGATTCCAATCACCGGAGACAAACATTTGACCAAATTACTTAATTAGTGGGATCTCCAAAATGACTTTATTTTGTCTTGTTCGGCCATTTAATTGGTCTTTTTTTGTCATTTTCGAGAGAACATCAATTTTCATGAGGAATAATTGAAATTTGTTAGGCCAGGAAAGGTGCATAAAGAAGAAGCTGGCGCGCAAGCACGGAAGGAAAGTTGCGTGCACGACAAGAAGGAAAGGAGGTCGCAAAGGAAGCAAAGGAACCAGCACAGAAGGATAGGACATGCACGTGACAGAGGAAAGGCAAGCTTGTAGAAGTACAGGCGGGTAACGGCCAAAAAGGGACAAGTTAGGAAGATTATGGCTGCTAAAGACGGCGTTAGTCAGCAGACAACGCACGTATGAAGGAATATTTGTAAGTCAGGCCGATAGTGCCTTGTGTCAGTCCGTGACAGCTTGTAACCGTTTTTGACGGCTGAATACGACTTGTAACAGATGAGCAGTATGTAGTCGACCCTGCGTGGTCCTGTAGAGGTTATAAATAGGAAGAACCCGTTTTGTATAAGGGTTGTAGTTTTGTTGGTTGTTGGTGGTTGGTCGTTCGTTACTGTTGGTGGGATTGGTTGTTCATTCGCCAAGTCACTCAGTTTTGTTAAGGAAGTTAGGGTTAGAAGGAAAGAAGACTCAGAGAGGAGTCCAGTAGAGGAAGAAGGTTGTTGAGCCATGGATCTTGCAGCTGTGTGCGCAAACCGCTAGAAGTAGAAGGAATCTGTAGCTGAGTGTGCAGACAGTAGGTAGAAGAGTCGATCCAGGATGTGTGCGGATCAGTAGGAGTAGATAGAAGAATAAACCAGAGAGCATGAGAGCAAGAAGGTTGAGTCAGAAAGACATATCATAAGATCAGTCTGTAGATCGCAGACTGCAAGGTGCTATATCCATTTCTCATGCCAGATGAAGAGCACCTTGGTGGTTTTTCCCAGATGGGTTTCCATGTTATTTTCTGTGTTGAATGATTGATTGGTGATGAATGTTTATGTGAATGTCAAGTATTTGCTTACTGTAAGTCGATGATTTACTATTGAATGTATGGCGCCATAGTATTAATCAGTGAATGAATGATTGTTAAAGCATTGCTGGAATGTATGAATAAGTTTATGCTTAATTTCCTAAGTTAAAGCATAAGTTGCACACTTTCTGTCAGTGCAAGGAATCAGCTGCGTCGCACCAGTTGCGCCAGTTGTTAAGATTAAGGACAGAGTCGTGTCGCACATGCACTGTCATACAGTTGTGCCCAGTCGTGCAGTAATAGACTCCATCGTCCTGTTGCCTTCGTTGAACACCTTGGCCGCGCGCCAAGGGACTATAATCCCTCGCCAACTGCGGAAACATGGTTTTGGCAGTTATTCATTAGATATCTCGGGTGACACTGCACTTGCCTCGCAGGTGTTGCTGATTGAGCTTGCTCTGTCGGGTTGATGTCTTGTGGTGTCTTGTTGGTATTGTGTTGTTGTTGAACCGCGGGTCGAGACAAGAAGGAGAAAGAGGCCAACAAAATTTATCTTTCAAAAGTGGGTTTGGGGTTAAGTGGGTGCTTTGAGCTAGAAAACGAGCACCCCCACGACAAATTCTTCCTCCTAACCACACTTTTATGCCTTTTTTTGATTTTTTTAATTAAAGCATTAAAAAATCACCAATTTTACGGGAAACATTATGTTTTGCAAAACTTAAAAAAAAACCTAGGGCGACCTAACACATGTTCATATGATTCAAAACTAATGTCTAGCAAGTAAATATACATTGACACATGAACTTTAATAACCTCCTAAGGCCTAACCACCAAGATGACCATTCCATCTTTGGAGGAGCAGGTGAAAAGCTTGCAAATTATACATCGCTTATTCAACAGTGCATAATTAACAAGGGAAAAAACACCTTGGAATAATTTGATTGATGTCCAAGTCCTAGGAGATCCAAGTCCTTTACAAAAAGTCATCATGCTAGTACATTTTATTACAATGACCTCGTGTGGTATGAACATGTGGAAACAAAAAAGAAGGGCCACTAAAGGCCTGATGGAATTCATAATGCTAATAGTGAACACTTAACATGTTCAATCTTTGCCTGCTCGCTTGAAAGTCCAACTAAGTACAACTTAGCTAGTAACAGTTACAAAAGTTTTTCTCTATTCCAAAATTCCAGTGCCAAAAGTCCCTTTACAATGGTGGAGGCATCTCTCTTAAATAGATCGATGGTGATGTCCACTTTCTAATCAACTCAATCCAACGGTTGAGATTTAAAGATCATCAATGGTGGAGATTACATTTTACATCTTATACCTGGATCACCCAAAAAGAGGGGGCACACCCTAAGTCACCGGATTCGCCGATTTTTCGGCTTAAAATTCGAGATTCGACGATTTTTTGTAGCCCGCGAATTAAATCATTTAAAATCGGCGATTTTTAGCGACCTGTCAGGGAACCCATGTTCCTTGAAAATTACCGCCGCGCTCATTGTGTGTTGACGTCGTTGCAAATCATGAGTCGCACAGCGCAGACTCCATTGTGAATCTTGAGTCGCACTGCACAGACTCCAGAGTGTGGGCGGTGCAGTCGTAGACGCAAGGGCCGAGGGTGCTGTCGTAGATGCAAGGGCCGAGGGTGCAGTTGTTGACGATTGTTGACGGCGTAGAGTCGCAAAGTCAAAGAGGGTTCAAACTTCCGGTCTTCACTGACCAGTCTCTCGAGGCCGAGCTCTAGTTTGTTATTGACGTGTATTATAATATACAGTTATATTATAATAATAATATAATATTTCGATAACCATAGCCCAAACCTATTCTTTCGATAACCATAGGCCAAACTATTGTTTGTAAAGTTATGTATGTACATATCTAATATTAATTTAGATATTATAAAACTATATAATATGTTTTTTAATATGTTTATGTTTATCATTTTATATAAGTTGTATTTATTATTATATAATTAAAACAATATATAATTAAAAATAAAATTTGGACAAGTTTTATATATATATTCGAATTTAATGACGAATTTTATCAAAAAAAATTTCTTTGACGATTTTTTTCCGAATTTCATTCATGCTGAATTCGAACACGAACTCGAACTAGGTGACTTAGGGCGCACCTTTGTCTATAGTGCCTTAATTGGGCAAGATACATCAGAATGAAATAATATAACAATGAGGTACATGATGGGGGTCCCCTTAGGGGCTTAAATCACCCTAGATACCAATGTTAATACATAACAACAAGATATAACATGACAATACATGAATTGCCAAGGCGAGGGGTGCCCCAACAAGGAAGACGTCCTCACTACATAAGCCCAAAAATAATTGTGGACCCTACGCTAAGAAATAATGATAGAGAATGATACATAGAGCCAATATACATCATAATATATCATCCCATAACATTTCCTAGCCATGAATTAGCCAAATCGATTTTCTTGAGGTAGCCATGGTCACTTGATCATTTATAATTGCTTGAAATTCTCTGTAAATACTTAAAATTCCCATAACTTCATTTTCCGCTACTCGAAATGAAAATTTGACTGCACCAAAAATTCCAAAATATAGCAATCTAGTAGTACTCATTACTCATACCCTAAAAACGCTTTTGGTGGAAGGCCCTCAAATAAGTTTTTCAAAATTTGATAAAAATTGGTTCATTTCATTCAAAATTCACCCAATCACTGATTGAACCAATTTTTGCATTTCTTGAGCATTGGCATGGTTTGAATGGCCTCCAAAGGCATCAAAACATAACAATAGAATATTTGTAACCATATCCATCTCGGGACCTGTGTTGACCAAGTCAAAATAACCAATCTGATTACTGAACTGCAATATGATCAATCCAATGTGCATAGGGGGTAAAAGATAACTCTCTTATTTATATTATTAGCCAACTATAACAATAGCAACATGATAATGGTGATACATCGATAAATCCAACAAAGTAAAACTTGCATTGGAGTAAATAAATGATCATTCATGCAGTCCTTTATACATGCCCACTTACAAACTTAGTTGAATTGCTATGATGGGTGAGGTGAATGAAACAAGGCTAGGATAAGGGGTTTTGACTTGTTAATTTTGACATAGTAATCTTTTAGACAACATGGAAAAAGGGAGTCCACTTAGACATATGTAGGTTAGAGGACAATAGGGAATGGGGGTGTCTCACATATGGGTAGAGTAGTTGGACTTGCTTCCAGTAGACTCTAACACGTATCCGTTTCATAATTCAATTGATCTAACTTTCAAAGCATTTTGTATTTCACATTTCACAAGATAGTATCCAGCCTCCAAGGGTAGGTGCCTTAAATGGCCTTGCGGGCCCCAGATAATGACCTAGCCTAGTTCCGTTGCCACAACGTCCATAGCCCCGACGGAGTTGACATCCTGTTTCCTTGTAGGGGCAAATGGCCTTACATCATACAAAGGATGAGTGCTCATCCCTTGTAAACTGACTAGTTTATTTCCTTTCATTTCATTGAGGCCAAGTGTTTAAAAACACAACTAATCGCAACTAGCCTTGCATCCTTTAGATATAACATTTATGTGTTGCAATGCATTTCACTTTAGCAAGGTTTAGGGAGTACTTGGTTTGAGGACTAAAGGAATGAGCCTATTCACTTCAGAGCCGAGACACAAGTAAAACATGGAGTCCATCATGCATAGAGGTCCAAGTGGGTGAAATGTCTTCAATTTCACAAGTCAAGGTTCAAGTCAAAGGATAAAAAATAAATATTAAAGAAACGAATGGATGGAGAAAGTGAAAGGTGGTGCCAAAACAACAAGGTAATACTAAGACTAAGTCTTAACATTCAAAATCATATATCCACTCACTATAACAAGTTAACAATGTAATACAAAAACCACCAATATCAGCTACCATGTCAAGTTAAAAGCTAATAAGATGAGCAAGACATTTTAGTAGCACCCAAATACACATGTATACCTATCCAGCCGTATACCTGTCTCCAACTGCAACTGCATGGGCAAAGGAATATACCAACTGTCTCATCTGCTAAGTGAACCATGGCTATAGCAAGTCCATCTCAATGGATCATTCAAGACTAAGTCTTGTCATGGGATACTACTGCTGAAAAAAGAAATGGCTTTCGCTGGTTGTACCACCGAAGATCTCTAAGAAAATATGCTCAACACATTTGGGACTGGCATTGATTGGAAGAAAAATATAGTCTGTTTCATCATGGTAGCTCTAGCTACAATATATGCGATAACACTCTACCTTTGATGAGATCTCTCATAATTTTGTTCAACCGTACTCCCTCACCATTGATGATGATATAGGGTTACATATTGAGATTTCTACTGTAGATGTTGAACAACTAGGTTTACCCTCTCCTAGGGTGGATTTTAGCCGTAATTCTCAACTGTGTTTCTCAAGGGATAATGCAGGTTTTGGACAACAAGAAGGTGGTTTTATTGCAAGGGTTAGAGCAACAAAGTGTGCCCTCTCCTAGGGTTGATCTAAAGTCTTTTTTCTAGACGTATCTTTCAGGGCTTCTTGCTGGTTTCGAAAGTCATATCGGGTTGCAGACAGGTTTTGAAGAGAAGGTTCATAATGAAGGCAACTTGTACTTGAGCCCTATTTAAACATGGGTAGAGGGTGCTTGCTAAAAGAGCTCTTCTCCTTGGCAAGAGTTTGAAGGTATTTGGGTCTATGATTTCTTCTATCATTGCTGCTCTGTTTCGATAAAGGTAATGACATCTACTCAGCTCATCATTGACCTGATTTTGTCTTGGACTATTTCCAAAGACAATGGAAGAAATCCTAGCATGAATGACATGCTAAGGTGGCTTCATTGGTGGTATGATTTTATTTGATTTGTTTATGTTACCATACTTAGAGTAGGTATGTAGCTTGCATCATCTCTTGCATAAGCATTTTCATGTATTGTTTGCTTTACCCATGCATTGCACTTGTGGTTTTATGCATTTCATTTTGATTTTGAGCAGGGCAGGACGAATGTGTCTACCTCTGGTGCGTTTGACGTCTTTGTTGTTTCAAGCGTGTGTAGGTCTATAGGTCCTCGAAGATTTAGATGATCACGCACTCCCGAGAAAAGCACTTGTCTCGCAGTTGGAGCCAACTGTTATGCCCTAGATTCTTTGTAGTCTCACCCTACCAAATGTGCCAAAGAGTGGGGTCTTTTTGCCATTTTAAAAGGCCAAGTTGGGGCTTTTTTTATGTAAAAATGTTAGTCTAGAAGGGCTTAAGACCCTTGGTTTGGTCATGGAAGGTCCTCTTGGTCCTCATTTCAATGTGTGTTGGCCTAGTGGCTTTGATGACTACCTCTTGATGGGTGGTAACCCCTCATCATGTTGGGCATTTATGCCCTAGGTGGGTGTCTAGTGCACCTTGGAATTAATCCATCAAGACACATGGCTTAGGGGCTCCTAGCCACACTTATGATTTTATGCTTTGTAGAGGTGATTGCGCTTGTAAGGGTTGTCACACCCGCCTTATCATGCCTCATTGATACCCCCTTGGACCATATTTTGTTATGTCATCCCTCCCTCTTGGTCGTCTTGTTCTTGAAGGGAAAATCATCCACCATCAAAGCAAACTTTAGAGGCCGTACCAACCTACGAAGTAGAGCGTTGATGGAAAAAGACACAATTTGGGGTTAGATGGGGTATGACGTCATACTTCCAAGCTTAGCTTTTCGTCATGTTGAAGTATTTTATCAATTTTTATCATTATTTTATCTTTGGTGAGGTTTTAGTCCTTGGATTGTGGGTGACAAACCCTGAAAAATTAATTTAGTAATTTTAAAGACAAATTAGGTAGGTCGGCTTAGAGGAGGATTAAGTTAGCCTTTTTTCCTTATAAATAAGACACGATCCTCTCATTTGTAACCAAGATCATGGGATTAAATATGACTGAATTCTTACTTTTACTTGTGTATATGAGCAATTAAGTGGTGCACACCTCTCTTCTTGACTGTTCTAGGGTTTCTAAGGATCTAATCTTGATGTTTTGAGGTTTCTTTTCAATCTTTCAAGGCTATTTTAAGGTGAAAGGATTCTTGAGGCTCTTTCTCATCTCGTTTTTCTCTCAATTGTGGTAAGATCTTGTACCTCTTGTCTCGCACTGTCGAAGGCATTCAGGGTAGGTGCAATTTGGGGTTTTATGCATGATAGTCTAGTTTTATTGAGTGAGATATTCCTCTTGAAGGATCTCTCTTGTTTTGGATCTCGACATCTTGTTTTCCCTAATTAGGTAAAATGGTAAATATAAGCTAGGGTTTCTTAGCCTTACCTTAAATCATTCAAATATTGAATTGTTGATTTTTGGTTGAAACACTAGCCTTGATTTCTCATTGCCCGGTGGAATAAGACCTAGGTCTACTTCCCTCATCTTCACCATCTCAATTTTATGAAGTTCCTTGTATTACATTGGAAAAATATATAAAAAAGTCAAGTATATAAAAAACCCTAAAAATAAAAATACAAAAATCCAAAATATTGCGGTATTGAAAAATTTAATCCATTCAATTGATGCGCTCTCATTGATTTCATGGCCAATCTTGAAGGGCGTGCTCTTTCTGTGGCTAATTTGAGATATTTATGGTTATGTGCAAATGCTTGTGTGCTTTTTCAGATCTGATTTGATAGGTACTACCATCCAAATTCATCTTGGGCAGATCTCACAATCTAGAAACAAGGTCTATTATCAACCCTACTCTCTTGGGTATTCATTTAGTGGTTCAAGTTGACCTTCTTGTGATTTATGGGGGTTGATTAGGGCATGTTGCTGCCTTTCATGCACCTTGGGGTTAGCATGGGAGAAATCTTCAAACCATTAGGTGTGTCCTTGGGGGCAAGTCTCGAGTTGAGATATTGTCACTCAACACTCAACTCCTTTGTCTAGGCCAACTCCTAGCGAAGACAAGGGGGGTGGTCCCTATGAAAAGAATATAAGGATTTTAAGCTAAGAAACAAAAGATGAAAGTAGTCAAGGAGTTTGAAATGAAATACTGAAACAAGATAATCATACATGAAAGAAACCAACAGTATATAGATGATACATCAATCACGACACATTAGATTCACTTGAGAAAAATATTGTTTAATTAGACCAGTGCCAAAAAAAGGGTAAATGGAGTCTGCTAAAAATAAGATGTTGTGTAACACTTCTTGGTCAGTTTTAGTTATTATGAATGAAAAATGGATTAAGGAGAAAAGGTGAT
>LPNX010617521.1:6700-19082 GCA_001517045.1 Pseudotsuga menziesii | reverse complement strand
ATAATTTCAATAAAGTACTTTTGTTTGAGTGGGGTTTTTAAGTCCCCACTCTCATCCTCCCCCATTTGGGGAGGCTTGTGTTATGTTTACTTATGTATGTTTAGGTTAGATTTGCTTGTCTTCATCATTATTTGCATCTTATGCTTAGAATATTAATTGTTAATCCATCACTTCTAATTCATTAATTAATTTGATTACTCCTTTAAATTGTTTATCTTTCTAAGTAAATCGACTGTTTAAATCTCTTGAATCACACCATAAGGTGGATCAAGAGTGCTCTCTGTCGGAGAGTTTAATAAGTCCTCTTTGCTTTTTTTATTCACATTGTTTAATCAATTAACTCTTAAGTAAGACTCTTGAACTTGCAAAAACACAAGTCAAAAGCACTCTCTATCGGAGAGCATCCTAGGTTTGCATAATCCCTGCATTAGTCTCATCTAGATTAGCTAATTCTCTTGAACCACAGTCATAAGGCAGGGTCAAGAGCACTCTCTGTCGGAGAGTCTTAATTAATCAACTTAATAAAATTCGCAACTCTCACCCCTTTAATTAATTAACCCCCCTCCCTCCTTGCCGGAGTATGCTCTGACCGATCCTAGATTGGAGTACCGAGAAACGGCACTGGATCTTTAAACCCCGCAAGAGTAACCTAATAACACTTAAACACCCCGTAACCAACGCACCAACGTTGTAGGGATTCTTCCAAAGTACTTCCTAGTAGAGGCGTCGGAACCTCCCGCTGTCATAGATTCTCAGCTAGCTGGTCACTTGACAATATTAGCCTGGAATATTGGGCGAGCCCGACATGTCTTAAACGGAGGAAACTTAGAAGAGTCTCCCGGCTTTGACAAACCTTTGTTGACACTCTAAGCAAGACCACTATCAAAAACATTTAAAATCTACCAAGAGCACTTGCAAAACCTAATACTCACTAGCTTGATTCCTAGACTTTATTTCATGCATTTATTTGACTCCATAAGGCACTGGTCCTTTGTTATATTTGACTAATTTTCTATCTTGATCAACTGTCTATGGGCCATTTCAATTGATTATATTTAAATGTTTAAGTTATAAGTTTGGAATCTTTGCTTATTTGTGTGATCTCTTGTTAGCAACGTGGATTGCTTTGATTAATCATCATCCCCCTAATATTAATCATTTTAAATCAGAGTAACTCCTAAACAACACCCATCCGCATCCAAAAACATCTAAAAATTAACTTAAAACATTGAGCCATAGAAAACTCTTTGTTAGGGACTACCCCCTTGGCTTCGTTAGGAGTTAGCCTAAACGGAGGAGCTAGGAGTAGGTGACAGTACCTAGCTCTGTGCTTGCCCCCAAGGTCACACGTCTCCCACTTTCCCAAGCGAGGATACAGCTTTCGAAAGATTTCTGCTGCTGGTGTGCAATCGGTGGACAACATCTTTTGGCGCCGTTGCCGGGGACAAATCTTTTTGTTCCTGGACGACCTTTGTTTCTTTTAGTTTTTTACCTTTTTATCCTTTTTGGTAGATTTTTAGTCCAATCACTCTCTGAAATTAGACTTAAGTCCACCTGGCGACTCCACTGTCAGTTAACACCTCAAGGTATTCTACTAGAAGAAACTCTATAGGTTTGGTTGATTTCATCCCTGACCCCGAAAAGGTCTTAAGGAGGAGATTAAACAAACTATCTTCTCGCAGGATCTTTGCAGAACTGGGATCTGAGTCTGTTTCAGACATCCACATTTTGTTTCCTGAAAACACTAATACCACTGTTTCTGACATAATGGGCGAGTATTTTACTCAGCTTGACTTTTCTCAGATAGCAGGTCAACCCCACCGTCTTCCAGACAAAGTTGTCGAGAAGCTCTCGATGTATATAGGCGCTGATGCCATTACCTCCGCCATGCACCTTAGGAACTTTTCTAGGTGTATCAATGCTTATATAAATGATCCGGTCAGCCAACATGATGACGTGTATATGAAGTTATTTGCTCTATCTCTGGATGGAAAGGCCGGCGACTGGTATAGCAATTTACCAGACAACTCCTTTTCTACACTTGAAGCTTTCAACACTGCCTTCACTAACAGGTTTGGTGAAAAGAAGGAACCTAGGCATCAACTAGCTTCTTTAACAAACATAAAGAAGAAGGAGAATGAGACTATGGATGAGTTCAACCAAAGATTCACAGAACTATCCAATGCCATTCCTGCCATTTATAAACCACCTGCACCATCTATCTTGCTTTATTACATTGAAGCACTTAGTGGGAAGATGCAATATCAGATCGGGGATAAAGAACCCACTACTCTTCTAAACGCACAAGAAATGGCAGTCAAAATAGACAGAAATATGCAGTCTTCAGGTGAATCCAACCTTCCTGGTTATTCAAAGTCCTCGACTCTGTTAAAGTCAAATGAGCATAAAGAAGAGGATTCCTACAGAAAAGAAATGATGGAAATGAAGGAAAGACTTGGAAGAATGGAAGATGAACACTTAGCTCAAATGAAAGAGATGCAGAACAAGGTCATTAGTATGGAAAGAGAACAATCACAACCTGTCCCGAGAACATTTCCTCCAAAAGTAAATTGGCAAAGAAAGGCACCCAACCATGAACATAGGCCTCCTCATCAGCTAGAGTCCGCTAACATGGTTGAGCAGTATAAGCCATTTTGTAGGGCATGTAAAGACCTTCATGAAGAATCTTCTTGTTATTATGCATGCTATGTTCAGGAGCATGGTTTTCCAGAGGGTTGTGGTCCTAAAGCATCATCAAGCGAGCCTGAGTACATAAACTATGTAGATGACATGCATGATATTTCCGAAGAAAGTTGGAGAGAGACAAAACAATATTCAAGAGAGCCTGAATACATTAAAACAGTTAGACAGCTCCATCCTGTCACCATAGAAACCCGGGGTCAAGTTGAAGATTACAGTCAGCAATTGGATGATCTCACTAAAAAATTTAGCACTAATCCTACTAATGAGCATAATGATGATAGTTTGGAAGGCTTACTACCTTGTGACCTTTTTTCTGAAGAAGATGACTATGATCATGAGGAGGGATATAGAATCAGATGTGATACAAGTGAGGAAGAATCCCTTACATCTGAGATGGATGATAACTTTGAGACTTTAATTAAAAATCCAATCTTAGAAGTCTCATGTGATGAGAGTCCTCCATGCTCTCCACCGGATGACAAATGTTTGGAAAGTTGGGTCCCCTGTGATATCTTTGAAACCCAGCTTTTTGAAGAAGATTGTTTTGAGCAGAATGAGGAGTGTAGCCAGGGACTTGATACCAGTGATGAGGAATATCTCATATCCGACATAGATGGCGATGACAATTATTGGACTTTTATTGAAAATCCAACCTATGATACTTTTGAAAATATTTTTGAGATTCTCATCTATGATGTGTCCAGCAAGGGGAGTTGTTATTCTGAGACTTATGAAAGTTTTAAAGAGGAGCAGTCGGAGTTTTCATATCATCAGTCAGAATTGTATCTGAGTATCGATAATAAGGATTCGAAAAAGCAGTGCAGTGAAGAATCAGATGGGATACAACTAGTTGAAGTTTTTTCTCGGCCATCGTCTTCACATATAGATGTTCCTTATGTGTTGGAGCAGCTTGGGGCTTATACAATGAGTTATTATTTGATAAGCCTTGATGATCAGCATGATGGAGTAGGCGACCTGTCGCAACATCCCGATTTGTATATCAACGTTATCCATTCATGGATAGAAGCAGCCTGTGCGAGCACCTACTAGTTTGGGAAGAAGTTTGATGACATTATTCATGCCTATGATTCCCCATCCAACCTGTCCATTCTGGATCATCACGCAGGTTTGCATTTTCTGGAAATTATGTCCTTACTTTGGCTGGTAACCAAAGACAAGCCAAAACTTTTTTATATTAATAAAATGCTTAGGTGGCTACACTGGATCTATGATTACGCCTAACCTTTTGTGTATCATGCTTATAGTAGGAAAATAGGCTCCTTAAAGTGAGCGTTTACTTTAGCATTGTCTTTATGTACTTAGAAATAAATAAATCTTTCAGTGAAGTTTTTTCTTTGAATAAAGCAACTTTTGGATTATTGGCTCTTTTTCATAAAACTTGTGCTACTAAGGTTTTCTTGTCAAGTTGAGATGTTTTTACAGGATATGGAAACCAGAGATTTTGGGGTTCTCGTATGCTCTCCTTGCATAAGAGACTAGATCGAGCACACGTCCCGCAGTTGGAGCTAGATGTTATCCAACTTTTTGTACCATAAGTTGGGTTACTTGAGGAGCCGCCAGTTGACAAACTTGTTCAAAGTCTGATTCCAGTGTATCAGTTGATCCGTCTGCTTGTCTAGCCAATATTGGCTAGTCACATTTTTATTTGAATAATTTTGATCATGGCCCCGCGGGGTTTGTAATAAAATGTGTTAGTAGGATATTTTTGAGTGGTTCGGTCTCCTGAGACGTAGAATCTCAAATAGGGTATTCCAGGGAGTTTTTTGCCCCTGACAATTATGCTTTGCCTTCAGCCGAGTATAATTGACGAGGTTTTCTCTCGCTTCCTCCAAAGCTGGAATGCTCGATGTTGAATTCTGGGCCTTGGGGGGTTATTAGAGCCCAACTGAGTGTTATAAGCCTACTAGACATTATTTAGATAGATCATGGTCATGTTCTAAGTCATCTGGACACATAAAAAAATTTTGAAAAAATCTTTTTCGAATAGTGAAAAATTATTTTTTATTTTTTAATTACTTTTCTTAAGTTTTTTGGGTTAATTTTTCCATAAATTAAATGGAAAAAACCCGTTCGTGATCCGGACTCAGAATTCAGTGATTGAAGGCTCTAACCTTAAGCCAAAAATCATTCTTGATCAGCCAGCCAGTCAAAACCAACTTTCAGATCAGCAATCGGACACATAATGCTTTTTTACTCAAAAATGTCAGTTTTGAGTAAAAAATGATTTTTAGTAAAAAAATGATTTTGATTAAAAAATGATTTTTATTAAAAAAAATGATTATTTTGGAGAAAACTAAAAATCTCCAAATTAATCCAAATTTAGTAAAATAAAAGACTAAATGACATCTCATGGAACACTTATGATGATTGGAGTTATCATAACTCAGCTTCAGTCATCATTAAGAGAGCAATTAATTTATTATCAGTTATCAGACATGTCATCTCCAGCTAAAGATGAGATGGAGAGCTCTCATTGGTCCGATGATTTGATCGAGGTGAAAACTGAAGCTTACACCGTCAGTGGGCTTCCCAAACCTAGCTCAGGCTCCTGCCAGACCTAAATGATGAACTTACCTACATCCAGACTCACATGTGTGGCCTCATCCTTGGCTTGTTTTCAGTGCACAGGTTTGGAGTGGGGGCGCCTTGCCTGGGTGGAGGCCTCCCCTCACTCCCGGTTTTCCAGTTTAGGTCTGGGCTCTTTGTTAGGTGGCTAAGCTGGTTAGGGTTGGTTTTTTGGTTTTAGGGTTTTAGCACTCTCTCATTTGTTAAAAAGAGGCTCTTTCAGCTCTATTTGGATGGACTTTGGTAGCAGAGTTACTCTGAGAAATTGTATCAAGCATTTGCTTTAATTTGTTAATAAATGTTAGACTTTGGAGGTCCATGAGCTCTTGGATGTGGTAGTTTTTTGCAATTGGTTGAGGTGATATTGTCTCTAACCCCTATTTTTTTTAATGCTTATGTGAGATTAAATTGTTTATTTGTTAACTCAAGAGGGCCATTGTTGGCACAGTAGAACAATCATTTGTAGTTCAACTTGATTGTTTATGCGAAGTAGATTAATATTGTGATGGACATATGGCTTCATGGATCATGCTAATGGAGGATTGCATCGTTCTTGGAATTATGTCCTAAAGTGTTAGGGATTGATCATCCCGCAAATAGATCATGTGTACTGCAGGTAGTGTGGTGGCAAAGGATCAAGTCTATCGAAGTACAGTAGCAAAGGGTCGAGTAGTTCGAAGTGCGGTTGCAAGGGATCAAGAAGGATCAAAGTGCTACCACAAAGGATCGAAAGGATCGAAGTGTTGCTGTAAAAGGATCGAAGTGTTGCCACAAAGGATCGAGAAGATCAAAGTGCTATTGCAAAGGATCGAGAAGATAGAAAGTATCGAAGTGCTGCTGCAAAAGGATCGAAGTGTTGCCACAAAGGATTGAGAAGATCGAAGTTCTGCTGCAAAGGATCGAGAAGATTGAAATGCTGTTGCAAAGGATCGAAAGATCGAAGTGCTGCTGCAAAGGATCAGAAGATCAAAGTACTATTGCAAAGGATTAGAAGATCCAAGTGCTGCTACGAAGGATCGAAAGATCGATGTGTTCCTGCAAAGAAAGGATCAAGTGATCATGTAATGCAGAAGATGAAGAGTAACTGGTCCAAGTTACTAATTGTGAAAAACTTCCTGTGACGTATAGATATCTCCCCAATGTACTATTGTTGCGCCGAGAGGCGCTCTACAGCCCAGTATGGGCGAGATCTTGTAACGTGATGTAACGTTTATAACATGTCGGCCAAAAATTATAGTGATAGTGAATATTATGGGAGAGATCTTGTAACGTGGGGGAGATCTTGTAACGTGATGTAACGTTTATAACATGTCGGCAAAAAATAATAGTGGTAGTGAATATTATGGGAGAGATCTTGTAACGTGATGTAACGATAGTAACTTTTGTAACATGTCGGCAAAAAATAATAGTGATAGTGAATATTATGGGAGAGATTTTGTAACACAAAATAAAAAATAATATCTAATAAAAAGTATTTTTTCTAATAGGCCAAAATAAATGTTGGCCACAAAAACAATCTAATATGGGGGAGATGTTGTAATCTTCCTACCTAACAAAACAATAAAATAGTAAAAATTTAATTATCCATAAAAAAAATATGTGGGTCAAGAAAAAAACACAAAATTGAATTATTCGCAAAAGAATGTTGGCCTTGCAGATGGTTTTAAAACCATGTGCCAATGGTTTTAAAACCATGTGCAAGGCATTCTAAACAACCCATAGTTTTATTGTACATGGTTTAGGAGGCTTTAAACCATGTGCAAGGCCTCTTAAACAACCCATGGTTTTATTGTACATGGTTTAGGAGGCTTTAAACCATGTGCAAGGCCTCTTAAACAACCCATGGTTTTATTGTACATGGTTTAGGAGGGCCTTGCAAATGGTTTTAAGACCATGTGCAAGGCCTCCTAAACAACCCACGATTCTAGGAGGGCCTTGCATATGTTTTTAAAACCATGTGTGGGGAAATGATGAAATGTTCGTACCTAACAAAATATAAAATAATAAAAAATATTATGTGTCGGCCATAAATAATATTAAATATTAATAACAATAAAATTATATGTGCACCTTAAATAAAAAGATGTGTATTTTGGTTTGAATCAAATCAATGGATACCTAAGATTGGGAGATTTGATCCATCTCGGGGCTTGATAGAGCCTAGGATTTGGATCTACGCTGGTTATTGTCTCTTTGTTCTCCTATAGGCTATAGTCTATGATGATGTCGTCAATAGAATAACCTTCTCGTTAAGGGGGAGTGTTGAAATATTGTAACTTCAAAGGATATTCTAAATGTATTTTACTGATGTAACCTAAGGGAGATGTCATTATTCCTCCGACGAGGTGTTACTATTGTATTTGGTAATCATAGAGTCATGAGGTAAAGCCTCCTCTTGTGTCGGGTCTTTAGTACCCTAATAAATAATATAATATATTGTTTTTGAGTATTCCTAGGTGAAGTTGGCCCAAACAGTTTATTGGGGCCGACTTTCATTAACAAATATGTATAAATAGAGGAGTTGTAGTTCTTATTTGAACACAGACTCACTCACTTGTGTAGCGCATAGGAGAGAGAGAGAGAGAACAAAAGGAGGAGAACAACTGGTTTTGGGTTGTCTTTTATACATCTTATACAGAGGAAGTTTTTGCTGGGTTTTCTTCCCCATGAGGGTTTCCTAGGATAAATCTTTGTGTTCTTTTTTGGGGCTGTGCTTGTCTATCTTTCAGTGATATTTTTGCTTATGGTTATTCTGTTATGATGCCAAATGTCATAAGATCTGATATAACCATAAAAACTTAACAGATACACCTCCAAAATATTTGGCACACAAATGTTGGACATCCTGCAATCTCTAAGGGAATAAGTCAACCACTTTGCACTTAAACACTTTCCTCTAGACATCGCACACAGGTAGTTGAGGTAGCTAGTTGGAATGAGCCATTAGGGCAATGCTAGGAAAAGTGCATGTAACCATTTTAATTCCCTGAGTGTGAAAAATGAGCAATCCATAGGATGTAACCTCTCTGTAATATAACACTGAACCATGACAAAGATGGAAGTTGAACCTCATGCAACATGAGGAGTAACACATATCAAGGCATAGATTGGAGACAACTACCCTAAAAATTGTTCTTCTTTGATCCCAGAAGCTATCTGGATATTCCATCCCTTAAGGTTCAACTTCATGGGCGACTTTCATCAAGTCCTTGCTTGAGAGTTGAAAAATTGTTTGAAAGCTTGATGCCATTGGATATTGGGAAGGATGAGTTTGGTTTTGCTGTGACTTGACAATTTTGTGCAAAAGTATTGGGTGGATCCTTACTATCATGGGTTTGTCACTAGTTTCATAGCCTTGTTGCATGTCTGCATTTGCCAATTGTTGAGAATTACCTGATCATTGTGAGGGGGTTGAGTGATTCTCTTTGGTGCTCTCACTGGCTACCCACCTTTTTCCTCCTAATGAGCATGCATTTCTCTCTCCCTCTGTGTACTTTTGCACATGCTTAGTTTTCTTTTTGCAGATCTTCAATTGCCACCCTTTTGAGTCATCTGTAGTGTTTTTGTGAACAATAGTGTTTTTGTGAACAACTATCACCTTATTAGTTATTACCCTTTTCTTTGTTGTTCTCGCTGGGTTTGGATGCCTTCGCATTCTCTTGCTTATAGACAGAGCATTGTTTGATTAGATGTTTTGCTGAAAAACATGCAAAACAATGAATGAGGAATTGAGCATGGATCCACATTGCAACCTTCATTAAATGATTCATACTTTTGCAACCTTAATTAATATGGGGAATCGAGCATGGATCAACAATGTTCAGTTTTTTTTAGTTAAAGTGTTTCAAGAAACATGCCTCAAGGTTGAGGCTGCACCGCATCATGTGGACTTCCTTTGGCTTAGGCACTAGGTCTGAGGGGTAAGCTATTATGCAAAACGTGCCCGAGACTTGCACCCATCCTCATCCATTTGGGACTAATACCATTCAGGTGGGGCAGACCACAGTGAGAATAGAACCCTGGTGGACAGCTCAATACTCCATTGACCTCACTAGTGAGCCAAGGTCCTTACAGTCTGTATGTCTCATTACTTTGAAAGTTGTATTGTATATAGCATGCAGATCATAATGCTTTAAGTATTTGTATGTTTTCTTTTGTTGGATGAAATATTTCTATCAAGAATATATAGGAATCCTAATATCTAGTCTTGTCACCTGCAATTTTCCTAAAAAGTTTAGAAATTATGGAAAGTTTAATGTCTATTGAAATTGTTTCTTGAATGGAAAGTGAAGATTTTATGTTCATTATTTGAAGAATGGAGTGGAGCTTTTATTGACGATTTTATATGAAAATGTCTGTAGTTAGTACTGAAGACTTTATTGTAGAGCCAGCCACGAATGTAAAATTTCCAACTTCGTTGAAGGTACCTGGTGGTTTGAACTCATTATCCTTGGCTGGTACAGGTAAATTCATGTTTTAAATCATCCACATACAAGTACCCTTTACATTCGGTACCATATTCATAAAATGTATTGTGTTTCCTGTAAATAGAGACTATTTGATACATATAATAGATTTACAATGTTCCTGACTTGTTGCTTTGAAACTTAGGTTTGATAACAGAAGAAACATCTTAAAAGGGTGTTGTCTAACATGTAATTCCTTAATTATTGTTCTCTACCCTGTCTAACAAACATTTCATTATCTCCAATTGTCTAGAATATCTCAGGGCATGCTGATATATCTTTCTTAGAAGTTGATACTCACCCCCCTGCGTTGTTTGCATGTCTCTCATGAACTTCTTGAATTCATGAAGAGTAAACATTTGCCTTCAAGAGATACAGGTTCAGGTAGATAGAAATATAACTTCCTTGCGCCAATAGACATTTCCAAGGCCTTTTTAATTGCCTTAAGAGGCCATAACCAAGGATATTCTCTTATGGCCAAGTGAGTAGGAATTAACCATGGCTTAATCTGGCACACTTCACTGTAATTCCTTTTGAAATAAGTGGGCAGTCCTCTGAGGACTAATTCCAGTCTATTACAAGTGCCTTGTAGAACAATAAACTTTTCACTGTGACGTTTTAATCATTTCCTGTGATAGCATGTTAGATTAGTCATCTTGCACACTCTTTCAGAAAATAATTTGAATCAATTCAAATATCCGTTGGATGCGTGTTGGCCTATGACAATTATATTTTCAGTCACTGGTTTTTGTTTGTGAAATATTGATCAAGATGTTTAAATGCAGTTCATATGAGTTTGAAATTCTTGGGGGTTTATACTTGAGATATGTTTCTCATCTTCATTTCACTTTTTATTGCAAATCTGATCCTAGAGAAGAAATCCTTAGATTCATGTAGCCTCTCCTTGCTTACAAGTTTTTTTCCCTTTATATATAGCATATCACGTCACTACTTTTATTTGACTATTTTCTTAAGCGATATGAGAAACTGCTTTACTGTTCTCTTCTCAATAAGTTTCTGTGCCAGCTACATAGTTTTAAAAACTATTTGCACTTCATATTGTATTTATGATATCTTTTTTTAATTTCATATTTTTAAAATTTAAGTGCTCTGTTTATCTGGAGCTACTTGAGTGGAATACAGAGGATAATTATATTATGGAATCAATTTGAAGATGATAATAAACAAAAGAAACTAGGAGTTCAAACAATGCCTTTTACACGTTAGTAGCCACATCATGTTTTTCAAAATCTAATATAAAACACCTTTTTTCAACTTGAGAGACGGATAAAGAGTGACGACTGGGAAAAATGAAGTATTCTAAATCATCTAATTTGAATAGTGAACTATTGATAGATTCTCTTATCAAATCCATCTAAGATTAATTGAGTAATGATAAGCTCTATTAGGATCAATGTTCATTGTTATGCCACATTCCGTGGGCATACTATATGTGAGACCTATTTTTGCTTTTTGAGCAACAAAATGTATTCTAGAGTATTGAGGCCTGTTTTGCCACATTTTGTGGGCATACTATATATCGGACCTATTTTTGCTTTTTGAGCAAGATGAATTCCAGAGTATTGAGGCCCATCTTTAATGCTCTTGGGCCTGCCCTTTGATGTGATGAGATGTGATATGATGATCAGAGATATGCCATGTTACTGCTTTGCCATGCCATGTGATGAATTTTGTGATGATATACTATATGCTGCTGTTGCCATAGTTGATATATTGATTGTCTAATGAGTGTATTTAGTAGTATCCACTTTCTGTTGGATTTTTAATATAGCAGTTTGATTTTAATCATTATTTGCAGTCGAAATAAATAAGGATCACTGAAAGAAAACCATGCACAGAAACACAAAGACAGATTTTTATCTTGGGAAACCCTTCTACACAAGGGAAGAAAACCCAGCAAGTTAACAACCTTTCTTATGTAGATATTCAATTCAAGATACAAAGTACATCCAGATGCAAGAGTCATCACAAGATAAAATGTAGATAAACCCAAGAGACATAGAAGGAACTCTCCAAAGATAGCAAACCCAAAAAACAGTCTTCTTCTTGCTTGAGCGAATTTCCTTGGTGTAGAATGAGTGAGGCGTCCTCTCTATTTATACTTTTCATGTTTCCCTGTTCACTTTTGTTTGGGGCCGGCTTGCACACTTGTAGGGGCTGACTTGCCTACTTGAGCATAATAATAATTGTTTATTACATTTTTTCTTTTGGACGACTTGAGGATGAGACCTCCCGACGCTACAAACACCAACACTGGCTCTTATCTAGGGAGGTATCATCATGCTAGAACACATCTGGATATCATCTGAGCATTATGAATTGTCTTGAACATGTCTTCATCATAAGAAAGGTCTTCTCACATCCATGTGGCTACAACTAACATGACGTCCTCAATGGGCTACAACCTAAAGAGCTCACTAGGGCTACAACCACTAGTGAGTCATCACCACATCATGGGCCGCAACCTCATAATATCCACAAGGGCTACAACCTCGTGTGGGATCACAAGGGATACAACCTCATGTGAGACTTCGTCACGTCAAAGGATACAACCACATGACGACCACAAGGGATACAACCACATGTGGGCACACAAGGGCTACAAC
>LPNX010617508.1:0-30214 GCA_001517045.1 Pseudotsuga menziesii | reverse complement strand
CATATAATAGTGTGTTCTTCATATTTACTATTATCATGATATGCAGAAAATATAAATGTAGATAGCAGTTTCTCACTCCAAACTGATGGGTTTGTTGGATATGCCCACATAATATCACAGCTAATCAAATTGGTCCAAGATACAAGGGCTTGGGTCTTGGAGCCTTCTCCTTCAATTGGGATGGAATTTTGGCATATCATGGAAGTCCCACTACACTCTTCTTCCACTCTGGCCATGAGGAATGATCGATACCATAAAAAACAATCTTCTTATTAAAATAAAATTGATTATCTATTATGAGGAGGCATGACTTGTTTTGTGTAACAGACCATTGATCATAGTACTGCAGTACTACCATTTTACTATTTAATTTCATTTAAATGTAGTTGCATGTAGCTCCAATAACTCCTGTAGCAGACTGCAGTAATATGGTGAGGAATAGATAATTGCTATGCTCCTGTCACCACATCATCATTTCTGCCAAATGAAGAACCTAGAGAGCAAAGATGAGAATCGGTCTTCCTATTTCAAAGAGTACTTTCCCAGTATAGGAATGCAATCATGTGTTTTCCAAAAAATGTCAAGTCCATTTCAATCATGCAAACGTTTATTAAATGTGGGTTTCTGTTCAGACCTGTTCTCACCATGTTTCCATCCCAAAGGAATGAGCACTTACAAAATAGCTCAATAACAACATAAGCAAACTTCAATTATCATGGCTTTGGGGCATAAGCTTTCTATCTTCAAGATGTTCCAAAACAATGTAAATTGAGTAGAAGAGTTCGATTGTGATCAGTTGACTGTATTTCTACTGCTTGCTCATGAGGTCTTCGCATAGATTAGATTGACTATGAATCATTACTCAACATTAAATGTGCAATTCTTCTAAACATTACCATGTGTTAGCTGATTCAATAGGAGTGATATCTTAGCTTGCACATTCTGTAAGTTATTTTTTGTTTACTGAATCCAAAGCACTTCAATCAAGACTGATGTAAACATTATAAAAAAGTTACAAAAACTGCGGGCCTGGGAAAGACACCATACAGAGTAGTTAAGACATTGTTCCCTTTCAATGAGGAAATTCAAGTGCAAATTCCAAAAGAAAGATCCCTGATTTAACCTTCACATGCCCATTTACTGAACCATCCAATCCAAGAATTTAAAGTGTCGACTTCTCAAGTAAATGGTGCCCCCCGAGAATTAATTTTTGCATTTTGTTTACACTCCCAGGAATACCAAGGTCAATGTGTTCTTCTTGCATATTTAAATACATTGAAATATGTCAAGACTCAAATCCCAATAGCAAACATAAAAATGTAGACTACTACAAGGACGCCTTTAAAAACTTTGAGGAATCAGAAATTCAGGGCATAATACAAGCAAGAAAAAGTCTTTTAAGTGAAATTTTGATGAGTAGTTAAACACAATAAGTTCAAATTGAGGGGAATTACTTATCAATCTACAGCTAGCTTTTCCAGTCAGAAATAAAGGATCGTCATCATGGAAATTATCAAATTATTCTTGAAGATCCAACAAGTCTCCAACAAAATTCTAAAAACATTCTAATGCATCAAAAAAATTCTAAACCACATCATTACTTCAGTTTACACTGCCTGATTATTATTATTCCCTGAATTATCTTAAGTTGAAGATAAATGCAGTAGGAAAAATAAGCTCAGAGAGAGAAAAGATGAAATGGAGGAAACAGTTGATAACGATTACATCAGTACTTTTGATAGACTTGAAAGCCTCGGTTATGATAACCCTATTAGAGTAATTACTACATGAATACTATTAACCCACAAAATGATTCAAGGGAATATCCTAGAATGATTACTTCACAATCACGAGAAAGTAAAGATGTTTTACGTACTAGGTCACATAATCACAATATAGAGACAAAATAACTATAAACCAGAGAATATACACCAGCAAGAGCTAAATTGCAAAATAAGCATATTTAGACATCATGTTTGGTCCATATTTGACTATTTACAATAATATTTGATAATGGCTGCTAGATTGATTGCCAATATACTTCACAGCAAACATAATAAGAATCGTAATACACTGCCTATGAGAAGAACAATATAAAAGTAGATTGTGATCAGTAGGATATTTGTGACCTCAAAACAATCAGATGTGACCGATTATTGAAATGTGATTGATCTTTCTACCTTTCAGTTTATGTGCAGAGCTTCTCTAGTGGAGAGTTATAAGCTCAATCTCTCAATGGATTCGATCTCTCTTAAAATAAGGGAAAGTCATCCATATTAAGAAACTTGAAAGATGATGGCTTCTTTGAACTTGTATTCCCAAATATTGGGTATATGCTGCCCTTCAATTCATGGAAAAGGTTGAGATTATCCACCAGTTTATGGAAAACATCACATCCTACACACTGCACACAAAAGAAAAGTCGCAGAAATCTTAAAAGGCTATTTTCACCAATTGGTTAAATTTTAACCAATTTCCAAAAATCAAATGTACTAACAAGAATTAATCTTCATACGAACGATAAATATATACTCAATAGAATTTATTGCAAATCTTATAACTAAATACGAGAAATTTCAATATTCATGGCAAGTTCTATATGGCAAGAAAACAAGGTATTCCCTTCTATAGATAATATTTTTTTCTTACATCTTATCACGTGAACAACTATGGGAAATCATTTTATGCTCAACAGCTTTTTTAGAAATTAATCAAGCATCTCCCTTTCGATTGAGAGAAATTGCTTCAAATGAAATCCATTTCTAAATGTGCTAGTTAAAAATAGAAATAATCAGATGTCATCTATATGTACAAGAGAGCAACCATTACAAAACATATTGTCAAGAATTGGAAAAGTCTGAACCTACACAAAAACAGTTCCATCAGTGTAGGCATGTGGATTGATTGCACGCGTTGTACGTTGCCCATAAACCCCACAAGTGAATGCAACTCTCATTCGTTGATGAGGGGATTTGGTAAACAGAGACCAGGGATAAACAGACTTCTCAGCCATTTGAGTGTTTTCATTAGGATCTGTAGATATAGCAGGACCTTCCATTCCAGATCCTGTGGTCCATCCTCTGCCTCCAGTAGCCTTTAGCACCAACCCCATGGCTATCTCCTGCAAACAGAAAAATAAAACCTTGAATTTCTTTTGACCATTAGTCCAGTCCTCCAACCAAGCATGCTCTAGAAAGGAATTATGTGTGGTATTTGTACTAGCTGCTAAACATTTGTGGATTGAGATTGTATCTTGAAACAGAATGTAAACTGAAACAAAGGGCAACAAAATCAGGGCCTTTTGTAAGACACAATTCATCCACTGAAATAATTCATAAAGGCTTTAAACCAGAGGCTTCTGTGAGATGGCAACTTGACTTAACCAGATGCCCTAGACATTTAAGGCATGATTATATTGCAACCCCTAAAGACTGTGATAAGATCAAAAAGGAGAAAAATACATTGAAATGAAGGAAAATATCCACGAATATTGAAAAAAGTACCCAACAAAAACATAAATAACCAGAATTGGTATAGTTAGGATACAAAAACAAGGAGACAACAAATGGCCCATGAAAATAATAAAACAGAAAAGAGAATGAAGCAATTGCCAAATAGAGGACTACATAACAAATACACGAAAAGGTAAACAGAAACAATCATTTTCTGAGAAAAATACCTTTGAGAGGGGCTGTAAGGATGTAGAATTTTTGCCATGGAATTTTATCAGGGGAAAACTGCTTGTCTTCTGGGCTTCCTCGGTGTTCCTTTCATCGTATATAATATATAACAGATCCACATTTCATCAACAAGATTAGAGGCGAATAAAATAGGCATTAAAATATATGATTTATACAAATCCATTATCCCCGAAGAAAATTTGTGGAAAACATATTCTACGAACATATGATCTTTTTGGGAGGAGGCTGGGGACATAGGGTTTACAGCATGTAATTCTCCCGCAAATCATAAGCCAATACCCCCAACCCCAAGAACATAAAAGGAAAAAACGAAAAAAAAGGGAAAACTCAATTCCATCTGTGAAGGAGAGAAAACCACGAATTGAAAAGCTAACAGGGCATTAGTTCATAGATGAAGCAACAGAGAATTAGGGTGGGAAACGAAGTGGTACAGCATGTAATTTTTCCCAAATCATAAACCCCAATCACCAACCCCAAAAAACAAAAGGAAAAAAATGAACAAAAAAGGGGAAACCTAATTCTATATGTGAAAGCGAAAAAACCAAATAACAATCTAACATGGCATGAGCACTCCATTGTTAGGCCTTGGATATCTCCTACAGACCAGAGCACATTTTTTTTGCACAAACCCCATAGCTACGACATTCCCTGTTGTACCAAATTCAATCATTAGTATTCAGTGCTTATTCAAAATGAATTCAACCCACAAACATTCCTGAAGAAGAAAAGCCAACAACCATGGATGCAAAAAATCTATACAACTGCACCTTAATTTACTTTTGAGGTACCACCATCTCTCCACTATACAACTAGGGCCCTCAATTTATGCATGCACCGGCGGAACGGAGGAACCCACCCACCAAATGAATTTTTCTCGCTGAGATTCAAATGGGAGCGCCTCACCACGGCCTACCACTCGAACAGGAAGCATAGTCTTCCCCAACAACGTAGTCCACTGCTTGAACAGACCCACCACTCAGAGCACAGAAATTGTAGAGGAAAAGAACAAAAGAAATGATGGAGGCGATTGGGGTGGAACTCGTGACCATTGAGAGGCAACAAATATAGTGCGAGGAAGCCCCACGCAACAGCAGCAAAGATAGTGTGAGAGCAAACGCTATGCAGCAGAGAAACTCAGCAGCATAGGCAGGGTGCACACAGGCTTATGGTGGAGCACTGGTGGTGAAGGGCGCGGGCAGAAATTTGGAATAAAATAACCCTAAACATATTGGATATTTATATACTTAAAAAAAAACCCTTATTACCCCTAATATACCACCAATATATTGACTTTTAATTTTTTTATTTTTAACCACCCCAATATGAACGGACGTGATATCATATTGGTCCCTACGTGACACCCCCATGCAGTTACCTCACCACGACAGTAGTAAAAAGATAGGAAAATACAATTTTTTAGGGTTTAGGATAGTTTTATAGTGAAAATCTGAAAGTCAAAACCCTAGCCAATGATCACCTACCACGTATCATTGGATATTTTTGCAAATAGTGGGTTTTGTAGTATAGTTCGAAACCCTAAAGAGAAGCATTCATACAAGTTTGTTTTATAAAAAAACTATGGTTAAAACCTTGTTCATATCATTCAATACCTTTCATTTTAATATGCATATTCTAACCATTTCTCCATTGGAATAATATTTCAAAAATTATAATATACATGTCATAATTACTAAAGGAAATAAGATTGGAACTTAGTCCATGCTTAAACTAGGGTTTGTTTTTATCAACCATTTAAATGGGCAAGAACTTATGTAAGGAAACTATTAACCTTGTTAGAATTAAAAACATCACCCTATAAGGAACTATGGAATTTGTAAAAGACCTTGTAAAGGAACCTAGCACAATATTTTTGGTTAAAACACTTATGTGTATAATCTTGTAGCAATAGATAATTTCATAGATTAATTTCTTAGTGTAAGTATTTTAACTTAGCTTTGATATAGGTTAATAATAATGTTTACATCGTATCTCCTGGAGAGGTGAAGTCATGTGAAGGCTAGGTTGAATAGATTTTATAGGGAATAATCTTTCATTCCTTACACAAAATAGTAACACTGTTATTTATCAAAATAATGTATGATAATATTATATTTTTACTTGATGAATACCTAAGCAGTTAGAAGTCTATTTTTGCATGACATATTTAGTATTATGACGAATATTATATGACTATACCTATATTTAGTTTTTCCTAGTTTACCTAGCATTTGAATATTGTTGAAACAAATACCCTTGGAATTACCATAGTATCAAGTAATAAGGTATTAAAGGACCTGTTTTACGAATTACTTTTCACTAGGATTACATACAGGACCCAAACTGATAATAGATAGATAAAAGTTAGATGAACAAATTATAGTTGAAGCAAAATGGAGGAACAACTAGATTATGTTAGTTTTTCTAAGCACTTATACTTACTAGAAAAGTAATTAAAACATAAATATACAAATCAACGATACGTCATTCATATGATAAAAGCTGTAAATTAAATAAATTTGCTAGCATTATATTTTATGCTAGTTGAGATAATAATCTCGAATCCAGAAACTGGTTACAAAATGTCTTACCTGTATAAGACCTGTAAAAGAAGCATCACTTCATTGCATTAGCTAAAAAGATAAGTAAGCCTCGGACTCAACTGAAGTTCCTTCATATTTTCACAAAATAGTAAAACAAACTTAGCACTTAAGTAATTAAACAGATGTTTCAATTCCTATTGTTCCAAATCATAACCTGCTAAATCAAATCCTTAACAATGATTTTTGAAAGAAACCAACTAAGTATGCAGAACTAGAAATTAACAAATGAATCAGTTCTAGTTTAAGCCTATTTAGGTTAACCATTAACAGTTAAATGTTCCTCAGTAGTGACGATTGCAAACATTTAATGTCATATGAAAATTTTTAAATTTTTACGAATTTTTGGAGTATTACAATGACTTTCAAATATTTTGTTAACACTTTATGTGTATTTTTTTAAGAAATAAATTGCAAATCTGAGTTCCTCTCACAAAAATGCTCAATTTCAAAAAAAATAGTCTGATTTCATGTCAGGAAAGTAAAGGTATTGCTGATTTAAAATCAGATATTTTTTAGAAATTTTTCATATGGATGAAAATACTGCAAAGCGAATATATTTTGATTGAGTGCCCATATTTCTGTTTTGTTTACGATGGTGGATGCAGGATGGCTTCTCTATTTCTGAAAATAGGTTATATTAAAAATTCTAGGAAATATTGATCGAGTTATGGTCATTTTAAATTTTCCATTTTTTCTGCTTTCAGGTTTATGCTGCAGAGTGACAGATACATCTTTTAGCAATTGTTGGGATTTGGTTTTGGTGAGAAAAATCATTTTTTATTCATCTCTTATCTTGAAATTCTTGTCATGAGCTTTTTGATATCTTTGCATTAGGGTTTATGTTCTTATTCATTATGTTTACAAAGGTTGTCTTATTCTTGTTTATGTCTATAACCTTCTTTGTGTGGAAGATGTTTGGACATTTTCAGGGGCATGGATCTATAGTACGGTCATGGTGACATCAAGAAATGGACCTATGCTTAGGACTTAGTTGTTTAATGGCTATATTTTCATATCTATGAGTGATATTATTATTTTATTTGATCCATTTTTTGCTCAATATTCTAGCATGGTCTCACCATTCTAATAGTGATAATGATGCTTCTATATGTGTTATCTTGTGATCATTATTTGCTTTATTTATATGTTATTGTTTACCTTTGTGTAAAACCAAATTCATAGTTTTTATAAGCAATCTCTTTATGATCATTATATGCTCTTGCTAATTAATTTCTTGAGTAAAATCAATTTTTTTAATCTATGTGATATCATATTTTTGGCTTGTCATTAGTTCTTTAATTGGGGTATTTTTTTTCATGTATTGCAGAGATTGTATCTAGTTCATGTGTTGTTTGTCTCTAACATTCCTATATGGAATAATTGGCATGTGTTTCTTGTCTCTAACATTCCTATATGGAAGCATTGACATTTCCAGGGCATTTCATCTCTTGCATATTAACTTGGTGTTAACAAGAAATGAACCCATGATTATGGCTATTAGTGACTTGTCATTTTATAATTTATAAGTGGTATCATGGGTTGATCATAATTTGCTATAGGTTGATCATGTTAAACATTTTGATCTATTTTCATATATATCATATCATGTTTATTTGATCATCATTTACTCAATATTTATATGGATTTGAAAAATCTTATAATCTTGAAATCTTTGTCATGAGCACCTTGTTCTTGTTGCGTTGATATTTCTATTCTTATGATTGCAGAGGTTATCGTGTTCCTACTTGTATCTAACGTTCCTATATGGAAGCATTGACATGTGTTTCTTATCTCTAACATTCCTATATGGAAGCATTGACATTTTTAGGGCATTCATCTCTTGCATATTAAAATGATGTTAACAAGAAATGAACTTATGCTAAAGATTAGTCGCTTAATGACTATATTTTTTCATATATTTAAGTGATATCTTGGCTCATTATTCTATCTTGGTATATATTATGCTCACTCATGTTTATGCTCCTTTATTTATAATGCCATGTCATGTTTATTATATGCTTTAATCTTGGAAGTTCTTTTCTGCAGATTAGTTATCTATGTTCTCGTTTGCTTATGATATTCCTTCCTTGTTTAAGCATACGATGGTTGCAGATCAAGCTTGTTTTTCAACGTTGTTCATCTTTTCAACTTATTCTTAACTACAACAAAGATGGTTGATGTTAAGAAGGAATGTAATGTTGATTTTCATCATATTATATCACAATATTCTAGTAATCTTGTATGATGGACATCGATCTTCTACTGCTCATGCATCTTTCAACCGGTTGTGAAGACTGTCTGCTTGGCTCATGTTTTGATAGACCATTTGGGTCTTGTATTCGCAATGTAATCTTCAGTAAGAGCTCTCTAAATATTGTTTCGATGTATGGATCCAAGGTTCTTCTCTCCGTCATGCGGTCTATTGCAGAGTTCTTTCAACTATCAGTTGAGTTACATGTTGTGATGAGTTTGCAGCCACATGTTCTGTTGTATTTCCCATGCACTATTGTGTTGTGCAAACGTTCATCATACAACTTGGTATAGATACAGTTTCATGAGAAGTGGATGTTTTCTTCATCAATTCCATGAGGCGAAGTGTGTTTTTTATTTGCATCGTATGGAACATTTAGGAAGTTGTCATCAAGGGGGATGTTCGTGTGTTTCCACCTTCCTTCCATTTGTATTCTTTCTCCCAATCATCATTAAGGTGGGGTGTTAGAATATGTAATGATGAATTATGTGGTATATTGGTAAAATATCATTTAAAGGCATAAAATAACTATAATATTATAAAATAGAGTTATCCCACATGCATCATTGTAATTATATCCTTTGTAACCATTCTCTATATAAAGAGGTGGAAATTCATTTATCCCACATGTGTTATGGGATGTATTGTAATCCAAACCTATTGGTATATAAGATAGGTGAAGGAGACCCTTTTGGGTATGTGTTGATTGTAGTTCATCACACATCACATGTTGTGTATGGCATTTGTACACACATGATTGTGACATGATTGGGTGATGGAGCTTGATGTGATGCATATGTGAGGATGCCATGTAACCTTGGAGATCTATTTTCATAATAATGGAAGATACAACCCTTCTCGTGGACGCATCCCATATTGGGTGAACCACGTATATCAGTGTTATCTTGTTGTTCTCTTTTCTTCAATTTTATTTCATCCTATGATGTTGCTTGGTAGATAGAAGGATAGATTAGTAATGCTTTCCATATTTTATATTGTGTTATGATATTATTTCATATGTTCACAATATTCTAACAAACCATTGAATTAGAGGGATTTTTTGTCTTATTATCTTTATCCATTCACATATTGATGGAGTAGTCTATGTATTCTAAGTTTTGGATTTTTCGATGTTTTTTTGGTCGGAATCTAGTAATCTGTTTTGGTAAAATTCAAAGCTAGAAGTGTTTAAATTGTATTTTTGAATGTATAAATGGATTCAACACCTTCAAATACCCCCATGGCACTCGAATTATACAATTTCCACAACTAATATATGTGACTCTAAGATTTTTTGAAGAATTCCTATCAGAGTTTAAACAAAACATACCGAAAAATATGCCCAACTCAAAATATTTACGTCGATAGTTTTGTCAATAGGCATTAATATCTTAGAATTTTGAGGTGGAATACATCTATGCGTTTTCATCTATGGACGAGGATGAGACAAGTGTATTGTTCAAATTGATTCTATGGTAGTCGTTTGAAATTTGAAATAAACATGTATGTATGTATGTATGTATGTATGTGTATGTGTATGTGTATGTGTATGTACATATATATATATATATAAACATACACACACACACACACACACACACACACACACACACACACACACATATATATATATATATATATTCACATTGATTCTATGGTAGTTGTTTGAAATTTGAAATAAACACACACACACACACACACACACATATAACTTGTAGTTGACGGATGGATAACTAGTAGCTAATACATGGATAACTCGTAGCTCATGAACAGATAAGTAACAGTCCATTTGGGGTGGAATGGTAGTTGGCAGATGGATAATGTATAATTTCGTGGTACTTAAGCGGTTGTGCTAGTTAAACTACTCCCATGTTAATCACTAATAAATACACCATTGAAATGTGTAGTCTATTTATTATACATTTTGGGCTTTACAATAGGGTTTTTTGGTCGAAATCTAGGAAATTTTTTATGGTATAATCTAACTTGGAAGTTTTTATAAATTCAATACCCAAAAATACCCATCACACCCAAATTTTATAAGTTTTATAACTAATATATATGTTTTTAAGATTTTTTAATTTTTTTTTACCAAATTTTAAACAAAATAAAACAAAAAATATACTTAAGAATAAAAATTTAAAATATTTAGAATACATCCCATTATTATATATATAATCATCCTACCTATGATACTTTCCAAAAAATTATATGATACTTTGATAAGGTGGGTGAGACGTCTTCCACCAACGAGTGAGATTGTGACTATGTGGAAAAATAAGTTTTATATAGAACTTTGTTTGGCAATTTAACAAGGTAAATCATTTAATGAATTAATAATTTGTATATAATTATTGAAAAAAATAGAAAGTAGAAAATATAATTTTAGTAATACAAAATTTTATTTGAAATTTTGATAAAATAATAATTTTATTAATTTTTCCTAATTTAAAAAAAAGTTTAATAATCGATTTCATTTCATTTTGTTTGATTGCGTGGAAGATGTCTTGTGTTAACCAAATATTTATATGTCTGGACTTTTGTTTGATTGCGTGGAAGATGTCTTGTGTTAACCAAATATTTATATGTCTGGACTTGTGGACTCGATGACTTTTGAAGAATGAGTCACTAAAGGCTTTCAACTTATGAAAATATTTATAATATAAAATTAAATATTTTATATAAGTCACTAAAGGCCTTTGCTATACGTGCTTCCTTTGAGGTTTGACTCGTTTTAAAGAGAGAATATTCAAACTTGATTATTTACATGTAAAAAGTCAAAGGCAGGTTGTAATAAAAAACTAATTGTGTATGATAAAGGCATCCACCAATCAAATTATCAAAGTCGATGAGAGGCAAGGTAGCCCACTTAATACATATTGAACATATTGAAATGAAATTCTGGATATCATTAGGGATTTGTGAAAACACCATTTGGTCTAAATGATTCATGGTTATTGGATTTGTCTAAACAAATTAATAAGATTAACTTAAGTGTATAGTAGTGATTTATTTTATGGTTTTTATATTTTGTTATACTTAAATTTATTTTGATTAAGATTTAATTAAGTTTTTTAGTTAGTTAAAAAAATTAAAGAAACTAGTTTTTTATTTTTTCATATAAATATGTTGTGTTTTTTATTTATTAAATAATATTTGTTTTGTGTTTATATTAATTTTAACAATTTAGTATAAATAATAAATAAAAAATTATATAGTTTAACTTTTATTTAATAAACAATTTTTTTTCACAAAATTAAATGATTAATTATACTTATTCACATTTAAAAGCTACTTTGTATCAATTATATATTAGTTTCCTCCTATTTTTATTATGTAAAATTAGTAAAAATTATTTGTTGACTTTCTCATACTACTATTGTGGCCTCATTAATTATTCTGCATTACGAAACTGCGTCAACAATTTGATCAGAGTCTGTGATTGCATGATTTGATCATCTCTTTCTCTTCCTAATGTATTGATTTCATATATAATTTCTTCATAAATAAATATTTGATTTAAAGGTATATAAAGGATTTAAGGATTTATATCTTAAGAATGTTTAAGCTTCACCTAAAATAAAGCCTAAAAATAATTTTAAAAAATTATAAAAAAATAAAAATAATTACCATAAACGCTTAAAATGTAAACCCGTATGTCATAAATCTATTATTCAATGGTAGTTTTTTTTTCAAATTAAAAGATCATAATGATTTATCAATCAATCTTAGGCTGGGTCTATGTAAAAAAAAAAAAAAATTAGAGATCGTCATGATTTATCAATGTCTTAGGCTGGTTCTGTGTAAAATGTTATGCTCTTTTTATGGTGTTGTTACGCTCTTTTTTAGGTTTATGATTATTAGATTAAGGCTTTTGAACTTGATTAGGTAGTTTAATTTTGATTTTTGTAAAAATATAATTATTAATTTTATAATTGTTTTTTTTTAACAAAATGTTATAAATGTTGATATTATAAATTATAGATTAAATTTGATTTATAAGAGGAAATTTATGTATGACAAAAAAACATATTAATATTTATTTTTGTATTTGATATTTAATAGATATAAATATTTTGAGATAAAAAAATTAAAAATAGAAAAAATAATATAACAAAATGATACCATAATTATGAAGGTTAGAAGTAATACACAAGATAATTAGAGAATAATGATAAAAAAAAATTAAAAAAAATATGAAATCAAAGGAAAACTAATCAGTTTGATGTGATAAAGCATGTAAGATTAGTTTGATGTGATAAAGCATGTAAAGACTTGATGGTCTCAGTTGGTCTCACTTAAAGAAGTTGACCAAGGTTAATGGAAACTTCTTTAGCACAAAGGTTTGAGTTTCCAAGGTAAATATCGTGTGTCCATTTATGTGCATGCTTGTTGTTGTTTGATGTTTCACTCTCTCCAATAATATTTGTTACATGTGTTTTTTATGATCTTTTCCTTATGCTTAGTTCTAACATTGGTATTAGAGCCCAATAGGTGGGGACTCTCTAGCAAGACTGGCTTGGGTATTTCCTAGATAATGGATCGGAGCATGGCATGCTTAGACTCTATACCGAGAGTGGATTGGGATTTTCTTGGTTGTTGGATCATAGTTAGTTTTACTTTGAACTCTCAACTATTGAGAGTGGTTTTTGGCAATGGGAGCCGAAGTTGGAAATTAATCATGGAGAGTGAACTTGAAATGTGTTTGTTTGAAATATCATGTGACAAAGAATTCATGGATATCATGATAGAATGGATTTTCTTTCCTAGAGATATTTGTTCATACAGTGGTGATGAAATATCATGGAGCATGTGGCATTCACTTGGAAGACGCATGGATTTGTGATCATATCTTTAGATCTGTTATATCTGTAAGGAGATTCCCAGATACGCACAATGAAGTAGATTTGTTTAATTTGTTGCTAGCAAAGGTAGATTTGTTATGAAGAATTACGAATTGACATGGTGGAATGTAGATGAAGTGTGGGTGGATCCTTCGATGTGCTAGATTGGCCTAGGAATTGATGGAATTGATGTGTAGCATACCATTATGTATGGATGATCCAAGTAGATAATGGTGACCACTCACTTAATCCACAAAGTTACAATGGTTCTCCATCTTCTTGGTAGTTTCAACATTTTTTTGGGTCCCAAAATTCCAGGGTCATTTGGAGGCCCTAAATGATGTATGTTGGCCAATCTAGGGGATAAGGATTTCCATGGCATAACCTACACCCATTCAAAACTTGTAATTCTCAATTATTTCTTTCCAATGAGCGATTGAGCGCCGTAAATGGAGATCGTATGCAAAAGTTGCACCCTTGGGAAGTTGACTTATTAATGAACCACTTCAGGGCCTACAAATCCTTTTGGTGCTTCATCTCCTAGGGTTATCTTTTTGGATGTTAGTTATTTTTCCTCTTTATGCTTATGATATAAAGGAAGTTTCTAGTATCTTTGTGATCAACTCTTGCAAATGAGTGCAACCAACACATCTCTCTTTAGAGATAAGCTACCACGATCTGAGCTATTTTGTATTTGTTTACAATTTATGGTGTTTTTCCATTCAATTCAATAATAGAATTTGGGTTTTATTGTACTACCATGATTTATGCAAAATATTTGTGTGTGTGTGTGTGTTTCCATTTTATATTGTTGTCTTCATTTCATTCTCCAAACAATCTAGATCAATGGATCTTTTGATTTTTGTGATCAACATGATTTCTTGATGTGATCTTTTGCATACACGTAATCATGGGAGATTATACTTGCTTCTTATTGGATGTTGGTATGATGTGAAAAAAAAGACTTGTGCTGATAGGGAGGCCCGAAAAGGACATTACAATGTGGAGAAACCCACAAATGGTTGTAGATATTAGGTGTAAATGTATTATTTCTTTCTGTAGTGAAGGCACTCGCAGATCCATGAGAATGGATTAACACTAGTGAGAGTGAACACAAGAAACCCATAACTATATTTTTTTTATACATTGACCTGCATAAGGTTTTGAATAGACCATGTAGTTGATGTGTGGAGCATTGATCCATTGATACATGACACATGAGGCTTTTAATCCTCAAGTTATATTTAATCTTTTATATTCATTGTTTGTAACTAATGCATGGTTATATTATATTTTGTCTTGTATATTCATTGTTTGTAAGCAATGCATGGTTATATAATGTCCTTGTGGAACTCTGTGTATTGGAATGGTGATTGTCCATGTGTGGACACAAACATTTGTTGACTTGAATGTTGATGGATAATGTTAAAATTCCTTGGTTGATTGGTTGGAGAGATGTATTTGGTTTTCTTTATTGTTATAAATAACTTGTTGTTGGATTGGAGGCATAAGATGAGGTAGTGATTCGTACTAGGTTTATGAACCATGGTAAATGGCACATGAAATGCATTATGAGGATTGATGTAAAGCATTGTCATTTAAGGAGTTCTTGATTTGGCCAACTATATTTGAAGCGGAAAGAGAAGTGGGTGAAAAAATAGGTAGATGATTTAAGGATTATTTTCTCAAGAACATGATTGTATGATCTTGAGAACTACAGATCTTGATTTGCTTAGTACATAACAAATCTCAATAAAGTTTCCATAGCTTCTTTTATATTTCCTAGCTAAATCAAGGTACTCATCTATCCATAGAGGATTAGGATTAGAATCATTGCTTAAAATAATAACTTGGATAATTTCTTAAAGGATCATTTTCTCAAGTATATAATGGTACAATCTTGAGAACTAAAAATATTGATTATATTAATACTAAACATATTCTCAACAAAGCCTTCAAAGCTTTGTTTGTATCCACTAGCTAAAGCAAGGTCCTCATTTAGTCATATAGGATTAGGGTTGGAATCATTTATTAAGATAATAGCTTGGATAGTGGTGATGTATTTGTAACTTTGGAATGTATTGACCTGTATATTTTATGTATTGTACCCGGATGTTTATTCCGGGAAGTATCTATAATGTAATTGAGTCATGTCATGCCCCGATGTTCCCATCTGGAGATTCAATAATGTAAACAAGTCATGTCAAGTCATTGTGGGTAACCCTCCTATTGTTCAAGGGTTAAAGTCCCCGTAGTTGTGGGGCCCTAGGGTTATTAGACTCTCCTAGAGAAGTCAGCCCTAGTGAGTTAATGCCAAGTCGGGAATTAGTATAAATAGAGAGTGAGCCTCTCTATTTATCACACACTCACTCACACTCAGTTGTAGCGCATAACTGAGAGAGAAGAAGTTACCAGGACAAGAGAGAGAGAGACTACTACTGTTGGGAGATCATCTTACTGTTTTTGGGGCTTTTCTTTTGGTGCTGATTCTATCTTTGAGGAATTTGCGGGGTTTTCTCCTTTATGGTTTCCCAGAGGAAAAACTTTGTGTTCACTGTCTCTTATGTTTGATTGTTGTGCTTGTTATTCTCTCAGTTAAAGATCTTAAGATAATGCTAGCTTTAATGTTAAAAATCTAACATATAGTTGCTTCAAGCATCATTTTCTCAAGCATACAATGGTAATATCTTGAGAACTATGGAGCTTCATTAGCTTTGTACCAATGAAATTCTCAACAAAGTCTTTAGAATTTCTTTTGACTTTTCTAGCTAAATCAAGGACCTCATCTAGCCAATAGAGGATTAGTGTTGGAATCATCACTTAAGATAATATCTTGGTTAGTTGTTGTTCAAGCATTAATGTCTCTTAACAAGAGGATATTGAATGCATTTCTTAGAGTGTAAATATATTGTTAATTTCAAGTCATTGTAAGGACACTTTTTATCTAGATTTTGTTTATTATAAAAGTTAGAATTCACATATGCAACATAACATACTGCTATGCAAATATTTTTAGCATTGATATCTAAAATATACATCCACATGTACTAATTAAAAATATATTTCTTGTAAAGAATAATATGAGGAAACACGTTTTTATTTATGTAGCAAGCTATTATATACCTATGATCCTACTATATAACATCTAAAAAAAGAATTTTATAATTTAAAATTTTGGAATGTAATATTTAAATACAAACATATTCAAATTGAAATTCAACATACAAACATTCATTTTTTTGTTTGCTCAAAAATCCCTCACTTGGTGAGAGTAGTCTTTGGTTTGAGAAACCATGACCTAGGGGCATTATTCTATCAAATCACTTGGGGATCTCACTTGGCTTGGACCACACCAACCATCAACTTGGTTGGATTTTGGGGTGTCTCCTCCCAACTAGTTCACCCCTAAGGGGAATTGAACCCAAGTTGCCTTGCTGATGAGACCCACACCTTAGTTAAATGAGCTAATGGAAATTGACAACATACAACATCTTAAACAAAATTTTAGTAGATATAAAATTAGAGAAATTAAATTAATTTTGCATAAACTACTATATTTAAGTTTATATTTAATAATAGAATGCACATATATTTATAATTTAAATAAATTATTATATTTATCTTCAATAATTTAATATATTTATTTTCTCTCTCTTTAGGTGGTGGAATAGTTACCCGGAGGGCTCAAGTATTGATGAACAAGAAAAAGGGGAGGGGTTTGTTGACTCATTACTTGGAAAGAAGGTGTAAAACTCAACGAATCAACACCATGTGTTAACACACACACACACACACACACACACACACACACACACACACACACACACACACACACACACACACATATTATTTCCCGAAGAAAAAAAGATTGTATCTTATTGATCATTAAAGAGTTGTTTACATAGATGTATGTCATACATACCGCTGCAATGCAACTTTATTTGTCAAATTAAACATGTGTGTTGTTCTTCACAAATATTTTGTTTTGGTCTGTCGCGTAGCTGTGGATATACAGTCCGAAAGACTGAAAGAGGAAAGAAAAAATAGTAGATGGTTGTGTCTTCTTATGTGTTGACTTATCCAATAATCACAGCCTACATATCTGATGCATTCAATAAAAGATGGAGGCTCATAACTGTGATCTCAAGATCAAAATCAGAAAAAAAAAGGAGTTGTAGTGTGCGACTGTCTTGTCATGCTATCATATCAAATTCTAATTATAGATTGTATTCCTATGTATATTAAAGGTCTATGATAAAACTCATATACCTCCGCATCTCTTGTTTCCAAAAATTTCCAGATTCCATGTTCTAGGGCTATCCTGTTTTTGGAGAGGTGGTCAACGTCGATATTTCTTTCCCTGTAAATGTGGCGGCGTGTAATATCATAGAAATTTGTAATGAGCATGTTAACTTCCTCAAAGAGAGAAAGAGAGATATGTTTCTACATATTTGAAATTTATTTACCCAGTTAATGATTACTAGAGAATCTCCAAAGATATGGATCTTTTTACCGTTTTTTTCTATAGCAAAGCAGAGGAGCAGTTTTAGAGCCATAAGATTTGCAAAGTTGTTTGTCCCATCCCCTATGCCCATTTGGATCCGAAAATGGTGATATTGGTTGAGGAAGAGAGTAGCCCCACCCCCACACTTATTGTCTTGCGATGCCCCATCAAAGAAATCCCATGGAATAGTTTTTTCAATCATATATTCTATGATGACCCTCGAAGCCGGAGCCTCTTTTGTTTGAGGGAAATAAGAGAGAATGTTGAGGCCCTATTTGGCCACTACTTTAGGAGAAGAAGTTGTTTCTTGAAAGGTGGAAGCATTTTGTGCTAACCAAATTCCCCAAAGGTGTAGAAGAGGGACTCGCTTTTAAGTGAGCTAGTGGTGGGGAGGAGGACCAAGTCCTCCAAGCATCTTCCACCGAGGGGCCTTTGCAATCGAATATGAGATATAAACGGGATTGAGAATGAAACCAAACCTGCGTGGAGAAGGTACAAGTAATAAAGAGGTGGTTTACATTTTCTTCATTATCTTTGCACATAGTGCACCAGCCTGGGCCTGCCAGGGATATTTTTTGAAGTCTATCCCAAGTTGGGATTCTGTTAGCTAGGGCACACCACATAAAAATTATCAACTTCAGTGGACATTTAAGTTTCCAAATACTAGGTTGCCACCATTTTGGTTCCTCCTAAAAAGTGGTGGCACATAATTGCTGATAGCGCGCGCACACACACACACACACACACACACACACACACACACACACACACACACACACACACACACACACACATCACATTGTGTTAACATATATAGTGGTTGATGGGTGTAATGAGATTAAGATATAATATTGATTATAGTGTTACCTTGTTATCATTTAAATTGCATTTTTTTTAGTAATAGAAAAGCAACTTTGTATTAATGGAAAGTTGTGTCAAAATTACAATCATTTCAGAGATCCATAAGGAGGTCTACATTGATAGATATGTACTAAAAAACGACCATATACCTTCTTCATGTCCTATCAACTTCTTTTAAATGGATCAACAAAAACCAAAATATACTAGAAATTCGTCAGGACAAAATAAGATCTACATCCACCCACATAATGCGTTCATAAATCAAAATATCTAATCGAATAGAAACAAGTGACCGGTTCTGAAGCAAGAACTTGTTGAAAATAGAGAAAAGTTGAGTATTCCATCCATAGAGCCCTACTAAATCTTAGAGAGGATATATGCTTCAACATTCAAATATCTGTAAACTTGATTGAATGATAAAAAGGTGAAATCGTTCATCAAACTCTTAGTATTTTCCAACTAATGATTAAGTTCCAATTACATCACTTGGGCCTCACCCACTTCCCAGTTGATGATAACTTGGGAGTCACCTAAAACTTATAAGTATTTTATACCCCAATATTTGGCACATAAAAGTAAACTCCATAACCCGACCACTTATGCACAAGTATTTGTGCCAAAAACAACCTTTAACTAACCCCTCATAACCCTATCATCACCCAGCTTTATGACAAAGCCAGCACCAAACACACCATTTGAATCTGCACCATCAAAGAAACCCACTCGGTGCTCCTATAAAAGAGAAGGGAAAGAGGAACATCTTCGCCTTCTAACCAAAAGCTCTTTATTCAAATCAGAAAAAAGTTATTAAAATATTCATATTTATTACCTCAGTCTTCTGCAAAATTTTTGAGAAGATGGAGGCATTCCTAGCCTTCTAGACCTCCCACATCACAAATATTGGAAGATAAATGTAGTGATATTTCCTTTTGTACCAAACCTACAGATTGTCCTTCACCAAAGCACCCTCCCAGCTATGCTTTATCTTAAAATAGTTCATGAGAAGCAACCAAATTTCAAGTAAAAATACACAGTCTCCGAACAAAGGGGAAACCGAATTAGAATTCATAAGGCATAGAGAGCATATTCATGGGCCATAGAATCTCCTAACCTGTAAGACCTCCTAGGTCAATATCTTATTTTTCATACACAACCAGGTGAATAGTTTAATTTTTAAAGGTATATGTCCTTTCCATAGCCAATGCATCCACCATTTAGTCTCAATTAAGTTGTTATTCATGATAATAGAGCGATGGGCCAACTTTGTTGTCACTTGACCTTCTTTTATATTGAATGCATAGAAAAACTTTTCAGATTTTACATAAAGAGTAATATTTCCTTGATTGAGGTAAGAGATGTATTGGTCCCATTCCATAGAAATCCTTCCTGACAATCCCAATACCACAAAATTAGCCCAGATATTATTGCAAGATTCCCAATGTACATCATTTAGCACAAAAAGGTTAATACAGTGAAGTTATACCACTAGAGCATGAGAAAGCACATAATTATCCCCCAACCCACAGGGCAAACCAATTTCCAGAAAAAATTGAAACACCTTGCCAACCTGCCAGCTCAAATATTTAGAAATGATTGGAAGATTTTTTACCAAACTCTTCCAAATGGTAGAAACAATAGATTTAGGACATGTACCATATCTAATCCAAGAAATGGGGTTCAAAACTTTAAAATATTTAGCATTTATGATCTTTCCCTAAAGACCTAAACTGAATAAACATCTCCACGAAGATTTGGCACACAAGGAGGTATTGAGCAAATCCAAATTCTTAACCCCCCACCCCCAAGATCACGAGGAAGAGATAAAATTTCTTCAGATGACAAATAGAATTTTCCAAACACCGGGCTACCCGTCCACATAAAATGAAAAAGCTTATCTTTGATCCTTGACGGAGTCGAAGAATGGATGGATAATAATGACATCCAATACACAAGAATGCCATGGAGGACTATAGAGACCAATATTAACCTTCAACCCAGAGAAAGATAGCAAAAATACTAGTTATTTATTTTTTGAATAATAGTATTAAAAATCCATTCCCAATATTTAGGACTGTAACCATTCGGTTTTAGGTTAAATCCCAAATATCTGAACCCTTCCTCGATGCTACCAAACTTGAAAGGAAATAATGAAAATAGAGAGTCTTTCAATGAATGATAGCTACATGAATGTAAAATACAAGACCTTTTTCCACTAACCTCTAAGCATGAAGCTTTGTAGAAACTCGATAATAACCCTTGTAAGTGCTGCCATTCCTCGACTGAACCACCCACAATAATGACAACTGTTAGGATATTTAGACACTTAGGAGTTAGTTAAAATCAACTTGTGTAATATATCCATTAGGTAAAGTGTGTTTCTTTAGTATGCATTTGTAAATATTCTAATCCGACGGTCACGATATGTTCTAGACATAAAGTGATCCGACGGTTCAACTTCTCTTAGATCATACCTACCATTGATATGTGGCTTAGCACCCAATTGGTCCATGATCTATATTTAAAGAGAATGGAGGGTCCTTGGCTAGTTGATCGATTATGAGAAGCTCATTTGTAAATTATTTTCTTTTGCATAATAAATTGCTCCAAGTAACTATTTGGTTGGGGCCATGGACTGTTTCCCTCTTGAGGGTTTTAACCACAACAAAACATTGATGTGTTGATCTGTGATATGTTTGTGTGAGTGGTTTTTCTTAGTTTTCGGTCTTTTGGGAGTACCCTGTGTGCTTGAACATGGTATCAGAGCGTTTATGAAGAGCCGCTTCCATTTGTGATCAAGATCTGGAACCAATGTTGCCGAAAATTTGAAAGGGTTTTTGGTTCTGGAGTTTATGTGCATTTGTGGCATGTGGAGCTATTCCATTGTGTCTGCAACACCATCTCCAGTGGGAAATAGTTTTTGTTTCATCAAAAATCATTTCTGGTTGATCCAAAAACACCCATTTCGGTAAATCTGAAGGCATAATGTTACAGTGATGGATTTGTTTTATTTTTTTGTAAACCTCATATTTTATCAGTTTTATTATTAAATCTTTATTGTTTTAGTCTTGGACTATTGCCTTCCCTGGCTGTATATGCTCTTTGCCATGCACTTTGCGTGATCGCGGCGAATTAGAAATAGAAAGAAAAAGTTTTATTTTGTCTTCTCGGCTACGTATGCTCTTTGTCGTGCACCTTGTGTGATCACGATGAATCAGAAACAACGAGAAAATTTGAAAACATAGAATTTCTAGGAAGGCTAACCAATATCTAACCCCATATTGTGGAAAAGTTTTTTTTTGTGATTTGTATTAAAGAAAGAAAAGCATAGAAACTGAAAGAGAATAGTTAAAATAAAAGGTCCCCTTTCTCTTTCCCTTCTTTTACGTACCTTTTAAACTTAGCTCACTTGGTTCAAAGTTGATTTATTCCTTAACAGATCTTGAGTTCAAGTCTTATTAAGTTACTTTTTAGTGCATGTAATTTCTATTTTCAAGTTACTCTATTGTAAAAGTGCATCTTACTTAAATAAAATAAAATAAAAAGTGAGTCACTTAAGTCTTTTAATTTATTGCCACGCTATTTTAAGTAACATTATTGTAAAAGCGAACATCACTTGTTTTACAAAAGTGATTCACTTAAAAGAAAATTTCTTGTAAGTGATTGTCAAAGGTTCATCTTTGGAAGAAGGGGGTTCTTTTTTTTAGTTGGTCAAGTTAATATCTGCCACATCACTATCGGGGACATCTTCAACATTTTCTTTTATCAAGCATAACTTCATTATCCAGAATCAGTTTTCAGTGTCGTTTTTTTTTAAACAGCCTAATTTTTTGATCTCTTTGCATCTAGATAGTTATTTTCTATTTTTTCATCCATTATTTTACAGTATGGCTGCCCCTTGTGATATTCTACTTACCAGTTCTAACTATTTCTCATGGAAATATCGTATGGAAGATGTTCTACAAAGTAGGGGAATTTTCATAATTACATTAGGGAAAGAAATATAACCCACTGATGATGATGATAAGAAATAAAATGGGAAAATAGATGTGGTGAAGCTCATGGATTAACTGGGATGTCAATCTCTACTAATTTGCAATTCCACATATCTGGAATTGATGAACCTGATAAATCTTGGAAAAAGTTAGAATCTGTGTTTGGTAAATACAATGAAATTCAAGGTCATCAACTTGAGAATTCTATTGATTTATTTGAATCTAAGTGATTTTTCATGCATTCAAGATTATTTATCTAAGTATAAAACTCTTAGACTCCTATGTGAAGAATGCAAGATTAAGAAAGAAGACAAACAATGTATTTATCATATTCTTTCCAAACTTGGACCTGCATATTCTATTTTTGTATCTACATTTTACTCCATGAAAAATCTTTGAATGCAACTAGCTATCAAGAGCCTACTCTTAAATCCTTTTGTGATTCCTTAATTAGAGAGCAACATAAGCTCATTCATATTGGAATAATTAACAATGCAGATACATATGAGAAAGCCTTATTGTCCCAATAGAAAGAAAATTCCAAGCCTCCCAAGAAACAAAATTTTCACAATAATAAGACAAACAAGGGTCCCAAACCCTCTTAGTCAGCTCCTTTAAAAAATGACAAAGGATCCAAGCCAAAAGGTAAGAAGACGGAGCATCATTGTAATTTTTGTGGGAAAGATAATCATGATGAATCTAAGTGTTTCAAGAAAATGGCATCCTTGGAAGCAGCAATGAAGAAGCACCACATTATCTTAGATTCGTCTTCAGAATCTACCTCTCATGGACATGCACTTTGTGCTTCTGGTTACTCTTATACTACATATTCTTCTTCTACTTCAAATGAATGGCTCATTGATTTTCGATCGTCTTATCATATGGCTAAGGAACAAGCCATCTTTTCTACTATGCATGAATGTAACACCAAACAAATGTTTGTCAGTGATGATAGTTCTCTAAGTGTTGTAGGATTTGGAACAATTCCAGTAGAAAATGGTCATTTTAGTGATGTACTATGTGTTCCAAGAATTTTTTGCAATTTGTTGTTAGTCTATCAAATCACTCATTTTGGTGAAGGTAAAACTGTAACGTTTACACCTCACCAAATTTTAATCAACGATTTTAAAGATCCTCAACATGTCCTATCTACCAGAATTGTTGATGATATTACCAGGTTGTATAAATTTAAAAACTTTGGGTCATCACCTTTTCCTTCAATTTTTGCTGCGCATAATGATAACTTGAACAAAATTTGGCATGAGAGATTTGGTCACTTAAATTCGCTCATTGCAACAACTATGTAAATACAATGTGGTGACTGGACTTCCGATGGTATCTTGCAAGCATTGTTTTTGTTCCAGTTGCATACTCAAAAAAAATCATCGAGAGAGTTTTGACAAACGTGCCTCTTGGCACGCCTCAGTTCCCTTGGAGCTTGTGCATAGTGACTTGTGTGGTCCTCTTCCATCTACTTCCTTTTCTGGTTTCAAATATTTCTTAACTTTCATTGATGATTACTCCAGACACACTTGGTTTTATTTCCTAAGACTTAAGAGCAAAGTATTTAACATGTTCTTGGCCTACAAGGCCCTTGTTGAAAAACAATATGGTCATCAAATTATTAAGTTAAGATCTAACGATGGAGGAGAATATGTTAACAAAAAGTTCACTACTTTCTGCATTGAACAAGGAATCCAACAAAAACATATTGTTCCATATACACCATAGCAAAATGGTGTAGCTGAATGGAAGAACTGCACTTTAAAAGAAACAATTAATTGTGTGATTCAATCTAAGGGACTAAGTCTTCAACATTGGGTTAAGGCCATAAATTGTGTAAATTACATAGGTAATCACACGCCCACTAAAGTTTTACAAGGTATAACATCAGAAGAATCATGGAGAAAAATTAAACCAGATGTAAGTCACTTCTGTGTGTTTGGCAGTGAAGCATGGGCTCACATTCCGGATGAAAAACGGAAAGCATTGCAGCCTAAAAGTGAAAAATGCATATTTGTTGAATATTCTGAAGATGTAAAAGGTTATAGACTTCTTCAGCCACATTCTCATGATATAATCATTAGAAGAGATGTTAAATTTGATGAAAATCTCGTGGCCTACGAGCCTAACTTGGCGGGTGTGCCATCTTTGGCCTACGAGCCTGATTCGATGATTGTGCCTTCTTCTACTTCCAACTTCCTTGACAATTTTCCAACTCCATTTTTTTGATGATGACAGTGAGGATGAAATTCCACCTCCGCATGCTCATGTTCCTCCAGTTGTACTAGCACAAGTGCTTCCTCGATGGGTCCGTTCAACATGTGAAGCAGCTAGTGATCTTGCCGGTGATACTAGAGATAAACGCCATACACGTTCTTAGTTTCAGCGAGACTCTTCTCTTTTGGCTCAATTTTTCAAGAATCATGATCCATAAACTTTTGCATAAGCTTCAGGAAATATAGATTGGGATGCAACTATGGATGAAGAATATCGTTCCTTAATGGAGAACGATACTTGGGATCTTGTTCCTCTTCCAAAAGGAAGAAAAATTGTCAGATGTAAATGGGTCTATAGAACTAAGTATGCATCAGATGGAAGTGTTGAAAGAATTATGGCAAGGTTAGTTGCCAAATGTTTTTCCCAAGTTGAAGGGATTAACTACAATGAAACCTTTGCTCCTATCACAAAAATGAACTCCATCCACCTTGTTATTTCCCCTATAGCCTTACATAACTGGGAAGTCTATCAAATGGATGTCAAGTCTGCCTTCTTACATGGTGATTTACGGGAAGAAATTTACAAGCTCCTAGAGCTTGGTATTCCAAAATGGATAGCCTTGTATGTCACCTTAATAAATCCTTATATGGCCTTAAGCAAGCTCCTAGAGCTTGGTATTCCAAAATGGATAGCTTTCTCCTTGACACTGGTTTTTCTAGATGTTATTTTGGCCCCAATGTCTATACCAAGAAATTAGGAAACCATCTCATCATACTTGTTCTTTATGTTCATGATCTTATCCTTACTAGTAGTGACCCTAAACTTTTAACCCATGTGAAATTCGGTCTTAAGCAAAATTTTGAAATGTCAAACTTAGGACATTTGCCTTATTTTCTTGGTCTCCAAGTCTTGCAAACCAAAGAACGAATATTTCTTTCCCAGTCTAAGTATGCTCATGACCTTCTTCGTCGCTTTCACATGGAAGATTGTAAACCAACTCCTTCTCCCTTCCAGTCTAGAGTCAAACTTTCTGCCACTTGTACATCCCCTGAAGTATATGCCACCTTGTATAGTCAGCTTGTCGGTAGTCTCTTATACTTGACTCATTGTCATCCTAACCTTTCCTTTGTCATTGGTCGTGTTTCCCGTTATATGCAAACACCTGATGAAATTCACTAGAAAGAAGAAAAAAGAATACTTCGATATATTCGAGGTACAATTCAGTTTGGGATTCATTATAGTACAGGGGGGGAACCTTTGTTGGTTGGTTTCACTAATTCAGATTGGGCTAGTGATCCTGATGATCGAAATTCTACTACATGTTATGTTTTCAGCCTAGGATCTAGACCTATCACTTGGGATTGTATGAAACAACAATCTCTTGCTCTTTCTTCAGCAAAAGCAAAATATCGAGCCGTAGTTAATGCCACTCAGGAAGCTTTATGGATTCGACAGATCCTTTCAGAGTTTGGATTCGATCAGCAACAACCTAATCCAATTTGGTGTGACAATCAAAGTGACATCAAGATTGCCAAATATCTATTTCTACATCAATGCAGCAAACACATTGAGATACACATGCACTTCATCAGAAATATTGTTCATGATCATGTTCTTGAAGTTCTCTATTGCCCTACAAATGATCAAGTTGCAGACATATTCACCAAGTCTCTTATAAAAGCAAAGTTTTCTAAACTTCAATCTATGTTAGGAGTTTAGGAATGTGTCATTAAGGGGGGATACGCTCGAATGCCTCCTTCCTTCTCCTAATAGTGTTGCTTTTGTAAATCCTTCAATCCTATCCCAAGTTGTTCTTAAGGGGGGATGTTAGGATATTTAGACACTTAGGAGTTAGTTAACATCAACTTGTGTAATATATCCATTAGGTAAAGTGTGTTTCTTTAGTATGTATTTGTATTCATTTGTAAATATTCTAATCCGACAGTCACGATATGTTCTAGACATAAAGTGATCTGACGGCTCAACTTCTCTTAGATCATATTGTTACGGAGAAAACTTCCTATGGCTTGGGGTACCACAACAGACAAAGTAACCACAAAAATCAATCCTTTCCCATATGCAAGAGAAACAAAACATCTAACACTAAAGGATCTCAAAACGTACCTTATTTCAGATGGTTGATGTAGATCCCTGTTGAGCTTTTCCACTCTCACTTGTATTATCAATTTGCTTTCTCAACATTCAGCAAACAAGACAAGCATGCTATATAATGGTGTTAAACCTACTCTAGAATATATAATCAATAACACATAAGCATTTAAAAGCATCCATGGATTCAATATTCATTTAAATGCACAGTATTGGATAGGAAAAGATATTTCTATTAATATAAATCAAAGATTACAATAGTGACAACCTCTGTCGGCATGTCTGCGAATCGGAGAAATGGAGTCCTCCACCTGGGCCTCCACCACTTCAATCCTCCATATATTGATAGCAAGCTCACAAGCAAAGGCAAGCTTGGGAAAAACACTAATTTCTCCAAGGGAAAAAGGGATGCAAACTCAAGTATAAACTTCGGCAACAATGGACTATAGTTTTCTTGCTCTTCAATTCCTCCTTTTTCAATGTATCCAAAGGGTTCCTTATATAGTGCTTCAATGGGGTAATGGAAGGTCAAATTCAAGTGATATCAAGGCATATGGAAGGCTAAGAGACAAGCGACTTGGATCCACATCAAGGAAGACTCCAAAATTATTTGGCCTTTTGCACACATCTCGATGTACGTGGATTTGAGGGTCATATCCGTGTATATACACTAGAATAGGTTTAAAAGTCATGTATAGAAAATAATGCATGTTTTTAGGGATGATCTTGGAAACATCAAAGGTACAAAAATGGTCCATGGGGTATAAAGAGTCTGCAGAGGGATAGGGAATCCCATAAAGGTGTGATCCACCATGTGTGGTAAAATCAGTTGTAACAGATGCCCCCTAATGTGTGAGGTCAAAGGGGTGATACGATGCCTGAAATACATTATAAGTCCACCCAGAAGTGGAGTGATGAAGAACCAGGTGGAAGAAACATCCATCCAATAGTATAATACAATAATCAAACTCTGCACATAACTACAAGTACATATAGCAATCCCTGATACATAAGAGTACAATGGCCATGAATAGTCATGATACAAAATATGACATGTTTGTTCATCGCCACGTACAATATAGATAGATCAACATCTCCATGATGAACATATACAAAGGATCATAATATCCATGAAAGCTGAAGATATACAATGGATCAAGATCTCCACAATGGCTGAAGATATTTGACATATATTGGAATCAAGTCACGAGAGCTGAAATCTCATGAACACTGGCACGAACAAGGAGGTAGCATATATGAAATGCCACCAATCTAGAAGGTCTTCTACACAATCTGCTACGAGTACATGTCCTACTATGTGAATAGAGGTGTCGAAGTTGAACATAGTAATCCATTGTCTGATTACCATCCATTAATGTATACAGTTAACAGACGCAAGATCACCCACCAATAATGAAAATGGGAATCAAGGTACTAGAGTGCAAACTAACAAGTGTGAATAAATGTGTTGAGGTCGAACACTTGAGAGAATCCATCGATCAGGGGACATTGATGTATCCCCAAAATTGTCGATGGCGAGAGAACTTGCCACTAATGACTGCAAGTCTCAAGGCACTCAATATGACTCTAGATTCCTATCCAAGAATAAATGATATGAATTTGATGGGATGAAATCCACTGGAAGGAGGGCATTAAGGCATCCCCTATCATCCAACACGAGGTACTCAGCAAAGCTGTATAATGTAGAAGGACTCGATCATAATGTGCATGAACCAATATAAGTACCAGGAATGGCTGACATGCAAAGTCAAGAGAACTGACGAATGGCCGACTCAGGTTTCAACTTCCTTCGAACAAGAGCATAAAGGTGAATAGTGACTAAATGTAGGCAACATAGACTCGATATACAAAACTGGGACATATCTGAGACATAGGAGGCATCGACAGAGGCTCCATAGGGACTAGAAGCTTAACCAATCGGTGGAGATAAACTCATAGAAATGAGTACAACTCCTAAATTCAAACTAGTAAGCCAACCAATGGATGTGATATACAGTGCTCTGTTCGAAGGTGACATGACTCGACTGCTGCCAAAGATAACATATTTTCTTGTCCGGATTTTTGGTTTCTTTATTTTTTTTGGACTTTTTCAAATATTTTGAAAAGCTTGAAAAATAATAAAAGTGCTTTATAGTTACAAACTAGGAGGAGACGAGTGTCAATGGGAAAAAAACTAGTTCCAAGCAACGGAACATACCTATGCTCAATGCAGGGACACATGTGTAGGATAATGACACTTGAGGGAAATTCCCCTCCCGGTAAAAATGGGGAATCAAGCTACAAAGGATATATAAAATGGCTCTGCATGGCTAGACATGAGACAAGCTTGGGCCATTTAGTTGATAATCAAAGTCAGGGAAGCTGACATAAGGCTCAATGAGGTAGGAAAAACTCATGATAATGCAATTACAACTTGACATAAGGGAGTCCTGGGGAAAAAAAGGCCAACAAAAATATCAAGAGGATTATGAGGCTCTTGCGCAAAGTCATGGTGATACTATACAAAGGACTCCCACACCCTAAAGAAAAAATGTCAGCATGGTCGCCAAATGCAAAACGTGAACTAACTAGGGCACCCATGTATGGTCAAGCTCTACCATTCACATCATGCCACTTCTAAAAACAACAAGAAGGTTCTGTGACAAGATAGAATGGGTTCGTACCCAAGGTTATAATGAAACAGTCATAAGGTCATGCCAAGTGCAAATGGATGTGAAATCTAACCTATATGCCAGTTTAGACATAATACCTAAAATCGGCACGAACGGGTCAAAACCACAGTCAAAATGGCGCTCAAAATGGACTCCTACATCATAAAATTAGTCCAAGATTCCAAAATGGTCAGAAACGGTCCAAAACTATAGAAAGGAGGTCAAAAATTTCAAAAATTTCTATAAATAGTAAAAAATTCAAAAATTCCATATCATTTGAAATTTTTACCCATTTGAGCTCAAAACTTCCAATGCGAATTCCGAGAGCTTCGTCCGGCGAAATTCGACACCGTTTATTCCACATTAGAGGAATTTTGGGGTCTAAAATGGGCCTCCTAAGGAAAATAATAAAACAATAGTTAAAATAATAAAATAATGGTTAAAATAATAAAATAATATT
>LPNX010617462.1:10007-20196 GCA_001517045.1 Pseudotsuga menziesii | reverse complement strand
TAGATATTGTTTTCCCTAGCTCATGGATAAACGAGTAGTTGATCTGAGCTGCTCCTCTACACCTCGAGTTTCTGCCCCCTCTGCCCCTTGGGTTTCTACCCTTTCCACTCCTCGGTTTCTGTGCCTTTGCTCCTCTTTCCTGCTCCCCGGGTTCCTTTCCTTCAACTCCTAGGGTTTCTGCCCCTCTTTCCCGCTCCTCGGCCTGCTTATTTGTCTGATCACTTTGTTGAATTCGTTGGAGAACTGCACCAATTCCTGTTTTCACCGAATGGCACAAATTCACTTTTATTTATACACTAATTGTGTCATTTCAGTTTATTGGGCCAACTTTTAAGTCAATAGGTTACATAGTACAGAAACAATATTTTGTGAGGCCGATTCAATATATTTGTTGTTAATTTTCTCCAGCCTTTAATGCATGTTGATATGCCTGAAACAAAAACTTCATCATACTAATCTTGTCTTTAAGAGTAAAACGAATCCCATGTATAGGTCTATGGGCATTCTTAGGCCTCCATGCCCTTGTGATCCACCCTCGATATGTTGACTCTACCTTGACCTCTTGCAAATTTGTCTCACTTTTAGCATTGTTTGCGCTTCTAGCTTTGTTGTCATGACTCATCGATCTCTTAATTAGAGTTCTGCACTTTAATTTCCTTCTCTTCCACCCAAGAACTACATCAAATACGTTTATGCATTTAATAACATACATAAGCAAACATTAACCATTAAATGCAGGTGGTCGTCAATGAGAGCTTATAAATAGAGAGTACACAAGTAGACAAGAAGTATATGAAAGCTTAATAGCAAATTAATCAAAATCATTTACATGAACTTTGATCCAAATATTGCTTCTCTTTGTCAATTGTTCATCATAGTCACACCTTCTTTATACTACTGTCATGACTTTTGTTGTTGAGTATGCTCTAATCAATACACTATATTTTACTCGATGTTCTGATTGTTTGACTCTATGAATTCACCAATTGATTACACTGTTATGAGATGATCTTAAATAGGCTTATAGGCAGATTTATACAAATATTTCAAAAACTCCCAAGACTCTTGTGTTCTCTCAAGATAAACACTTACACATATCATTCAAATACCTCAGATGCAATTCTTTTCAGTCTGAACTTGTTTGTTTGCTAGGGCAAAGTCTCAGCCTCTCTTCCTTTTGACCTCAGATAAGATGATAGATCTAGTAGATATTGTTTTCCCTAGCTCATGGATAAACAAATAGTTGATCTGAGCTGCTCCTCTGCACCTCAAGTTTCTGCCCCCCCTGCTCCTTGGGTTTCTACCTTTCCGCTCCTCGGTTTCTATGCCTTTGCTCCTCTTTCCTGCTCCTCTGGTTTCTTTCCTTCAACTCCTAGGGTTTCTGCCCCTCTTTCCCGCTCCTTGGCCTGCTTATTTGTCTGATCACTTTGTCGAATTCCTCGGAGAACTGCACCAATTCCTTTTTTCACCAAATGGCACAAATTCACTTTTATTTATAGACTAATTATGTCATTTCAATTTATTGGGCCAACTTTTTAAGTCAATAGGTTACATAGTATAGCAACAATATTTTATGAGGCCGATTCAATATATTTCTTGTTAATTTTCACCAGCCTTTAATGCATGTTGATATGCCTGAAACAAAAAATTCACCATACAAATCTTGTCTTGAAGAGTAAATCGAATCCCATGTATAGGTCTATGGGAATTCTTAGGCCTCCATGCCCTTGTGATCCACACCCGATATGTTGACTCTACCTCGACATCTTGCAAATTTGTCTCACTTTTAGCACGGTTTGCTCTTCTAGCTTTGTTGTCATCGACCTCTTCATTTTTCTTCTCATTTTAGTGCCCCTTTGTTACCGACCTCTTATTATTTCTTCTTACCTAACTGCCCCTTTCTCAAGTTTCTGCAACCCTCAATGCCTGAGACACTAACTAGAACTTCATCATATAAATTTCCTCTTGAATAGTAACTATAATCCTTTGCCAACACTTGTTGACATCAATGACATCTCCTTAAGTCCAACACAGGGGACAAACTCTTTGCATTCCTAGGATGGGGATACATCAAGGGGGGTGTTCCCCCACATCCCCACTTGAGGCGAACACATGGAAATGCAAAAGGGAATGCTCCCTTCAAAGAGCAATTTCATCCTAAAAATTGATGTTGCCATATCCCCTTTGACTAATTTTGACAATGTTGATAGATATTTAGGTTAAAAAGTAAAAAAGGAAAACACAAAAATTAAATGAATAGACATATATTGAAACTGTAACATATGCTATTCATCACTTTCATTTTCCTTGATGTTGTTGGTGATTTTCTTCTTTGTTGCCTGCAATTTCTCATTTTCTTTGTTGCCATTGGTGATTTCTCCTTGGTTGTCCATGATTTTTCCTTTGTTGTTGTTGTGAGAGGGGTCCATTGCTGGGTACGCTGCTGTGAAAGGGGTGTACTATTGTGGTGTTAGAGGGGACGAGTTGTAACGTCAACCTATGACCAATGCCAGTTTTTGCCTCAATCTATGCCTTGTTTGTGGGTTGCGAGACCCCAACCAATGAGGCTATTGACTGTTGGAGATTCAACATGTGAGGGTGTTAGAGACCTTACTGTTGGATAGTGAGACTTTCAAGTATCGTGGGTTGTTGTATTAGTGGACAGTGCTAGATATAAGTTATACCTAGATATTGTGAGCTACTATAGCTGTTGGGTGTGTGTTTTGCATTTGGAGGATCTGTTTGAGGCAGAGAAACAACTTTTATGTTTTGTTTTGTTTCATATTTCATTGTTCAAACCTCAATATTAAAGGTCATGGCTTTCAAAGTTCTTACTTATTAAAATTTGAAATTTTAGACCCTACAAGCATGAAATGTGTTGCATTCAATAACAATTTGGTATACCTACAAACCTTTTTTATAGGTTGCTATCTAAAACTAAACAAACTCAACAAACATACACGAAATGAGTTTCCTTGGCAACACCGGCAATAGTGATGCTAATAATGACTATGATATTGAGGCAGAAAGCATTGAAAATGTTGGGAAATGAAAAAACAAAGAGAAAGAAAAGTAGGGCAACAGATGCCCATGATCATGGATTAGGATTTGAAGCCAGTTTCGGCCCACCAAAGATATTGGAGCAATATGTGAAGGGCTCATTCAGTCCTAAAAAAACATTTTTTATGATATACAACCAAACGAGCCAAAAGAAGCAAGCCACCAAAGACTAGTGGTGGCTTATGTGATTGGACTTGCAATATTTGTGACCATCCTTGGTTTGGTAGTTATGGGAGGGTTAGGCAACATCTTTTGGGGATTTTAGGGAATGGAATTAATGTATGTCTAAAGTTGACTGCGTTTTGGAAATCTTAACTACTGAGGCTACAAATGACTACAGATGCAAAATGAACTTTTTCTATCACAAATATCACCTCCCAACTCAAATACAAGGTGGGAACAAGTTCCCAAAAGAAAGATATTAGTGGTAACCGAACCACATGTATGCCTATTTCATTTGCTATTGGGATTGCTACATCAATAAAGAAGGGTTATACATTATGTAGCACATGAACCATTCCCGACTTTTAGGAAACTCGTTCCCAAAGTTTCGACGTTCCAGGGAGCTTGGTAACTTGTAGGAAACTTTCCGAATCTAGTGGGAACCGTTCCGGATGGTTGGGAACTTATTGGGAACTTTTACCCTCTGAGATCGCGAACTTGGTAACTTTTTCTTGTGCATTTCCTTCAACGGGAGCTTCCACACATTCATGATCATTACATGGGTTGTTAACAACATTCCTATTTCTTCGTGGCCATACATATTCATAGCTGACTTAGAATTTTTTTCTCTAGAAAACTAAGTTGCAGTAAAACTCTATTTCGTTCTACCTTGTTGAGTTGGTGCATTGATCTTTCTCCATCGCTTGTGCTAGAGTATTCACTCGTCCCTATGCTAAATTGCAGCTACCGCTAATCAACAATAGATGTAAATCTATTGACTTTTTATATATTAAATAAGAGAAAGTAAATTTATATATTTTACTATATACTATTCACTCGTTCCTATGCTAAATTGCACTTATCACTAATCAACAATAGATGTAAATCTAATTTGAAATTTTATATATTAAATAAAAGAAAGTAAATTTATATATTTTACTATTTACTTTATGAATAAAAAATGTTTAACTAATTGGAAATAATTTTAAATCTTACTTTGAACTAAATTCATATAATTAATAATGAATTGTTGGATCGAAAGGCATAGAGGTATATTGATGGTCCCAACGGTAGATTGAAATGCGTAGAGCATTTCAATACTGAACGCAGAGTTCCACTTATTATAATAGTTCATTAAGTGTTTCAAAGTCTAAAATTTTAAATGAAAGTTACAACACTCTCTTATTACTGGGTTGGGCATTAAACTCTTACAAATTTGGCTTGAAATCGGGCTGGGGTGAACACCAAAAACTTTCATGCTCTCAGAGCTTGGGGGCAAATTGTTGCTTTTCAACTTTTAGATTGGTAGTGAGCTTCTTTTGTCAGTGGGGAACATCTCGTTGAAGTTTGAATTTGCTTTGAAATGGCTACAAGAGTTAGGTTGGAGGATAGGCTTGATGGGGCTGGAAATTTTGTCCCATGGAAGGCTAGGATAGTTCTTATCTTAGAGGAAAATGAATTGTGGAATGAAGTGGTTAATAACACAGACTCATCCAATTCAAGTTCTGTTGAATTTTTAGGGTTAGAGGAGCTTTTAACATACGTAGTAAGCTTTAATGCATGAACATATAAAATCAGATTCACAATAGTGCTGCTTTAATAAAATTTGAATTGTAATAAACAAACATAATTTTCATCTCTTTCAACTTAACGCTCCATTAGTCACTGCGTTAAAGTTGGTTCTTGAGAATCATCAAATGCCATGTACAATAACAACATGATAAGATAATGTACAATAGATATCAGCAGTAAAGAATCATAACCAATATTTGAATCAACTTTATACTCAGGTCTTTCGGATTTGATCTTGTCACCAAAGGGACAAGTCAACTAGGAAAACAATTTACATACCTCGAGAGAGAGTTTAAGAGGTTTAAAGCAAAAGCATAATGACCCAGACTTCTTAGTCAACAAGTACAATCATACCCAGTACAGTCATGCTGACAAATGACACAGTCATGCTAAGTAAGTATACAGTCACATTGTACAGAGACAGAGTCATACTTTTACACAATCATGCTTTCACAGTCGTGCTTGTCGAAGACACATGGTCATGCTGGGAAAGAAACCCACAGGTCACACAAAAGAGAAACCTCACGGTCACGCTGGGGAAGTAACCCATAGTCCACACAAAAGAGAAACCTCACGGTCATGCTGCAAGAGAGGGATAAAACAATCCACAGACCACACTCAAGGTCACGCGCGGAAAAGAATCTACAGTTTACAGTCAAGGGAAACCTCACGATCACGCTGCAAGAGAGGGAGAAAGATCACGTTGCTGCAAGTCACATGAAGCAATATCACATAGCCATACAGGGCAGAGACACATATTCACGCTGCAGGCGGGTGTGAATACAATCACGTTGCAGGAAGAATGAGGTACAACCACGCTAGGGTAGAGACCACCTTCTTGCAGGAGAAGTCATGTTGAAGATCATGCTAGAGTGAATAAGCCACGTGATAGCCCACTCACACGGAGTCGCAAAGAAGAGGTCACGGGATAGCCAGTCGCGCGAAGAAAGCAATGCTCAGTCACGATGTTGGGGGATCGTGTGGAACTAGGCTACACGAGAGTAGCAGTCGTGAGATGAATGAGTCATGCGGGACAGAGCCACGGTCAATAGCAGTCGCGGGAAGGCGCGGGACAAAGAGCTACGGTCAACAGCACTCACGAGAAGGAGAGTCACGCGGAGGAAGCACATGGGTGAGACTTGATCCAACCATGGTGGAATACACACGGTCATACCGGGGGAAGCAGATAAAAGCCAACACGCAGAGCAGTCGCGGACATGCATAATTAATATACCGTCACGTGCGGAGCAAAGAGGCAGTAAATAGTCACGCGCAGAGGGAAGAGGCAATATATGCAAGCAGATGAAGACCAGTAACGCTGGCAAATGGGGAACAATGACGTTAGTAGATGAAGCAGTCACGCTAACGAGGAAGTGAACGGGTAAATGCCATACCATGGATAAGCTTGACAAACGCTTTTCTTTATAAGGTTCAAGGCTAACATGAAAAGGTTAACAAAATTAACAATGGTCCAAATAATAAAAGCCAAAGGTCCAAGATAATAATAATAGAAAAGGTTAAATGATTTTATAAAATAAAATCTTAAAATAGAAATGACTTAGGAAAGTCTATAAAAGGTCCTAAGGGTGTCATAAAGTTAAACCAAACATAAAGTGGTCCAAAGATAAAATCATAAACAACAAATTGTCCAACCATAAAGTAAATAGTCCAATACTTTTATAATAAATGGTCCAAAGGTCTCATAATAATACTCATAAGGTAAAGAGTCACCATAACAAAGGTACACACAATAAGAGTGCTAGGACCAAGTAAGATAAAGGATCACGAGTCAACCAAGGGGGTCACAACCCATAAACCGACAAGAACAAGGTGAACCATAAGGGCGGACAAACATTACCTATAGGACCAATAAGACCAAGGCTTTAGTCTTTTCTCTCACTTAAGGTACATTGTTTCATATATTTTATCATCACTGTTTAAGGGGGAGATCCAAACTGGATGGTTTGATCCGTTGGTCCTCAATACTGCTCCTAAGGGTTAGGTGCTAGTGACAACATCAAGGGGTGGCCAGTCCCTTGAGAAACAACCTAGCAATAACCGATTAGGAGAGAGGTCATCACACATCATATCTTGGTTAACTGGCCAAGATCCTCCATTCTTTAAATAATAGTTCTTAGCCCTAGGCTGAGTTTGAGTCCCAGAGTGAATCGAATTCCTGGTAATTGACCAGGTGCCTCCATTCTCCTGGAGAATGGCCCTCAGTTTTAAGTTGAGCTTCAGTCCCAGACTGAATCAAATTCCTGGCAACTGACCAGGTGCCTCCATTTAGAGAATGGTCCTCAGTACTAAGCCGAGCTTCAGTCCTAGACTGAAAGTTGATCAACCACTTGTAGGACCTGCTTGGTCCTAGACCAAGAGTTTGCCTGGTCCCAGACCAGGAGTGTCTCTGCCTCTACCTGCAGGATCTACTTGGACATAGTGTACCTTGGTCCTAGACCAGAATATGTTGAAATTAAAGGTTAGATACGTTTTTAACACACATAATAAACTTGATACAAGAACATATAAACAATTGTACTGCTTAATTAAATTTAAACTGAACTAAAACATGAACAACATAATTTTCATCTCTTTGAACTTAACGCTCCATTTGGTCACTGTGTTAGAGTTGGTCCTCGAGAATCATCAAATACTAAGTATAATAAAAATGACATGTACAGTAAAATAAATTTCAAATGCCATGTACAGGAGAAGCATCATTAAAGGATTACAACCATTATTCGGATCCACCTTATACTCAGATAGTTCTGAGTTTGATCTTGTCACTAAAGGGACAAGTCAAACTGGGTAAACAATATACGTACCTTAAGAGAGAGAGTTCAAGTAGGAGTAAGCAAACCTCAGGTTCTCCAATCAATTTAGCAACTTAGTCATAAAATCATGCAAGTGACCATGGGTAAGAAAAGACACACAGGTGTTGCAGAGATCAGACTTCGAGAGGCAAACCTGTAAGCAATCACCCACCCCTAAGAACTCATACAGAGACAAGTCGAGGTTGTAAATTCGTAATCACAGTTGAGGTAAATCACAGAGGTATGCCTGTGAGAAATTACGGTGGGTAAATCGTAGAGGTAAGCCCATGAGAAATCACGCTGGGTAAATAACAGAGAGAAGACGGGTTCGTAAGCAATCAGAGACAGATGCCCGTAAAACAAAAATTGCAGAGACCATCAGTGAAACAAGATCGCAGAGATACGCGTAGCAAGATGGGCCTGCAAATAAAGAAATCACAGAGAGCAAGTTCAATCCATGAATAAACAAATAGTAGAGATTAAGTTCAGCCTGTGAGAAATCATCGTGAAGGAAACGTGAGGGAAGAGCAGAGATCACTGTGGAGAAACCCGTGAAGGAATTGCTGAGGATAGAGCAGAGATCACGGTGGAGATACCCGTGAGAGAAACGCTGAGGACAAAGCAAAGATCATAGTGGAGATAGCCGTGAGAGAAACGTTGAGGACAGACAAAGATCGCGGATAATCACGTGAAGAAAAAATAACAACAATCACTGGATAAGCACATGAAGAAAAATCACGGAGGTTAGATGGATCAAGAAAGTATACTACTTTACTTTATATATAGGTTTAGGAACGGGGAAGTGGTCAAGTAGATAATAATAAAAATTTGGGCCAATAACATAATATAAAATAAAACCAAAAAGTAATCATAAAGTAAAAGGTCTTAAGCATGAGATAAGACTTAATGGTCCAAAAGTCATTATTATGATTTTATTAAGATGGCTAAAAAAAATAATTATTTAATGAATTTATAATAAAGTCATAAAGTGAAATTCCAAAGGTCCAACATAAAGTAAATAGTCCAAAACTATAAGTGAGTCAAGGGTCCTTTAACAAAACATAAGGTAACCATAACAATACATTGTCCAATGGTCTCTAATACACCATTAGGTAAATACACTCCATAAAGTAGGTGTCATCATTGTCAAAGGTGCACACAAGTGAGAGTGCTAGGACCAAGTAAGAATAGGACCAGGAGTCAACAACCACAAGATCAAAGTGGACAAGCATTCAATTAGGACCAACAAGACCAAATACTTTTCTCTCTCTCAAGGTACATAGTTTATATATTTTGCCATCACTGTATAAGGGGGAAGATCCAAATGGATGGTACAATCCTTTTGTCCTTAACATTGCTCCTAAGGGTTAGGTACTAGGGACATTGTCAAGGGGTGGCTAGTCCTTTGAGAAGCAACCTAGCAACAACCGATTAGAAGAGGGGACATCATTATCTTCCATTCTTAATGAATGGCTTTCAGCTTTAGGCTGAGTTTCAGTCTCACACTAAATCAGGTTGATCAATCCCTAGACCCTAACCGGGTCCTCCGTTCTCTCGCAGAATGGTTCTTAGTACTAAGTTGAGTTTCAATCTCACACTGAAAGTTGATCAACTACCTGCAAGACCTACTTGGACATCGTGTCCCTGGTTCAAGACCAGAATATATTTCTGCCTCTACCTGCAGGCTCTACTTGGACATTGTTTCCCTGGTCCCACACCAGAATACCCTAGAGGCATATAGGGGCCCTAGCCACATGCTAGGGGCTTTGCCATGGCATCAACCTGCTTGGTCCTAGACCAAGAACCCCAGGAGACTACTGGGGGCCCTAGGGTACCTTCTAGGGTCTTACTCTACCCTAGTCAACTGACTAGGGTACCATTCTTTGAGAATGGGTCTCGCAGCTGCACTAACTTTAACATTCTCTCTCAGCAAGAGGGACATTCTCAACACATTGATAACATACTGCACCCTTATGTGGTGATAACTCATCTCGATGCCTTTTAGCCTGTCGTCAAATATAGGGTTTCTTGAGAACTTCAGACAACTCTCCATCTTAGCGCGAAGCATGATCTCATATATCTTCTTGGAAGTTATAGTGGACTTCCCTTGATGGCTGAGAATTACTTTCCACATATCATTTTTCCAAATCTGTTGTTGGACTGACTCCTCATAATGGGAGTAAACTAAATTAGCGACATGGCTCTCACTGGAGCAACCTTGAAGCTTTTCAATAGGCTTCTCAATGAGATCATATGTGGGATTCTTGGCCTTCTCCCTCTGCTTCTCTAAGAAAGAAGCCTTATAGGCTTCCATCTTTGAGTCACTGGAGGACTGATGGAAGACCACTCTTTCATTTTCTGCAACCCCACTTGGTTGGGGACTAGAGAGTACAAATTGCTCCCTCTTGATCTCTGAATCTTGACTGGGGTATAAAGTTTTAACAGCATGTCCTGGGACCTTATAGAGGTCACCTTCACGAACTGTAATCACAATGGTTGAGCTTATACTTCGACCTTTAGACCATACCAAAACTTTTCCTTCTGAGAAAGTTACAGAGTACCCCTTGTCTTCTAAAATTGTC
>LPNX010617447.1:245000-280823 GCA_001517045.1 Pseudotsuga menziesii | reverse complement strand
GTGCTCATGAAGGTTTTAGAGAGAATACATTGAACATGAGTCAGATCATTTTGTGTTCATTTGATTTTGTATATGACCAATCTGCATTTGTTTGTTTACTTTAATTTTTATGGGTCATATTACTGCCCAAAAATCCCCTGCATCTGCCCCCTCTGAGCAAGTAGGGGGAGCGATACAGGATTTGTTCAAATGGGGAATGTAAATAACAATGTTATCAGTGGGTTATCCTAAGTTATTGGTATACACAGAGGCACATTGTTTGTTGGTATAGATCTTCAATATAGACTTTCTACATAAATATAATTTTGCTTTGGCTTTTAGATTTGTCTCCGATCTGCTTGTGGTCATGGTGCCTTCAAGGAAAGAGAGCAAGAAGAGGAAAAGAGAGAAGCACATGGAGACGGAGGGCGTTGCAGAAGCTTCCATGGATGACTCAGATTGGTGGCATGAACTATCCCAGAGGCTCTCTACCACAGGTTCCATGGTAGCCTTAAATTTAAAGCATTCTGTATTGTTTGATTCTCTGTGGAATATTGTTGGGATTTGCACGTAAGCATACATGAGTTTGCTATACTTAAGTCACAATTTATCTTAGTTGGTTTTGATGGTCATTTTTTCTAATTGAAAGACAAGCACATAGTTATACAGAGGGGCCTATTGTGATGATCTGAGGTCATTCCAACACATAAGGGACTGAAGGGATTAATGGTTTTTGAAAACTCAGTAATGGAAGGGGGTGTGATTGATGGGTTTATCCAACTCAAATGTGGTCAACCCTTCTCATGGAAGTACATGTGTAGAATGTTGGCTTCGCACATTGCTGAATACGTGATTTTCATGCGGGTCTCTGTAGGGATAAGCATCCAGCTTACAAATTGCCCCTGTATTTCAGATCTCTGTTTAGTTTTTGTTCAAGATTTCTCCTAATGATGAATATAAGTATTTGTGGTGATCAGAGCACATGAGTCAATGAGTCATGTTGTCTAGTTTGGGTATAATATTCTAGTTGAAGTTTCAATTATGAGTTTCAAATTCATCCGGGACTGACATGGGCTTGCGAAACTCTTAAGTGGTCAAGCCTCCTCATGAAAATAAATATGTAATAGAATACTGCCCTCAAGCCTCCCCATGAAAATAAATGTGTAATAGAATGCTGCCCTCCATGAGTGAATTTCGATATTGAAAGCAGTATGCTTCTACTATTACATCTTAATCATTAAAAATTGCTGTGCAATAAAGGATAACCACATTCAACAGAGCCGTGACTACATCTCTGAATCTTTCTGCTCAGGGAGTAGAGATAGGAAATTGGAATACAACTTGTCTCAGTGAAGTAGTATCACAGTCATTTGAGTCGTCTCCTAAACTGTTTAGCTTGGATAATGAACCAAATCTTTTCTTTGTTATACAGCTGAAAGATTTTACTGGCTGCACATATGGAGAGTATTTATTTCTCACTAACACAGATCCAGTCTGCAGAGTTATAAATTGACAGAGTACTCAGTAGACCCATAGTTGTTATTTTCCCATACTACCACATTTAACAGAGCCATGGATATACCCTTGAGCTTTTCTACTCAGGTAGTAGAGATGGGAAAGTGGAATACTTGTCTTAGTGAAACAGTTATCACAGTAGTTGGAGTCTTTTCATAACTTATTGTTTACCTCTGTAGATGAAAATATGCTCTGTATCCAATTTCAGATTGTGCTTTACATTTTAGGGGAGCAAATTCTTTATTAAATCACATCAAGGATTTGAAACATGAATATAGATGAAAAAAGGCCAGATATTGGAAATACACAATCAGAAATTGCCAAGTTTGCTGCCTACCTAGACATGCTACAGAATCATTCTAGATAAATAAATTGGAATAACTAGGACTTGTATTTTGCAGCAACTTTGATCATTATAAAAGCTGAGTTTTCATCTTTGTCAGAATTTCTTAGTTCTCCTAGAATTTTTATGGGCTCTAGATCAATATCCCAGCAGTTTCGTTCCCAAAGTTTCCAATTACTTGCAACCAATTTCTGATAGATTGGACTGTTCATTTTATTTGGAACAAATTCCTTAGCTCCCCAGCATTTGAACATTTTTCCGGTGTTGTCTTTTTCCTCTTTTAGAGATCATGCTTGGAGTCCAGTTTCCAAGCATTCCTCCAAGTAATCAAAGAGTTCCTTGAAAATTTCCAAAACCATTGCAGATTTATGTAAGTGATATATTTTGAAAAGGAAGGGAAAAAAATTAATTACTTTGTCCAAAAGACATACAATGAAGCTCATTTTAGATATAAACAGACTACAGATCAGCGTTTATGACAATGGTCTCCCTATCTCTCCTTGCCCAAGCGTATAGCTTTTTGGAAGATTGTTGCATTATAGAACTCGGTTGTTACAGCATATGGCTAGTAACCCATATTCCAGGCTCCAGATATTTAAAAATGTACAACTTGCTAATGTAAATGGTAACTTACTTGAGCTCTAGGTTCCTCGAATATAAGATCGTGCTTCCTTTTGTATGTGTCATTTCCAAACAACCTAAACTAGGGCTAGGAGGCCTATGCATTCAGGTCAGATAACCACACCCAATTATAATGAAATTCAAAATAACAAACTGATACAAGAATCAAGGATTTTCATCATTGACCGAAATCTTCCCTACGACACAAATCCGTGATGTTTCATCCATGGCATGAACCAAATATTTTGATTTCAGTGTTTCCATAATAAAATAGATCTCCAACTGCCAGTGAAGTTTGATTCTAAAAAATACTGCTTCAAAACAGCTTTTCCTATTAATAGAAAACAGTGGCGGTACACTGACAGGAGTCGGGGCAAAGGGTCTAGCACAAATTGATTGCTTTCTGGATTAGACCTGGAATTGATGTCATTTGAAACATACAAAACTATGTCTGCACTCTAAACTGAGTAACTGCAATTTTGAAATGCTTGAGTGCATATTGTAACCGGTAACCAAAATATAGGGTGGAAATTCCTGCAAATCACAAATGGAATTGATAGTCTCACTAATGTATTTATTCTTGATTTTTAGCCATGAAAAGAGAAAACAACTGATGTTTTCAGTCACAAGGATGCCCTGTGTGAAAATCCAGAATATTTGAATGCAGCTGCACTGGGGATCTTCTGAGTTCCACCTTTCCCCTGATCTCTAGCTCTAAATATACCTTGTCAGTTTCTCCTGTTTGCTCCTGAAATACTCTGAGACTTCCATGTGACCGGAGTTTTGTTAGGTTTTGTCTTTCTAGTCCACGTATGCTCAGGAAAATGCATGCTAAGTAGGGTTGAATTACTCCACCTTCTCTACACAAACCGCATTTTGGAATTTCATGCTGAATTTTCTTGCAAGTTACGGATCTGCCAAGTTGGGTACTTGCACCAAATTCCCAGTTTTTACTTCCAAATGAAATAGGGATGGAAGAATTGCACAAACTTCTTGGATATTTAAGCACCCTGAATATGTATCTTTCACGGATATTAGATGCATATAGGTATGTGGCAGAACTGACCTCCCAGATCTCATCATCCGAGTGATCTTCCAGAGGATCCATATTATTTCTTATACTGCCCCCAAACATGGTTGGTTCTTGCAGAATAATGCTTAATTTGGATCTTAGGTCATGGAGGCCTATTGTTGAGATGTCGATTCCATCAATGACAATTCTACCCTTTGTTGGTTCCACAATGCGAAAAATGGATTGAATAAGAGTAGATTTGCCACTTCCTGTCCGCCCCACAACTCCCACCTTCATCCCTCCAGGGAAAGTGCATGTAAGGCCTTTCAAGACTAGCGGAAGATGTGGTCCATAACGCACCTTCTTGTATGGATCAAATTTATAGACTGAACAATGAACTGACATGCAAATTGCTAGCTTTGAATGTGTGGAAGAAACAGTCTATTTGTATTGAGTTCTGACCTGCAAATCAATCAGATCTATTGTTCCTGTAGATGGCCAGTTGGAGTTTGGTCTGGAATTCTCTATGATCAATGGTGGCTCACCAGGAATACGTGAATAGTGCATTATTCTCTCCACTGAGATCATTTTGGTCTCCACAAAACAAAGGCACCATATTACCGAGGCTTGTATCATGTTCAGACTTAGACCATATGTTACTGCCAACCCTGCAATGCCTATTTAGGGTGCCATTTGATTAACTTTCATATTTCATTATAAAGAATAAGTCTAGTCTGTTCAGATCAGCTTAGGAAAGAATAATTGCATGCCAAGATAGTTCTTCTGTACCTATTTGGTCTAAGTACACCTTCAAGCAAGCTGACAAGCACCACCAAAGCGAATGCAAACACAAGATTTGATAGAAAATCAATCCAAATACCAAGCCACTCGTTGACTCCAACATTGTGGAGACAAGGTCTAGTATATATATCATTCAACTCGAGAATTCTCTCCATGAATCGAGACTCCTGGTCAAAACTTGTAATGGTGGCTGCTCCAGAGATTGATTCTCCAAAATGTTGTACGATTGGAGCTCTACAAACTAATGCCAACCAAGCCAGTTCCCTAGCTGACGGTATGTAATATTGTTGCATGCAAGGAAGGTCAGATGGAGTTACAATGATTCTTTTATTCGTAACCATAAAAACCCAAAAGCATGGAAACAAAGACATGCAGATAAAATGTAGCCATGATAGAATCCTAATGCAACTCTATCTATTCAGTAGCATCTCTTTCAATCAGATTATGGGTTCTGCCTACACCAAAACTTGAGGTAGAGTTCAAACCCTCTTATCTCCACTTTATGTTCCTCTGAAAAAATTAAAATTTTGCAAAGTTTGTATTAATTATTATTGACTCTTGAGAGATACAGAAAATACCTGATACCATATACAAGTTTCGGCCACTAGTATAAACACAATGAAGACCTGCCAAGCAATCTGGGACATGACTGCAATGATTCCCAAAAGTTGTATAAATGCAAAAGCCAAATATCCTAGTTGAGTAGGAATCAACGTGTCAACTGCACTCTGATCAGTTGATGCCTGCCAAGAAACAGAGAGCTTGTTATTGAAATGCTAGAATTAGCTGATTTCCTTCTCTCTCACAAAAGATGTTGGCATGCTAAATTAATAAATGTGAACTGACCCAATTTAGTATTCGCCCAGATGGAGTTGCATCAAAGAAAGACATTGGTGCACAAAATATACACCTGTGGAGATTGCTGAAAAGCTGATTGGCAGTTTTAAATCCAACTAGTGAAAGAAACATAGACCTCACAAGAACGCACAGTGAGCTGCTTAATGTCAAAGCAATATAAACCAGAATGAGAAGGGAGTTTCTAACATGGGATCTCTCATCTTCTTTTGTAGGAATTGACGATGCCATCCAGTAGTTGCTACTTATTTGAAGCAGCTGAAACACTATTTGGGCCACTAGTATTATTGGTATCAGAGCACCATTGTATGCAGTAGTGATGTAAGACCAGTATACCGACAAGCTCACCCTGCCTTTCTCTCTTTCTTCCTCTTGTACAAGCTGTGAATTTTTATTCTCTTTATCCATTCTTGCTTTGCGGTTTTCTGGTTCAATCTCTTCCTCTACATCTATTAAGTTAGGATACACCACACCGTTTCAGTGTCTCACTGACAGTATCATTATTCACTATAGCTGTATCGCCATGACACGAGCTTTCAACAAATATTTCTGATGTGTACACTTCAGATTTCTCCATAGCAGAAATAGGATTGAAGTGTCTAAACTGTTGATAAAGAGCTTCATATGAGGGATTTCTTAACGCAGACACAGGAAGTGGCTGCAAGTCTAGCAACTCAGTTGGAGGTGGGTACATCTTTGGAAAAATGAGATGTCTAAATGAAACTGGCAATATTGTCTGTGACCCTAACCAGTTATGACCATATTTTTTTTTAAAAAAACTACAAGTAGCGTCGCTATATCGACGGCTTGCCGTGGAAAAAGAATACAGGTAGCGTCGCTATATCGACAACATTTCGTGGAAAAAAATACAGGTAGCGTCGCTATATCGACGGCTTGCCGTGGAAAAAAATACAGGTAACGTCACTATATCGACGGCTTGCCGTGGAAAAAAATACAGGTAACGTCGCTATATCGACGGCCTTCTGTGGAATTTTGCGACGTCTTGCCGTCGATATAGCGACGTCATACCGTCCCAGGTATTGGGGTTGGAGCTTTTTCATTCTAGGAAGGTCCGTCGCAATTGCGACGTAGTCTCGTCGCTCTTGCCACGCAATTAACGGGTCGTCGCTATTGCGACGAAATGACTGCCACGGGAAAAAAAACACTTAGACGTGGAAATATCCATGCTTTTCCGTGGATATTGCCACGTTTTTTCCGTGGCAAAATTGATCACATGTACTAGTGTAGATTTTCAAAGAAGTAATGAAAGGTCAAATCCGAGCGATCTCAAGGCATAGGGAAGGCCAGGAGTCAAGTGAGTTGGATCCATGTCAAGGAAAACTCTAAAAGTATTTAAATTATGCACACATCCCAATGTACACGGTCTTAGGGGTCAAACCCACGTATAGACACGATTAGGGGTTTAAAATTCGCGTATAGCAATTTTCACATGTTTTTAGGGATGGTCTAGGAAACATCAAAGGACGAAAAATGGTCCAAGGGGTCTAAGGAGTCTGCAGAGGGAAATGGGAAGGCCATACAAGTGTGATTCACCTGGAGTGGTAAAATCAGCTATATCAGATGCCCCCTAATGTGTTATGTCAGAGGGGTCATACGATGGATGAAAGACATTATAATTCCATCCCGGAAGTGGAGTGATGAAGAATCCCAAATGGAATACCAACCACCCAATCAGCATAGTACAATGATACAACTCTGTACATAACTGCAAATACATATAGCAGTCCAAGATACATAAGAGTACAATGGCCATGAATAGGCATGATACAAGATATCACATAAGTGGTCATCGCCACGTACAATATACATAGATCAGAATCTCCATGATGAAGATATACAAAGGAACATGATATCCATAATGGCTAAAGATATACAATGGATCAAGATCTCCATAATGGCTGGAAATGTCTGACATATACTGGGATCAAGTCACGAGAGATGAAATCTCATGAACACTGGCATGATCAAGGAGGTAGCATATGAGAGATGCCACCAATATGGAAGGTCTTATACATAAACCACTATGAGTACATGTCCTACTATGTGAATAGAGGTGTCGAGGTAGAACATAGTAGTCCATCGTCTGATTACTGGTCATTGATGTATACCATTAATAGATGTGAGATCACCCACCGATAATGAAAATGGGAATCAAGGTACTAGAGTGTAAACTAACAAGTGTGAATAAATGTGTTGAGGTCGAACACTTGCGAGGATCCATCGATCAGGGGACATTGATGTATTCCCAAATACTGTCGATGGCGAGAGAACCTCCCACTGATGATAGCAAGTCTCAAGGCACTCAAAATGACTCTAGATTCCCATCCCAGAATAAATGATCTGAAGTCTATGGGATGAAATCTGCTGGAACGAGGGCATTAGGGCATCCCCCATCATCCAACACGAGGTACTCAACAAAGCTGTATAATGTGGAAGGACTTGATCATAAGGTGCATGGATGAGTAACTATACCAGGAATGGCCGACATGCAAAGTCAATATAACTGAGGAATGGCCGACTCAGGTTTCAACTTCCTTTGAACAAGAGCATAACGGTGAATGGTGACTGAATAAAGGTAGCATAGACTCGATATAGAAATTGGGACATCTCTGCGACACAGGAGGCATCGACAAAGGCTCCATGGGGACTGGAAGCTTAACCAGTCGGTGGAGATAAACTCAGATAAATGATTATAGCTCCTAAACTCAAACTATAAAACCAACCAATGGATGTGATATACAGTTCTTTGTTCGAAGGCGACACGACTCGACAACTACTAAAGATAACATATTTCCTTGTTCGGCTTTTTGGTTTTTTGATTTTTTTGGACTTTTTCAAATATTTAAAAAGGTTGAAAAAGAATAAAACTTCTTTATAGTTACATACTAGGAGGAGACGAGTGTCATAGGGGAAAACAAACTAGTTCCAAGCAGTGGAACATACCTATGCTCAATGCAAGGACCCGTGTGTAGGATATCAACACTTGGGGGAAAATCCCCTCCTGGTAAAAAAGGGAATCAAGCTGCAAAGGATATATAAAATGGCTCTCCATGGCTAGACATGAGACAAGCTCAGGCTATATGGCTAAAGCGCAATGTCAGGGAAGCTGGCATAAAGCTCAATAAGGCAGGAAAAGTTCATCCTAATGCAAATACAACTTGACATAAGGGAGTCCTGAGCAAAATAGGCCAACAAAAAGATCAAGAGGAGTATGAGGCTCTTGCCAAATGTCATGGCAGTACTATATAATGGACTCCCACACCCTAAAGGACAAAACATTAGCATGGGCACCAAATGCAAATAAGGTGCTAACTAGGGTACCCATGTAAGGTCAAGCTCTACGGCTCATACCATGCCACTTCTAAAACAGCAAGAAGGTTTCGTGACATAACAGAGTGGGCTCGTACCTAAGGCTATGATGAAATGGTCATAAGGTCATGCAAAATGAAAATGGTGATGAAACCTAACCTATATGCCAATTTAGACATGATACCTGAAATCGGCATGAACGGGTGAATCACACAGCTGAAACGACACTCAAAAAGGTCTCCTACATCATGAATTAGGTCAAAAACGGTCCAAAATGATTAGAAATTGTCAAAACTATAGGAAAGGGGGTAAAAATTTTCAAAAATTTGATAAATTTTGATAAATAGTAAAAAATTCAAAACATTATAAAACATTTGAAATTTTTACCCAATTGAGCTCATATTTTCAACAGCGAATTCCAGGAGATCCAGCCGGCGGAATCCACTACTGTTTCTTCCAGGTACTTACCCATGCTCTTCTCTTCCATTTTGATGCAATTTTTATGAAATTCCATGGTCATTTGAAGTTTCTAGGCCATACTAAAAGGGCGCTACGGCCCATGCGGAAATCAAGGATTTTTTTGTGTATAGCGCTGGATATATGCGGAAAATGTCCTCACAGTCACGTACATATGCGGCTGTTTGGAAAACAGTTGCGTATGCGATTGCGCATGAGGTTTTTTATGTAATCTAATGGTAAAACTTGCAATTTTTCGTGCAAGATGGTCCTAGAATGGAGAGAGCATGAACATGGTGAGGTAGAGGAGGCAGTAAGGGCTGATTGAATCTAATGGCTCAACAAGCTCTATGTGCATGTGGACTCTATAAGTTTGGTGTCTTGGTGGCTTGAGGGCCAAACCAAGACTATTGCAGATGTTGGTGGATTACTGGGATCAAGACTCTGAGTCCTTCCAGATAGATGGGATGTCCCTCACTATAGAGGTGGAGGACATATACTTTATTATTGGACTTTCCCGACGGGGGGAAGTAGTGAACCTTCGTTCTCGTGGTGGGCCCGGAGGTGGCCTAACTATCGATGAGTACATTGTGGTGTACTGATATCCAGGCATAGAGAAGGTGGGAAGTTAGGTCCCAACAAACTCTATATAGGTATTGGACCTAAATGCCATCCTATTGTCATTGGGCAGGATAGCAGCCTTGGCATCACTCCACTACTGAGCAACATGAAACATTAGCTCAGTGAGTGTAAGGCGGGCAGAGTGTGGAACTTCAAGTTTAGCAGCATATTGAGCATGTTTTTCTTTGAGCGTGTTTTAGGATTGAGCCCTAGAGTTGACGTTCCTCTTCACGGGGTTCGAGATCCAACCCAATGGCGTTGGGAAGGTGCAATGCGCAGAATGGGGGGAGGTAGGGTGTCCAACCCCTATCTAGCCGAGTTCTTTCCATGGTGGTGATGACAGATAGTTGTCATCGATGACTAACCATATGTGGGGATTGATTTCTGGGGGGACCCGGACATGCCGCTACCACCAGGATCAGCATATGGTGACATAGGTAACAAATCTCGACCCTCTATTTTAATTTTTTGAGTTATTTAATTTTTTTGTGTTTTCTGATTATATGGAATCAAAAGACATATTTTTGTGTGACAATACATAGTGACATCTACTATTTGTATGCATATGTGGGACCGGCGGCCTAAAGGATTCCCTCATCACCAATGGAGGGGAAGGGGAGATGATATCACGGGTGTGGATGCCAAGCAGACGCTCTAGAGAATTCATACCAATTTTGTGAGGTTGACACACAGGGTTCCCATGGAACAAGTCGAGGACTTTCCTGAGGCTATGCAGCGCTAGGTGGTGGGTGTACCATGAGCATGGCTGCAATTATTCCGACAGCCGGCTAGAGCCATAGTGACCTTCCATGATCACAACCCCCCTCCTCCTCCACAATATTAGATACCTGGGAGTTATACATTTTGTACTACCATGTATTATATCTTGGTGGCTCGAGAGCCCCATTTTTGTATCATGGCACTATGTATTACCACATTTTGGTTGTTATATAAATTTTTTATGGTGATCGGTTTATTTATTTACATGTGTAAAAATTTGTGTTTGTGATGAATTTATTGTGTATGAAACAAATGCCAATCTAACACGTAGTTAACATATGATTCAGCAACTTGATTATTAATTCTTGGAATATGTATGTATTTTACATCATCAAATTGTTGTTCTAATAATCTCACATGTAAGAATCTTCTTAATAACGTCGTATTTCTAACATGGTACAAACCATTAAGCTGTGAAAATACTAACTCCGAATCAAGACGTACCTCAAGAGAGAGAATGCCATGTGAAATGGAATCCCGTAGAAGCTCAATAATAACACTATATTCAGCAACATTGTTTGAAGATGGCTGCAAACATATGCCTCCTGAAGACAGTACCTGACCCATAGGAGTATAAATCACCCAAGAAGAAGAGGCTGAGTGTTGAGTGTGATGGCTCGCACCATCCGTGAATCCTATGTAGGTGGAAGATTCCATTGACATCTGCCAAAAGAAATGGAAACTAATCACAAACCTGATCACTATAAGAAAAATACCTAATTATGCAAAACTGTACAATAATATATAATAACCAACCTTGGCTAAAAATCACGCATAGTACTTCTTGAGATAGAGCCCATTTTTAGACTCCGCCAAGTCCGTTCCCTCATAATCCACTAACTAATAAGCACCCTTCTATAACACATGTTTGACAACGTAAGGACCATGCCACATGGGGTTAAAATTTCCTGCCTCCAAGTGTTCTTTCAGTTGATCCCAGAAAAGGACCAAGTCTCCCTCACTAAACCTCCTTGGAGAGACAGACTTATCGTATTGGACCTTTACGGAATGTTTATTTACTTCTAGAGCCACCAAGGCATCTCGATGCTGCTCATTAAGTTGCTCAAGGTGGACCAAACACTCCTCCAATGGTGAAGTGTCTAATAAGAGTTCTATGGCTAGCTTCAAAGAAGAAATCTCGCATTCAATTAGGAATATCGACTCCACTCCATGTACAAGTTGATATAGAGAAAAACTTGTGGCAGTCTTAATGGCGGTTTTATATGCCCACAAAGTAGGATATAACATGATGTGTCAATTATTCTTGCTCTGTGCGATGGTTCATTGGAGAATGGATTTGAGTGATTTATTCACTACTTCAACCTGTCCATTCGCTTGAGGGTAGTAAGAGGAGGAATGTTCTTGCTTGTACCCTAACTTTGATGCCAACTCTTCCATCATACGATTCTGAAAGTGCGAGCCATGGTCAGTGACAAGCTCTTTTGTAATTTTGAACTAAGTAATAATCTGGTTGAATAAGAAGTGCATGGCTATCTCACCATTGGATTTAACTGTAGGCATAGCCTCAGCCCATTTCGTGAAGTAATCAACATCCACTATGATATGATGATGCCCTCCAGGTGAAGCTGGGTTGCAATCCATAAAATCAAGTCCCCACTTAGTGAAGGGACTGATGGTGATGATGGGATGTAATGGGGCAGGTTTCGAGTGCATATTACGTGTGAACACCTAGCAAGGGTGGCACTTCTTGACCGCATATACACAATCCTTAAAGATCGACAGCCAGAAATAACCTGCTCTTAATATTTTTTGGGCTGTAGAAATCCTAGATAAATGACCACCACACACGCCTTTGTGGCAATCATTCAGCACTACCTCAGCCTCTTCATGAGTTGAACAATGTCGTAAAATGGAATCTACCCCACGGCGGTACAAAGTGTTATCCACTATGAGGTAATTCTTAGACATGTGACGTAATCATCGTCATTCATCCCGTGAGAGGTGAGTAGGGACCTTCAATGTTTGTAAATATATAATGATATCCCCATACCATGGGTCCAAAGTTGAGCTTAAGAAGATGTGTTCATCGACAAACATATCTTCACAAACCAACTCCTTAGCCTCGCTTGGGAAATCCAATATAAGCTCTGCAAAAATTAATGACTTCTTCGATTTTGCTGAAACAAATTTGAGATCGAATTCTTACAGGATGACAATCCATTAATTATATTTTCCCCTAATCATCCTTCGAGTGAGGATGAATTGAAATGGATTGACATGGGATACACCCAAGGACTGGCGAAGGAGAATATAATGTCTCAACCGTTGAACAGCATGTATGGTAGCTAAAGCAAGCTTCTCAACATGAGAATAATGAATCTATGCATCAATAAGGTTCCAGCTCAGATAGTATATGACATGCTCTTAGAGCTCCTCATCCTCTTGAACCAAAACCATAGCAATCATCTCCATGGACGCGACCACATAAAGTAGAAAATCACAACTATAGTCTGGGGGACTAATCACCGAGGCCGATTCTAGGGCTCACTTGAGTGCATCAAAGGACTCCTAGGCTCACTCATCCCAACAAAAGGTGGTGTCCTTCTTCAAAAGATGCATGAATCCTCTAGTCAAATTGGCAAAATTGACCAGAAATCTTTGTAAGAAGTTTTCCATGCCTTGCAAACATTGAAGATGACGAATATTCTTCAAGGGAGACAATTGAAGTATTGCCTCAACCTTCAAAGGGTCAACTCTTATGCCCTCTTTAGAAACAATGAATCCTAACAAGCGACCTGACTTCACACAAAAGATGAACTTATGAGGATTTAACCTAACCAAATAATGGCGGCATCTTTCTAATACCAATCTCAAGTGATAGGAATGACACATTCTCATACGAGAATGAGTAGCAAGGTCATCCAAAAATACTTCGATAATTGACTTGAGATCGTGGAAGATCAAAGTCATTGCCCGCTGAAAAGTAGCCCCGGCGTTCTTAAGGCCAAAAGGCATTTTCCGATATGCAAACGTTTCCCAAGGAAAAATAAATGCAGTCTTATGTTGGTCCCTAGGTTTAATTTGTATCTAATTATATTTATAAAATTCGTCCATAAGGGAAAAAACCTTGCTACTCGCACACTCATCCAAAATCTAATCAATAAATGGTGTGGGGAAATTGTCCTTAGGACAGGCACGATTCAAATCACGGAAATCAGTATATATTCAGATCACTCCCTGTTTCTTATCCACCGGAATGGGGTTTGAAACCCACTCCGTCAAGGGAACGGGATAGATAAAATCGCTTTCAACAGTTTCTCTATCTCTGCCTTAATTGCGGGTGCTTTCCTAGGATTCACTGCACGCAAACGTTGTCGAACAGGCTTAGCATTGGGATAAGTATTAATCTCGTGTTCAAAAATATGAGGGTCGATACCTGGCATTTCATTATAAGACCAAGCAAAGATATCACAGAATTCTTTAAATAGCTTGGTGTATTCTTGAATCTCAGCATGGGAACATTCTGCCCCAATATAGACATTCTCTATCCTACCAGGATCACGAGAGATGTTGATAGGAATAGTCGAAGATATGTTTGCCATGTTTCCATCAGCCATCTAACCAGGAGAGCTTAATGGAACCATAGGACTACCAACTCTCTCACTAAGAACCACCCTAAAGTCCTCACACTCCAAGCGGTCAAGCTTGGGAAGAAAGTAAGATCTATGATGGAGTTCCTCCCATGGTGGCTCAACTCCCAACATGGCCTCAATAATTGCTTCATCTGAAGGGAAAACACTATCAAGGAAGTCGTGCACATGAGAAGACTGCACTGCCCATGCCGGCAGCACATAAGGGTCCTCCTCCTCCATCCGTGAAGAGGAAGGACTGGGCTCTGTAACACACTTGATATTAGCTTGATAAGCTACCATAGTTGCAAGAAATGGCATGTCCATCACGATGGGCTCACTCAGAGTACTCAGTGTAGGAAGAATCTAAGGATCTGCCATATGAATCGTGCGAAAAGACATCGATATCATAGATGTCGAAGCGTCATTGGAACTAGACCCTATCATAAGGATCGATGCAGGACAACTAAATCTTCCCATGAGGGATGGATACATGCCTACACCCACACTCCCAGTTACAGGCTGATAGTGTTCAACGATCAGGATCGAAGCTCCTGAAGATGCGGTAACAGACAGATTCTTGAATGATGTTTGATCAATTGTGACTATCTTCCCGTTAAATGGAAAGCATACAATGCGAAATAGGGAAGAAGCAACAACTTGCATACGGTACATCCAATTCCTACCCAGCAAGAGATTGTATTCAAGGAGTGCATCAACCACCTCAACCTCTATCGCAATGTTCTTCCATCCCAAACAGACTTTAAGGGAAGGAAGGATGTAATGCGGCCTAAACGATCTCCCATCGAACACAATTAACATGGTCACTGATTTAGACAGCTCAGGGGAACCTAAACCCTTCCAACATGATAAAGACATCATAGAAGCAGCAGCGCCTTCGTCAATCATAGTGCGCTTGTTGGTCATGTTAAGACATTCTATGTGAATCAAAAGAGACACATAGTAAGGCAAGCGAGGCTGAAGTCCTGCGGTTTCAAATTTAATCATAGAGAAAGAATCATCATCATTCACACCAAGGGTAGAAAGCAAAGCCTTCCTTTGCGAAGGACAACTCTGAAGCACTTCCAATGTAGACATCGCACAATGAGTGTAGCCCAAATCCTTGACAACTAAATAGTTCTGGGCAGCTCGGGCATTAGGATTGTGCTCCGAATTCTTAAGGACTCCCTTAGGAATGTGTGGTCCAGCTTCAGGTTTATCCACAGGTTTCTTAATATGCAAAGGAGACCCTGGTGGATTAGGTTCCTTTCCTGGGCTGGGTAGTGACGAACCATAGTCGTTCGCACGAGTCACAACTTTCGTAGCACGTACCATGTTAATGAAACCATGACCACTACCCTCTGGCAGATCTTGGTCACCACCAGACTGATCATGGGTCCTTGATTTCATATTTTGAGGTAAAGGGTTAGTTGGCACAGCTGGGCCCTGTGCCAAGAATCTCGAGGCTTCATCGATATGAGGGCATAAGTAAGTGAGGTGATTGTCCTTACACAACTCACAAGGGAATTTAACCTTATGTTTAGCTTGCTTGTCCCCCCCAGCATTACGGGCATTCTTGTCATTATTATTAGCATTCTCATTCCTATTCCCAGCCTTATGATTATTCTTACCCTTCTTGTTATTTTGTCCGGGCTGCTGGTTACCCTTCTGGTTTGACGATTGCACCAAAAGTACATTCACTGTTTGGGCGGGTTGAGACAAATCCATGGCTTGTCCCAAAGCATATTGGTTGATTGAAAATTGACTAACTTATTTTACAACTGAATCTATAGGTTTAGCACTTGCACAACCAACAATGCCATCGGCATGTGGTCCAAGTTTAACTTTGGGGTCGAAACTAGAATGCGGAGTGTTGGGAATGATCTCATATAACAAAACAGACTGAGTATAAATCAAGTCCAATTCTTGGGCCCTAAAAATCACTTGTTCCTCATTTTTCCACTCCGGATGTAGAAACATCCTTCGCTATATATGGCAATAAGGACTTGAGGAACCATTAGAGGAGGAATTCCAGCGGTATAAAGGCTTTAATTAACCTCTTCCGTCTATTCCACTCTTGGATATGATCCGAGATATGTGTGGCCTTATCCTACTAAAACGTCGACAAGAGTTCGGTATCAATGTCATAACGTACTGGTAGCTAGAAGTGGTTAAGAAACGTCATCACTAGGTCATCGAACAAAGAGAATGCCCCCCTAGGTAGCTCTATATACCATTTCATGGAAGGCCCTATAAGGGTGTGTTGAAATAGCCTTAAAAGGATGGAGTCCTGGTGTAAGGAATTCGAAGAGCACCATAGGTGAAAGGTAGTAACATGTTCGCTCGGATCCTCTCCCGATTTTCCCTTGAACTTGGGTATGTATGAGGGAATCTTAGTAGGGATAGCTGGCCAATCCGATTCATGAGCTACATGATCATTCATCAATATTGACAAGTCAGGAAGATTCAGCGTTGCGAGGATAGGGAGCATGATTCTGCTTCACATAGGTATGATTACCACCAAAGCATTGGCCATAGTTCCCTCCTCCCATTTGACTCATATAGGGTGGTATGGAAGTACCATAGTGTGGTATACCTTGACTATTCAAAGCTACAAAGCCGTAATTTGGAGAGCAAGTAGGTTGTTGATACCTGCCCCCATAAGGTGAAGAACCCTATCCATATTGCGTCCCATAATAGGGTCTATAAGTCACCGAATGAGATGTCCCATGAGACACTCTCTAAGTAGGAACATACATTCCTAAAATAGGAATATACATTTCGAAAATAGGAAGGTGACCTCTCTAAGTATGAACATGACCTCCCGAAACAATGGGCGGTGCATGAAGCTGAGACACAACCGATCGAGTAATTGCAATACAGACATAACTCATAGCAATGTTCCGGCTCGAAGGACCAAGTGAGTGAGGTGGAGGGTGAACATTCAAAGAACTAGGGATAGAGGATGAAGGGATCTGTGTAATTAAGTATGTACTATTCCCTATAGTTACTCATCTCGGATCTGGTATCCTAATACGATCACTAACCCTAGACCTAGGAGGAATATGTGATGTAGCTTCCACCACCGGGATGGAAGGTGCAATGTGACTAGTGCTCCCAAACCTCTCCACATGGTAAGGAATGAGAGTGCCCCCAGGCATAGTGTTAGGCTTGAACTCAGATTCAACATGAAACGCAAAATCATGTGTGGGAAAACTAGACATACCATAACTACCATAACTAGTGCTTGCGGGTTCAAAATGAGTTTCATCATCCTCCAGCATTCCATATCGGCGATGCGTCAATGGGGAATCAACCCATGAGTAAGTAGGTATATCATAAAAGGTTCCTATCTCAGAAATCACAGGACCTAACTAAGTCAAGTCGGGTGAAGGATCATAGTTAGGAGTAAACTCCCCATATTCCACATGAATGGGAGAAGGTGGTTCAGGAATACCTTCTATATGGTCCCCCATGGTGTGTGAATCAATGTGTGAAGTAGTTCACCTGGACTATCTATTTCTCTCTCCCAAAGGAGGAGGAGATGTAGAAGGCGGAAGTCCTGCTAAACGACAAGAACAGCGAGGAGCTGCACCCGAATCCACAATGACTCAAAAAATGTAAAAGACTCTCTATCTACGCAAACCCTAGGTAAGCTAACATGCACAGAGCAATAAACAATAAAATCTAAAGCCAAATGCAAGCAATCAAGGGTAGGATAAGTGATCTCCCGAATGAAGCAGGTATGTCTCACCTGGGAGAGGCTTGAGACTCCCATACACAACAAGCAGAGATATGTAACCAATTATTGTGGCCCTCAGCTTCAATGCGTAAAGCGACTATGCTGTCCGACCCCAAATTGGCTAGGACACCTACAGAATAACCCCTACAAAGTACCCCCTCGATATCCTAGGTAAGGCCACTAAGGTCACCTCAATATAATCAATGCTCAGGCGGACAATTGTAGGCAAGATTGATCGTATGGGTAGGGTAGCAAAGCCCAAAACTCTCGAAAGAGCCCCAAGATATGAATACAATCCTAGAAATATCTCTGGTGCTACTCAGTTATGACTAGGGGTCATCCCAATCAATAACCGCTCACACTGCCTCGTGCTTAACTCCATTTTTAGAGGAGGATCCTGAGAAACACTAGTTATACCAAGGATTTCACACACTCATCTGGACAGACACATACATGTTGTTTTTTAGTGGTCTTGGAGAATTTACTCACAATGAACTATTCCAAGACCCTAAAACCTGATCTTGTTGGTGAACCCTATCAAATAAAATACTGTAGTTCATTTTAATTAAACGTTGATTTTAATTGGATTTATTACTCAAAAGAGGGATATGGTCGTGCAACTAATGGTGTTATGACACAACATGAAGTAAAATGCACACCTAACAATCAATGCAAATGCATTGTGTCCATGAAAACAGGGTATGCTACTACATGAAATGCACAATTTTCTTCAAATGATAAATTCAAGCTTTCCTATATGAAATCCTAACTAATACTCCAAACCAAATCTAGTGCAAGTACTATGAAAAATGAAAAATGCAATGCGTGATGATAAGCAAATATTTTTGGATTTTTTGAAATAAAATGAGATACAAAAAGCAAAAGAATGATTCTACAACCCCCAGACTGTGCAAGCACACTCAAGAAGCACTCAAGCAAAGCACTAAGGTAAAATAAGTCTAATGCACTAATCCCAAACAAAAAATAAAAAATGCCATGACAAGAACATTCTTAGAAAAAAAATTACCCTAAAAAAAAATGACTCTGCTCAGAAACAGAGGTGTATACAGACTCTGGCAGTATCAAAGGAGACTCAGCAATCATCACAACTCACCCAACAACCATTTAAATTCCACTAAAAGGAAACACTAAGGGCATACATGACTGTTCGTAGTAAACCCGCATGTATATGCAGAAATGGCAGAGAAAACCGCATGTATACGTCACTGTGAGTTCAAAAATTGCATACAGGAAGAAAGGTGCATAAAAATCAAGGCAAACAGACAAGTTGAGACAAACTTCACACCAATTAGACACTATCAGGAAAACCTTCCCCCAGACCTGACACAGAAACAAGAGAGAAAGAGAAATTTAAAGTCACTGAATGTCGATAGAAAACCCCCAAAGGACAACTACTAGGAACTCCCCAGCGGAGTCACCAATTCTGTTACAGAGAGAAATTCCTATGGCTTGGGGTACCACAATAGACATCTTGACTCCAGAAATCAATCCTTTCCAATATGCAATAGAAATTAAATATCTAACACTAAAGGATCAGACCTTGTACCTTATTCTGGACGGTTGAAGTGGATCCCCATTGAGCTTTCCAACTTCAGCTTGAATTGATAGATTACCTCCTCAATAATAAGTAAACAATACAAGCATACTATATATATTGGTGTTAGATATATTCTAGCATATATAATCAACAATGTATAAGCATTTGAAAACATCCATGGATAAAATATTCATTCAAACATACATTATTGGACAGGAAAAGATATTTCTATTAATATAAAATCAGAGATTACAATGGATACAACCTCTGTCGGCACGTCTGTGAATCAGAGAAACTGAATCCCGCACTTGGGCCTCCACCACCTCAATCCTCCATATCTCGATAGCAAGCTCACAAGCAAAAGGAAATCTTGAGAAGAACACAAAGGTTCTCTAAGGGACAAAGGGATGCAGACTCTAGCACAAGTTCCAGCAACAATGGACTATACTTTCTTTTCTCTCAATTCTCTCATATGCCTTCAGTGTACCATAGAGTTCCTTATATATATTTTCAAAGGGGTAATGAAAGGTCAAATATGAGTGATCTCAAGGAATAGGGAAGGCCAGGAGTCAAGTGAGTCAGATCCATGTCAAGGAAAACTCGAAAAAAATTTGGATTATGTACACATCCCGATGTACGTAGTTTTAGGGATCAAACCAACGTATACATGCGATTAGGGGTTTAAAAGTTGCGTATAGCAATTTTCACATGTTTTTAGGGATGGTCTAGGAAACATCAAAGGAAAAAAAATGGTCCAAGGGGTCTAAGGAGTCTGTAGAGGGACAGGGGAAGGCCATACAAGTGTGATTCACCTAGAGTGGTAAAATCAGCTATAACATAGAGTTATGGCTAACTCTGGAGAGGGTATTTCTACCCCCACTTCAGCCATGTTGGTTGGAAGAGTGCCACCTCCCTCGGTTGGTACCCCTAAACCTAGTGCATCTATTGCAGCTTTATCACTAAGTAGTCAAGTGGTCCAACCACTGACTCCCTCCCATGTAGTAGATCCTTCTAGTGGGGTGGTCACTGGGATCCCTAGTGCTCCTTTTACTTCCCCATCTTTCATGCACACTGCTCAGAGTGGTCCTAGTGGATCCTCTTCATTTGTTCAGGGACTCCCATGGAATGGGGGGAACATAACCCCATCTAATCTATATGTAGGCCCTACATCTACATATGTGGGGATGCAGTTTGGAAACATTAACGCTTTTGGCCAAGATTTCCAAACCTCGGTTTCAACCTCATTTACAAGCTCTCCCTTTTCTCTTTTTAGCGAAGGGATACCTGCTACAGTCTTTCAAACTCTAGTTTCATCTAGAGGGGCTCAAACCACTTGTAATTCACCACACATAAATAATCCACTAGTTTATGGGTGGAATCCATTTCAAATTAGTCCAGCTACTTCATAACTGGTGGCTGGGGGAAACCCCACCTTTATGTTTGGGAATTAGGGGGAAAGTCCTACTTCCTAAACTCATGCTTTCCAGGCTCCGGTTAGGCCTAAAATTCAGTTCTTGGAAACGTTAAACTTGTCAGATTTGTCTAAGTTGAAGAATGAGCCGATGAAACATAGTGCCACATGGTCACCTATTCCAAGCAAGTTACCCTTGGACATTCCCAAGTTTGAAGGAAAATCTGGTGAAGATATAGGTTCCCATATCACCACTTTTCATTTATGGTGCTCTTCTAACTCACTGAAGGATGACACCGTTCGGTTGAGGTTGTTCCAAACAACTTTGACTAGTGTTGCAAAAAAATGGTATATTGAATTGGCTACTGCTGCATTTGCAATTTTTGGGACTTAGCAAATGTGTTCTTGAACAAATTCCAGCTTCTTGTCCGATATGATGCTAGCACAAACCTATTGTCTAACTTTCTGCAAGAAAAATCCATGCACATATCGGATCATAACCAAGAGTGGTGAAGATGGAAGAGGATTATAAAATCCATGATCCCCAACCACCCCCTCCCCCGAATTTTTGTTAAAGTAGTTCGTTCATTCTTTATTTTATTATATATCTAAGGATGTATCCACTTCGGGGGTGAAGACATAAGAAGAGGCCATCCTCAGGGCCCAGCAGAAGGATTTGATATATGCTCAGTCTGGGATATTATATGAAATCATACCTGAGGCACCGCAGTCTACCCATAGTCGGGGAGATACTCGAGCTTGGAGCTACTCTCACACAAGATTTAAGCACGAGGCCGTGTGAGGACCTTGACTAAGTAGATAACCCTTTGATTCCTTATTCGAGATTAGATCAGGATTGTTACGCATCTAGGGACTTCTGTCAATACCACCTATTGGGACCCGTGCGGTGTCGGTGTTGACAAGGTTTTAGGATTTTTTACCCTCCCATGCATACGAATCAAGATTGTGAAATACCCCTCCAGAATCTCAGTGTAGTTGTGGTAGCCTTTAGTCTAGTTTACATTAGGTTTCATCCACAAGTATACCGAAAGGCTATTTCTGGTCTACCTTGGATGGGCTCTGAAGGTAGCCCCAGTAGAAAGTGTGGGAGGGAGTTTGGGTGATTCCTTCACTTGTGCCTAAGAACATCTACAAGGATGCCAAGTAACCATCTATCATCTTTCTTATGGAAGGCAAGTCTTATACCTGTTTGTCTTTTTGGCTTTAGGAAATTTTTTTAGTGAGTGTTGTGTCGTTTGCTTGTATTTAGTCAGCCTTTAGGTGTGTGATGAGTCAATCTTTTAGTCATGTAGGACCAACCTCTCAAAAGGTTAAGAAGGTTGAAAAACCTTCCTCCATCTATTACATTGGAGCCTCCACCGCCCCCTCAAATGCGGAGTGTTAGTGCCAGAAATTGTTCTCAGATTACAAAAGAACAAGCCAACACAATCTCAAAAATCACAATAAACTAAAATAGGGTTTTATAGGGTTTTGGTTGAACAGTTTGAAGACAAGAGGGAAAACATTCATAAGACCAAAGCAAACACTAAATCATGAGCATTTAAATCACTGAGATGAATAACATATAAACCATAATCCAATAGAGTAAACACAATATTGAATTTCACCCACAGTTAGCAAGCATTTCAGGTATAAAAACATTAAACAGGAAATGAATATACCAACTAAGTAATTAACACAAATTATAAATGAAACCAGTCAATAATCTGAAGGGCATATAGTGCATATGTTTCATAGTTCAGTCGTCAAAAACACGTAAGAGTCTTTTACTTAGCTCATAAACAAAGTCTAATAGCCTCCCCTTGCTAATAAAAAATTGAACCCCCTTTTTGTCTTCTTTTAGACATACATTTATACTATTCCTTCAAAATCAGTTGAATAACTGAACCCTAACTGCTTTTAGGCTATCTATCGAATAGTTCAATCTAAACTATCATTATACAAAAATAAAATGACTTTCCTGACTTAACTAATAATTGAATTTCTTAACTAACTTTACAAGTTTTTAACTGCTTCAGCTAGTAAAGCAATCCCCTCCAAGCCCCGAGCTTTCCTTCTAGCTTTCAAGTGATCTGCCTCCAAGTCTGCAACCCTCCTTGTTAACTGCTCGTTCTATTGAGTCAGCTCCTAGATATTCTACTTTAATTTTGTAAACTAATTCTTTGTCTGTCAGGTGTCAAACTGCATGCCCCAATCTTCTCTGACCATTTTGACCCTCCAAATGACCGCTCCTGAAATCCCTAATCTTCATTCTGTTTGAAAATTCTGATTTTCAAATACTAATTTTCTGCCAGAATCTCCACCTGCTCTGCGTGCACTTCAGGAAAAAACGTGATTCAAAACACCTTTGTCTCGTTATGGTCTGCCATCACTATAGGCGATCGGAAGCAGTAATCTCTAATGCATCGGAACCTCAAGACACTATGCTGCCACAATGTCGGCGCTTTAAATCACTTGCTTCACGATCGGTGATCGAAAGCTTTAGTAACTATCTTTAAACCATTAGATTCATGATCGAATATCGGAAGCTTTATAAACTATTTCATCGAATTTTTAAACCAGATTATCACTGCAGTGTCAGCGACATAGACCACTAGCTTCATGATCGGTGATCAGAAGCTTTATCAACTACCTCGTCGAAGCCTTAAACCACTATGCTACCGCAGTATCGGTGCTTTAGAGAACTAAATATCTACAACATTGAAAGATGATTTTTTAACTTACGCGACTTTCTTGTAGCACCTCTGTGCTTTTGTTTTTGACTTGTGCTACAAGAAAATCTAGGTTAATGATTTGCAAAAATTAAGCCAATGATAAGGGTTTAAACTTGTTTTAGGAGTCTCAATTAAATTTTTATGTTATTTTTAGACTTTTTTTAATCCATATAAGCACTATATAATCCCTTTGATTATGAAATTAAACCAAAACTTGTAAAAATAAACTAAGAAAACAAATAACACAAAAGCTAAAGGGAAAAACTCAAACTGTCCCAAACAACAAAATTTTCTAGGAATAAAGAATAAATCCAAGCTTCAAAACATAAATAAAAGTATCAAAAGATGGAAAAAAATACGGTATAACATTTGGCTCCTACTACGGATGAAGTCCTCCCTGTGAGACTTCAAGAACTTGTAGACCAGCTCCTTCTGTGCTGCTACCTGCTAGTCTGCAAAATATCCATTGGGCTATGGAGTCTTTATTCAATCTTTCACATAATGAAATTCAAATCTCTTTCCTTCAAATACTGTAAAAGTATCAGAGGAACCTTCCATCTACTGAATTAAATTGTAATCCCATTTCCAATGTAACCAAGCAAAAATTTCATCAACCCACCAAAAATTGCTTCCAACTTCGAATATATGTATAATCAGAAATATTGGAAAACATGAAGAGTAAAGATCTAGCAACTTGTACTCACCTTCATCAAATGATGTCTCTAAAATAACATATTTATAACTTGGTATTGACTCTAAATAATTTGCCACTGGATCATAAAAATTTCCAAAAGTTACCTTTTCCTATTCTATGAAAAAGATAGGTTGTCCATAAGAATATTTTGTTCCATGAATATCAAGCAAGCATTGGTGATAAAAAAACATCAGGATCAGCCTGAATTTGCTCTGGAATTTTTTGGACAGTATCATCAATAATGTCAACAAGATGAACCTCCTTTTCCACACTGTCTTCAAATGGATAACTATCATACATTAGCTCCGTTGTTCAAGGATAATGGACTGAATGCATTCTTGAATCTGCTGATCAGATTGTGCCATAACACACACCTCACACATTTCTGGGTCTTTTGTTTCAATTTCATCATCATATTTATCAAAAATTAGAGCATATTCATAATGGTTTTGAACAGCATATTTATCATAACCATGAATATATGAAATTTCTGAAAAAATGTCAACAACCTGACTTTCATCGATTTTAATATCAAAACATAAAGGACTAAAATATAATTCATCATAGAATTCTTGTCCTGAAACCCCAATCTCTTCATCATAATGTGGAGCATTCTGAGAAATTTCAAATGATGATACTGAAGGTTCGTGTTTTTCTTCAATACAAAGCCGATCTTTAACAAAACAATGATTTCCAACAATTTGTTGAACAAGAGATTGATCTTGAAAAGGATTATCATTCAAATGATTATTAAGACTATTGAAATCATTATGAGAATATTCCAAACTATCTCTACTGATCTCATCACTAGAATAATCTTCAACTTGACTTAAAAAAACAACTAGATTATCGTAATGATCATGGAATTCTTCCTTGACAGTAGTATCTTAAAATATTACCTCTTCATCTTCAACAAATTTTGAAACTACAGCTTCTTCATGATATGTTTTCAATCCTTGATTATACTTATCATCATACTTTTTTGAATCAGAAATTGTATTATAAAAATCAACCTGCTCACAACAATCTTTAAAAAAAAAATCCAGCTGAGAACACATACTTACAATGCTTCCGAAAACATGTGTGGAATTATTTCAATGAGGAAATGCTAGCAGCAGGAAGATAAAAATACCATTCTTGTGCATCTTGCTCGAGTGAATACATGAACATCTTCATGCTGTATATTTAACCGAACCATATATTGATGAAACTTGATGAGGTGATATGAAGGATTATCCTCTTTGCTTTCTCTAAATCGTGGAAGATAATCTCCCTAAACATTTATAGTAGGTACTGGATTTGGAAAACCTAGAACATCAGAAAAATTGAAAGGTCCAAACCTTCAGGCCAGAATGGCTTCCATGGACTTCGACCTCTGCATCTTGAAATAGTGGAGTCACCAATCGATTTGTCAAGATAGATTTTTTTTTTCCTCCTCAGAAAGTGGAAAGGGTGACAGTAGGTCAAATAAATTAGGGCTGCATAAAGCTGGGGATGATTGAGACCTTGTTGATATAATGTTGATATAATTATAGGTTGTCCTGAAGGATCCATTTCCCCAAGGGAAGAATGCAGTTTCTGTTTCTAATGTAGTTGGGGTAACTCCTGGTGCCCCTCCTAACCAAAATTATATCAACATTATAGAATCTAGAACCTTGATCCAGAAGAGAAACAAAAATTATGATACAAAGGCTCCAGAGAAGGATAAATCTATTGGTGAAACATCTAACCCTCTCACAATCGAGAAACCCGCTGATCCAATGCCTAAAATACCAAAAGGTATATTTAAAAAGGAATTTCACAACCTAAACTCTAGGGCTACTTCTAACCCCTTCTGTGATGTCTGCATTGGAAGTGCTTCTAAGTTGTCCCACTCAACAGGATTCCCTTTTAGCATCTTTAAGAAGCATGGATTCTTCGAGTTTGATCACAAAGTTTAATATGTCAAATGTTAAGATGCGCCTGCTGTATCATGTGGCCTTTTCATCTACTTTCGACGGGAGGTATTTCCTCCCACATGGTATCCTACCAAATTTTGAGATTAAGACGGTAGGGAAAGTAGTGTTTGTTGAAGTGGAGGTGATCGATGTTCCATTGGACTATAACTTTCTTATTGGGATAATTTGGACTTACGCTATGTGTATGATTGCCTTGGCTATTCTTTGAGTAGTGGTTTTTCCACATGAAGGAAAGTTGGTTACTATTGACTAACTCAATTTTGCTTGAAGGGGCCATTTGGAAATGAATGAGTCCACCATACCTTTGGTCGATCAAGTCAAACCAGCTATGGAGAGATTGGGGGTTGGAATGTATTCATCATTAATGAGCACATTCGATATCCCAACCCCAATACATTATCTAGGTTCTATGAGTGTGGGCAAGTCTATCATGACGGTTGTTGATAGAAATAATCCTTGGGTCCTTCCTACCCGTCATGAACCTCATGTGTATTTATCTGCAGTGGAATTGGCTTATCAAGCTATCGTTAACATTAGTGCTGATCCGATCTCGATTCTCGACTCCTTCTACACTTTGAGATAAGTCGAAGGAATCTTACCTACCTTCTTGGGTAGATATCTCTTTATATTTAGATGACTGCTTAGACATGGTTTTTCCTTTGGATGAAGCCATTTTGGAAGCCATGAGTGGGAGAGACAAGATTTGTGAAGATATTCACCATAGATCCTACTTCCTTATAGAGCTGAGTAGAATTGAAAACCAAGAGTTCCATGTCAGACTGGCAGATGATGTTGATCTACCAATTAATCCCTTACCAAGGGAGGGAATTTTTGCTGAGGGGAATATGGAGAATATGTTTTTTACTGTTCCTATCAACATCTCAGCAAACCCTGACGTCGTTGAAAACGTTCATATCGGTGCAAACTGCTCTCTGGAGGAGGTTTCCATATATACTTCCCTGCTAAAGGAATTTCACGATGCATGTCCCTAATCATCTATACTAGGCATAGATCCATATATCGTTGAACATGGAATCTGAACCTATCTCAATTCTAAACTTGTTTGACGAAGACTGAAGAAGTACTATGCTTAGGCTTACTGCTTTTTTTGTATTTTTCTTGTATGTAATCTTATGTACAATATTTAGCTGGCTAGTGTTCTTACACCATCTATTGATTGTTATAGATGTCAGCTGAGTGGTTCGTAGGTTTTGCGGATGGCACTAGTCATCATACTTGTAACCTGGATTCAGCTGGTTGGGTCATATGTTCACCGTCGGGATAACTAGTTGCCTCTCGAGGCACTTGCCTAGGTCCTGCTACCAATAATGTGGCCGTGTATAGGGCTATTATTGAGCTCTGATGGGATTCCTTGTGACATGGAATCACCCAGTTGGAAGTCAGACTTGACTCTCAACTAGTGGTCTCCCAGCTCAATGGAGCTTATCATGTGTGAAACCCTACCTTGTTACGTCACTTTTTGTAGGTTAGATTACTTGAAATAAATTTTGATTATATTTCATTTAATCACATTCCAGTAATGAAAATACATTAACTGATTCATATGCGACCCAAATTCTAGATTGGCATTTAAAACACATTTTGTACAATATACATAATAGATACATTTGGAGCACATGTAAATAACCAAGAAATATATATATATGTATATGTAAAAATATGTCCATAAATAAGTCGAGTTTTGATCCTAATATCTAGTCACAAATGTATAAATATACAAAAAAAATTGACCGCAATCCATAAAATGCCTATAGATCTAGGATTTATCACTCGCATAACTAGAATCATCATCATTGTAGGCCTCTTCAGTTGCGGCAGCCTCTTTGGCTTCTATGTAAACTAGAACAACCATGTCTACCCTCCTCATGAGGCGTATCCATATAGGTATAATTCCTACTACAAATTCTTTCATAACAACAATAATCTGCTCAATCCATATAGTCAGAACTCTTTAGGTCAGCTTGGCCAACGTTCCCTCGAGTACTCTCAGTAAACCCTGCTATCCACCTTGTACAAGACACACATACATCTTGGGGTTCCCATCGGGGTGTATAGGTCCAACATCTACATTTTAACAACATTAAATTGGATTAAAAACTCTTATACATATGTATATAAATTTATGATTAAACTCATAAAATTTAAAAAACATAAAAGTAAAATACCTAGCTCTCACCACATGCCTCGTGGTGGGAGGGAGAGATCTCAAAAATATAAACCTGAGTAGGGAAAATATTCAAGTGTTGGTAATTGTCATCCCCACCACACATAGAAGTCATCATCGTATACACCCTGGACTGATCCTCCACCACCTTGGCAGAGGAAGACTTCTCCCCACCTGGTCAGTCTAGGGTGGCGAGGAGAGAAATATGGAAGTGGTACCATAGAATTGATAGCCAGCACTCTCTCAAATAAGAATGCTACTAATATACTATAATACCGAAAATTATTGCGGTGTCCTCTCTTACAGTCAGAGAGTTGTTTCTTCATGATCGATATTATACATTGAGCACCAATCAAACAAAGTCCCCTACAAACACTCCACTGCCACTCTCATTTGGGTGAGAGTGGAAAGATGTAAGGACAAAGATCCTGCAACCTAGACTATTATACTTACCACTACCTATAGTGGGAATTTTTCAATATGAACAATCGGGATGCATGATCCCTTTTTCTGACTCCCTGTCATGTAGTAGGTGTCCACTTAGTATTGAACACTCATGGGGTCACCACACTTTCCAATACCTTCGAGGTTCATAGGCATACCCCTATGAGACAACCCCATGATGAAATACATGTCTTCCACAGCTATATCCATGATCTCACCTTGAATATCAAAATCTCTGAGGTCATGTTCCCAATAACTAATCAAATGTTCAAGCGAGCAGACATTGTCCTGCATTGGAGAAGTGCAGAAGAACTTTAGTAGACAACTTTGTCATAGTGCATACACATTGGGGGCATCCCAGAGGGAATCTCGGTCCATATCCTTGTGTTCTCATTCCCTCCATTCTAAAACCATAATTGAGCCTGCCCAATTGACCATCATTAAGCATTACAATATATCAAATTCTTTTAATTTTGGCCATAACATAAAATTGTGTATGTTACATAGTACACGCGACTGTCTTTTAGAAAATTTGCATGTCACATGCGAGTTTCCTTTGGGTAGATCGCATGTATGCAACTATATAAGATAACTACCCACATGTACTGCGCAACCTCCCTAGGGTAGGCCCAAAAAATTAAAGTTTTGCATAAAATTGAAATTTAGAATGGTTGGAATGAAAGAGATGGGAAAGTGAGCTAACTTGACACTTGCAGAATTTGAGATCATCCACTGGTTTGTCCTTAGTGAGCAATCCAATTCAAAGGTGAAATATTTCCAAATTGTGTAAAACTGTCAAATGGTTTGTTTTAATTCTATTTTTGAACTATATATAGAAAAAATTTCAATTTTTGGGTTTCTAGCCTATAGTTTGAAAGTTATTTTTATAATTAAACCAATACCATGTCCTTTTTACTAATGCAACAAGTTCAGAGTCTTTCAAAAGTTGTTATCCGCTCATAAAGGGTACAATTTGGGTCTTTCATATGTCGTTATGCATCTATACCTTATCCATTTTTAACCCTAGGATTACCTCTTCGACCATGGACTATGCTGTTTAACCATTTTTACCTCATCTACATCATTGTTCCTCCATGGATAGGGCCTCCTTTCCATGAGTACCCTAGCTTAGATCACTTTTTTATCTTTTGGTACTCATGCTGCATTTGTCATAGGTTTTAGGGAGCCTTCTTAGCTATTTTTCATGACAAAATGAGCCTCATTATTGGTTTCTTTTTACAAGCTCTCCCTTTTATAAGGCTCCCCACCCATTATGGAGTTTCTTTAGGCCTAGGTCCAACTCCTTAAAACAGACTTGACTGCCAAGTAAACTTGTCCATTCAGCCTCGTTAAGAATTTATGAATGGGCATCCACATTGGTGGTAGGTTATCACTTTTTCAGACCATGTGGGATAATACGAAAAAGGAACACTCTCTTTTCTTTGGAATTGAGAAGAGTATTCTTGGGAACAGGTATCATTTTTCTGGACCCAAGGGACTAAATTTATGGAAAATAACCCCCAGTATGAGCTTAGTTTTCTCTTTTTTGTGCTCTGGACCTAAAGATGAAAAATATTCTAAGTGTCCTTTATGTCTTTGACATGTTCGTTAAACCCTAAAGAAAAAATCACTGAGTCTACTGTTGTAAGCCCCATTTATCGTAACAAATGGATCTTTTTGAGTGATCTTACCTTCCTTCACACTCATAAAACTCGGGCTATATGCTTCTTTTGAAGGGGTGTTGGGTAGGTGGTAATTTAACCTTTTTCGAACCTTCCTGACTAAGTACGAAAAAAGGTGTTCCTTGCTTCTTCTAAAGCTAAGAGAGTTCTCAAGAGACTAAATTGTACAAAAAAGAACTCCACTAGAGTCTTCTTCATAGTTTTCAGACTCTCAAAATATGAAAACACTAGTGAGCATACACTAGTTTAGGCTCATAAAATATGCAAACCAATGACTTTATCAAGCATTATTCTCTCCCCTCTTCAAGATTGTTAAAAATGAAGAGAGACCAGAGTTGACTTTCCTGGACTCATTAAAGTTTAATAGGAAAGATAAGGAAGAAGTATTCTCTTTGGGTTATAAACAATGACAGCATGTCATCCTTGAACATAGCACTCTCCAAACTTTTCGATACTCATGTTTCAGGTTACACTTTCATCTCAACTATTACTTAGAGTTTCTGACTCCTCGACTTTTCCTTTATACATGGGGAATATGATCATGTCTCCTACATGACAGATAAGTTTAGTTTTCCTATCTGCAAATTAAAAGCTACCTTGGGTCATCTTTGTGTCGTGCTCATTGTTTAAGGATCTATCCCTTCATCTGATTATTATCCTGATTCCATCATAATCCTATCTGAGTAATACTTGTGTTTACCTTCACGTATCTAGTTCCTAGACACTCCTGTGATCTGTTGGAGGATCCATTTCCTTCCCCATCACATTATGGTTTCTCATCAGTACTTCCTGAAGATGAAGACCTAGAGATTTAACAATGGTACCTCAGGATTCACTATCATTACTAGTGAACGCCTTTGCTTCAGTGGCCAATTTCACTCATTATCTAACATTCTGTTGATTTCTTTCCATGTTCGACTTCAGCACATCTATTCACATGGTAAGGATTGTACTGGTTCCTTTGGATTTTGATGAAGACCGTAGGTTCACATATATAACCTAAGTTGCGCAATATTGTGTTATGTTCAGTTACACAGCTTTCAGATTTTGAAGACTCATCATTGTATATTGTGCCTTCGATCCACCTCTATAATATATGTGGTCTTGTACCCATATCACATGATGTACTCAAATATTGTAAAGGGGCTACGGTTCCATTATATTGAACGTGGAATCCTCAAATATGATTGTGTATTTGACATTGATATGTATTTGTTTTAGGTACTTCCTCTGCTGCGTTGGACACTTGAGTTCTCCAAGATTAAAAGATTGTAATGTATTTCAGCCATCGCTTCCCTCTGACCACACACATTAGGGGCCACGTGTTATCAACCAGAATGGCACTTCTCTGTTCAAGTACTAACATCCAATATGTCAGGACACAAAAGGACAATTAAAATTGAAGTAAGACAAAACACTATAGATGTGCATGACCATTGATACATAAAATCCTGACCAGCTTAATATATTTTCATTTTGATATTAGGGATGCACACACGACTATTGGCATTGCAACCCACATGTCATATGTTACTATTTGCATTGCAACCCGCATGTACCTTGAACATGCAACTTGCCTTAAATAGAGGAGCGTGTCATACGCACCTTTCCTATATATATACTTGTGTATACCTTAATTCCATGTTAAAAAATATAAATCACGATTATTCGAGCCTTAATCCATAACTATCTCAACTGTCTAAACCATCCTAACCTTCAAAACCACTCTATTTCCTCATGTATAAATAGAGGCCTTGGGATGGGGCTAATCAATCATTCTAAGAAGAGCAAATTTATGTTGGTGGTATGCCTTCAAACATCTTGGAGTAGCAGAAGCTGGGTTGTAATCTCACCATTCTCTGTTTATTAATAAAAAAAATTCTTCTTCCAATATTTGTGTTGTTTCATTATTGTATATGGTGAATGATGAACTTTTCTGATTATTTTATTATGAATATGCATCTCATTAACCATTGATATATATATATATATATATATATATACACACAAGATATTTCTAGAATAATTTGTCTTTTGCGGGTGAATAGGAGAAGCCCTGGAAGCTTTGGTAGAGACTGAAAGAAGAGAAGACCAAGCTTGGATCAACTGCCCTAAACTGGGTATGTTAAGCCTCCTTCCTATTCATATTTCATTTTCTACATAAGATGATTGTCTACAAGTGTCTTAGTAAGTTGGTAACCCCATAGACCCTAGGTTACAAGGGTGCATTGTCCTGAACAACACTATATAGAGAGAAACATTTGGCATACATGGTGAGTAGTGATGAAAGACGAAACAACCACCCCATCTATTCATTGTACATTGAGATGGGGTCAGCCATTCTCTTTGCAGGGGGAGGAAAATACATTTTTAGTTCATAGAACCATTATTTTGTGCCCACTCAGGAAGAACTGGAGGGAGTGAAATGTGTATTTTTATGGAGTAGCATGCAAGGAAGGGGAAGGAGCTAGATTTTGGGTGAATCCCCTGGGAGGGAGAACCTTTAGTTCTTCCTACATACTTGCCTTTGATTGCACAAATGATGAGGTAGAGTATGATGCTATGATGTTAGCAATTCAAATATTGAAGGAGTTCCAAGTCAGGAGGGTAGTGATACATGGGGATTGCAAGCTGGTAATTAAAAAAATATAAGGTGAATATTAGGCCATACATCCCAGGATGAGAGGCTTCAGAAATGCTTCCATGGATTTGATAGGATTTTTTGAGGAATGCAAGTTTAATCTGATTCCCAGATTGCAGAATGATGTAGTTGATTCCTTGGCCACTTCTGTTGTTGTTTTCAAAATTCCGATGGACCTCAATAGCAGATATGAGATTGAATTTAGGCACAGACCCTTTCTCCCAGATACTGTTGATAATTGGCAGGTCTTTGAAGATGAAAAAAAAAATTCATAATTTACTCACTCTTATTGGGGAATTTGATGGATTGACCATAATGAAAAAAATGTACGCCAAGAAGATCCTACTCTCATCCAAGACCCCCCTCAAAGTCAAACTTCCATTCCCAAAGAAATGCCACGAGGTGAGGAGTTTGTTCCTATTGAATGTGTTGATGGTGGTGAAACTGAGCAATCTTATGGGCCATAGTTGCAAGAGGATAATGGACAACAAGAATATGTAAACAATATATATGGAAAGGAAATCTTGCAGCTCAAAGGTAACTCTATCCCTAGGGGTTTAGTTCCTTTAGAAAATCATTTTGATCCTAATGATGTTTCCAAGGAGCCTCAATTGGTCCCAAGTTGTGAGGATGTGGATGATGTCAGCATTGGAACAAAAGATAATCCAAAGGTAATCAAAATATCAAGAACCCTCACACGTGAATCCAAACATAAGTACATTTCATTAATGAAGGAATACTCATATGTCTTTGCTTGGAGCTATAATGACCTTAAGGGTTATGATATGAGTATAATTCATCACACTATACCAATAAAAAAGGATGAGATGGCTTTCAAGAAAAATATGAGAAGAATTAACCCCAAGCTACTACCCCTAGTAGAAAAGGAAATAAAGAATCTATTCGAGGAAAAAATCATTGTGGGATTTATATTCCCAAGGTGGGTAGCCAACTTGGTCAAAGTAAGGAAAATGAATAGAGATATAAGGATATGCATTGATTTCAGAAATATGAACATATTTTCTTTAAAATATCATTATCCTCTCCCTAAGATGGATCACATTTTGTAGAGGGTAGTCGGCTCCAAAAATATCTTCACCTTGGATGTCTTCTCAGGATACAATAATATCATGGTGCACCGAAAATACCAAGAGAAGACAACTTTCACCACACCCTGGGGCACCTTTATGTATGCAAAAATGCCATTCAAACTAATGAATGCAAGGGAAACCTTCCAATAGAACATGGGCATAGATTTTTCTAATGAAAAGGAAAAGATCTTGGTTATCTGTTTGGATGACATCACTGTATTTTCACAGTCTGACGAGGAACACGTTGCACACCTGCTGAGAATGTTTAGAAAGTGCAGAAAATTCAGCATCTCTCTGAGACCAAAGAATTTATTCTTTTCTATGAAGGAAGGGAAGTTGTTGGGGCACCTAACTTCTCAGGAAGACATCATAATAGAACCAAATAGATTTGGGGAAATACATAAAATTGAACTCCCTCAGAATAAGGTGGAGCTTCAGTCCTTTTTGGGAAAGGTAAATTTTCTAACAATGTTCATTGCTACATTTTCTGAAATAGTAAGATATATAACCAACATGCTGGGAAAGGACAAAGAGATCATGTGGACACTTGAAGCAAAAATATCCTATGAATATATTAAGAAGGATATCTCAGAAGCACCTGTACTATCAAGAGCTGATTTCTCCAAATATTTCCTCATATTCTCTTTTGCTTTAGAGCACACAGTGGCAAGGGTATTTCTAAAGAAGAATCATGAAGGAATTGAGCAGCCCATTTCTTCATACAACAAGACATTGAGATATTCCTGACTAAAATACAACATCTTGGATAAGCATGCTTATGCCCTGGTGCATGCCTTAAATAAATTCAAAGTGTACATCTTGTATTCTCACATTATTGCTCATGTCCCCACTTATGCAGTAAAGGATATTATAACTCAACCAGATCCTGGGGGATGAAGGGGAAAGTGGACAACATTCCTACTTGAATTTGACTTGGCTATCAAGCCCACAAAGATGATTAAAGGCTAGGGAATGGCCAAAATCATGGCACAATCTAACTGTGATGCTCTCAGCCTACACATGATCAAGGAATTATCAGCAGAAGAGAAAAATATTAAGGGACAGGAAGATCCCTAAGTAGCTGATCATTTCTTGTCATCCCCATGGTACACTAACACCATCTTCGTTTTACAGTACTTGGGAGCTCCACAGGGTATGGAAAAAACAAGGGTGAGGTTTCTCAAGAATAAAGAATCAAGGTTTTGCATCTCAAATGGAATTTTTCATTGGAAAGAACGAAGAGGGGTTCTGCTGAACTATGTAAATGAGCAGGAGGAAAAGAATATCATTAAAGAATTCCATGCAGGAGATTGTGGGGGTCATCATTATTGGAAGGCCACTGTGAACAAGATCATGAGGGAAGGGTTTTATTGGCCCACTATATTTTTTAATACTCACAAAGCGATTGTTTCCTACTATAAATGCCATATCTTTCAAGGAAGGAGGAAGATTCTGCCATTTCCTCTAAATCCCATACATGTTGAGGCCCCTTTACACTGTAGAGTGATTATGGAACCCATGAACCGTTATTACAAAGTAGAATATTATCGAGACCCACAAACTTAATATAGTATATGAAATCCCAATTATATTATTTTCCAAATATCTTAGTTTTAAGCTACCCTCTAAGAAAAAATTAACCTGTTTATTTGTTTATAGATATGAATGCCACTTTTTCTTTTCTTTTGTTGACAATCAAAATATGAATTATGTCATTTGATTGATAATTTTTAGACTTAATTAGAAACTTTCAATTGTTATTAGAAATAATAACATACG
>LPNX010617447.1:191620-244274 GCA_001517045.1 Pseudotsuga menziesii | reverse complement strand
ACATGAAATTGACCAAAAATACAGGTGAATGCAACCATACACTTGGATTTCAAGGAAAATGGAGGGAGAAATAACCCTTGGGAGCCTCCATTACTGAAAATTTTGGGTGAAGGAATGATTTCACTAGAATTTCTCTAGAAATTGGGGGCGAAAGATAGATTGGAGAGAGATTTTTCTAGGGAGATTTTTTTTTATTTTCCTCATTAATATACGACAGGATATTCATTTTGGATTTATCTACTTCTAATAAATATTGGGAGAATATATTTTATCTAAAAAAACTGGTTCCATATTAGAAAATATCCCAATAAATTTTCAAAACCCCCTTAATATATCACATGGGATATATATAGCCCCTAAAATTATCCATGCTACTAATGATAATGATACAGATGATGACGATAATGATGATGGTGATGAGGATGATGAATATTTTTAAAACAATGATGATTGTGGTGATGATCATTATGTTCAGTACAATGATGAGAATGTTGAGAATGACGATGATGGCGATGAAAATGACATTGATGTTGATAATGATGATGACAATGAAAATGATGAGGTCGGGTGATATAATCCATAAACCCACTAAACTATAGACCCATAAGACCACAAAACCCTCTAACCCTTAAGCCATGGCCCCTAGATCCGTGCTAGATCCTAACCCTTTATAACCCCTAACACCAATTTCTCTATGCTCCCACAAGACTTAGGAGTCATCAATGGTTTTTGGGTATATAATTAATGAATGTTATCACCTATATGTGTGTTTGAGAGAGAGCGCGCGCATGTGTGTTAGATATACATATGGATATACATACACACACACACACACACACACACAACTGTTGAGAAAATAGTTGTCATTCATGTCAAATGAGTTCATAAATGACAAAATAATAACCAACAACATGATGAAATTAGTAAAATACAAAGGATCCATTACATGAATTATCATTGATGTCAAAGGATTTCAACAATGACAAAGGAAAATCTGTGGCAGGGTCGAGCGACAGGGGAAATATTGATGTCGAAGGAGTTTAGCAATGACAAATGAAAATCAGTGACAGGTTCAAGCGACAAGGAAAGTTAGTGACAGGGAAAATATTGATGCAAGAGGCAGAGGAAGATGAGGATTTGCAGAAAAATTCATTACGAAGACTTAGGAATCGTTTGATCAAGGAAATCAATGATGCATATTGATTTTATATTTGTGATTTATCAGACATTGGCATCAAGGTTAAGTTTGTAGGTGCTTATATGCACTGGTCTCACTAAACTTATTCAAGATGTAGAGAAAAGGTAGTGTGGGGGATCTAAGTGTTTGGAATCCATGAGAAAATCACCATCTTGGATCCTGGTACGACCTGTCAGGCCCTCTACCTTTTTTGGAAGGATAAGAAATGTACATATCAACGGTCAGGAGTGAACTCGTAAGGAAATCTACGTTGGGGAATGATTTACATAGAAATAAAAGTGAAGGTTTGCAATCCACATTTGATCGTATATCGGCGGATAGGACTGAATCCACAAGGAAATATATGGTGGGGAATGATTTACGTACAAATAAAAGTGAAGGTCTACAATCCACATTAGATCGTCGATCGACGGTCAGGAGTCAGCTGTAAAGAAATCAATGGTTCAGAAGAAAAGAGGAGGGCGGAAAGCAAAAGACAGAATGCAGAAAATGAGAAATCAAAGTATAAAATAATATGGGTTTCTACAACCCAATGTCTGCCAACGAAATGCAGAAGATGAGAAATCAACGTCTAGAATAATATGGGTTTCTGCAACCCAAAGTCTACCTCAGAAAATGTGGAAGGTGCGCAAAATGTAGAAGGCGAAAAGCAGAAGGCAGAATATGGAATGCAGAAGATGAGAAATCAAGGTCTAGAACAATATGGGTTTCTGCAACCCAAAGTCCACCAGCAAAATGCAGAAGGTGGAAAGAGGAAGGAGGAAATAGAGAAAAATCATTTTGAGAAATGTTACAATTCCACAATCTATATCCTAACATTAGATCTACATTCAAGAAAAATCCCCATATAAAATCAATGGCTCAGGATGGTTGCAGAAATGGAGAATGCATAAGGTCACGATTGAAAGATTTATGAAGAGGCATGATCAATGATAATGCCCATTGGTGAAGAAATGCATCCGCAGGGAGCGCAAAGGTATTTATTGATAGAATGATTGAAGGAAATAATTTGTCTCTGTGATCATGAGTGACAAAGTCCAAAAGTGAATGTAGTTCTATAGCAGATTGAAAAAATTCAATCCAAGGTGGTAGGGAAATGCTAGGGAAGGATGCAAGTTTGCAAAGGGTGTTGTATCATTCTTGTCTATTGTATCATGAAGAAATCTAGGGTGTTTTAGCATCCTTGTATGTTGTAGCATGTAGAAACCTAGGGTGTTATAGCACCTTGTTTTTTGTAGTAGGAAGAAACCTAGGGTGTTGTTGAATCCTTTCTGTAGAAGTAGATAAAGCAATTTTGTAGATTCATATTTTTTTAAGAGTTTGAATTGGTGGTTTTCTCTTTGAAGTTTACACAATAAAATTTGTGTCTTAACCTGTTTGATTTATTGTGTGTTTAGTTATTTTTAAAAATGGATAAATACAATACTGATTCACCCCCCCTCTTAGTATTGTGGAATAATCCAACAATTGGTATTAGAGAAGGTTCCTTCACCACAGTTTAACCACTGGAAGGAAGATCCTATTTAAAAACCACTATGCATCAATAAGAAGGATTAGCCACTAACAAAGCTCCATTATTCATAGGAGAAAATTATGCATATTGGAGTGTGAGAATGAAGTTCCATTTGATTTCCCTTGGATGGAAGATAAAGATAATAACAAGGGTAAAGTCACATTTGGAGAAAAAATTTCTTCGAAGATAATTGGCAAAGGAAAAGTTGCTGTCAATAACAAGATCAAAGAAGAAAATGTATTACTAGTAGAAAGGCTCAAGCCTAATATCCTCAGTGTAAGTAAAACATGTGATCAAGGGAACATCTGTATTTTTGACTCAAAAAAATGTGAAATCGGGAAAAGGACTAAGGAATAGTTGTTGGCACTACTGTAAGAAATTCAAATAATGTATATATCCTAGAAAATGAAAATCAATGTTACTTAAGTATGGTTGATGAAAGTTGGTTATGGCATAGGAGGTTGGGACATTTAAACTTTTACAATCTTGTAAAAATAAGTAAGAAGGAAGCTATAAGAAACTTGCCTAAAATTATAAAACCTGTTGGAGTCATTTACCCAATATACACACTTATTTGGTAAATTTTAGCTTAATTACCCACTATCCTAAGTTATTTGACTCGAATTGGCATTAGATGAGCACACCATGACATCAACATGAGCACACCCACGCCCTCCTTCAATCAAAGAGGCCAACTAATCCTTCTCCTTCAATCAAGGAGGCTAACTAGGCTTCCTCCTTCAATCAAGGAGCAATTTTAGGGTGATATGGGTGTCATAAGTGCACCAAATAGCTAACTGATTGTTGTTTCACCTAAAATTTAGTTAACCTGACTTGTAAAGGTGCCTCCCTCATGTCATTGTCTATTTTGGGCTTATTTGGGTGAACTGGAGTGAGTTAATGCGCCTCCAACAACTTCTGATCACCAGTATTAGTGGAATTCACTTCGTTGAAGCTGACTTGAGTTACTGATGCGCCCCCACTACTGATTGACATGCAGATTGAGTTACATCCAGTTAGACTCAATCATTGATTGCACTTTTATTCAGTTAGGACTCAATTAGATTCAATTATGGCTAGATTATTGGTTAACTAGTGTGTTTAGTGTGGCCAACATACAGTTAAGCTACACCCATCCATTCAATTCTAATGACCTCTAGTGAATTCGAATTGTCTCGATTCATGCAAGTTTGCATGACATTGTATTATTGATTTTCATTCTATTATTGATTATATAAAGCTACAACTTCCTATTACAATATTATTATGTCATTTCATGCCTAATTTTTCTTGAATCACTTGTGAGTATGTGCTTGGTCTCAAGATTTTTGTGACATAATTAATATGGTATCAGAGCAACAGTGGGATGAAGCTCTTTCTTCATGAAACCATGATTTTTATCATATCTAGCATGCAAAATTGAGCAAAAAAGCTCAAAAATTCCAGCACTGAACCAGAAGCAGAAGGTTTACCACTTAATACCGCAAGTAAAGGATTTGTTGATAAAAATTTCTTGATCAATTATGTTGGGTGTGATGAAAACATGAAATGTGCAGGCTGTCCGACCTTACAGTGCCCTTTTTGTGTTGATTGCAAGTTTTATAGGTTCTTCACTGCATTCTCTATAGTAGATCCATGGCTTCTTATCTAGATCCCCTTACCTCTTCCAATTACAACTAATGGAAGGAGGATATGGAGATTCAAATCCATTCAAAAGGGCTCTACTGGGTCACAATAAACATAGAAAAATAGCCTAATGTTGCGGCATAGAAGATAAAATATTGGAATAAGATGGATGAAGCTTATGGTTTCTTGTGCTTGTCTATCTCCAAATATATTATTTTCCACCTCTCGGGATTGAAGACTCCAAAGGAGATTTGGGATCATCTCACTTCCTTGTTTGATAACCAAGATAATATACAGATCTATCAGCTTGAGAACGAGTTGATTTCCCTCAATCCAGGAAGCTTCAAAACTATGAATGAATTTTTCACAAAATTAAAGAATTTGGTGCTCCAGTTAAAGATTTGCAAGGTTGAGAAGGATGATGATCAGCTCATCCTAGAAATCCTCTCAAAACTTGGTTCAGATTATTCAGTATTTGTTTCAACATTCCATACTGGGAAGCTAATAACCCCAAATTGGAAAATTCCCTCTCTTGATGCCTTCATCAATACCCTCACAAACGAATATGACAAGATTGTACAGATGGGGATCCTCAGATCCTCAAAAGATAAAGCTTTGTTTGCTTTGAGGCCAAAAGATTCAAATGGAAAAGGAAAGAAGAAGAATCAAAAGGCTGAATTTGATGCTCCAAACCCTAAAGAAAAGAACCAACATCAAGAAGAGTCTTTCGGCTCAAAGAAACACAAGAAAAAAGGAAACCAAGGAAAAGAGAAATTCAAGTGTTCCTATTGCAGGAAAGGATTCCACCTTGAACATGCCAGGATGAAGAAGAATATTGATGAGATGACTTCTCTTCTCAAGAGAAACAATATCAATCTTCTAAAGATTGTTTGGAAGAGAGATAATCAAGATCGAGATACCCAACAAGAAAGAGGACATTCTCTCATGGAAATCACCTCGAAGCCCAAAGATATCCTCATAGACTCTGGAGCTTTGGATCACATGATGGAAATCAGAGATTCCTTCTCATCCTTAGACACCAACAAAATCATTCCCATCCACATGGAAGATGATTCTACCATCATTTCAAAAGGAAAAGGTACTGTAAATCTTGAACATGGTATATTTTTTGATGTTCTGTATGTACCCTCCTTGGCCTCCAACCTCCCAAGTGTATATAAAATGACTCATACAAGAGTGCCCAAGCGAGTCACTTTCAGCCCCAATGATGTATAAATCAGTGAGATTGCATCTGGGAAACTTGTTGCAACAGGCTTAGCAAACCATCATGCTAAATCCTATGAGTTTTCTCAGTTTGTGGCAGATGCAAAGCCCACGAATCTTATGAATCATGGAAATGATGTTAGTAGACTATAACATGAGATATTTGGTCATTTAAAATTCAAGTACTTGCAGAAAATTCAGAGAAAATCCATGGTTGAAGGCCTCCCATCCATCAAAAGTTCCAAAGGAATTTGCAAAGGTTGTATTGTGGGCAAGCAACCTGAGCACAAGCTTAATTGAGGAAAGGAAAGTCATGCATCAAGTATCCGGGGGATGATTAATTTTGATATCATAGGACCTATTACCACCACATCCATGAATGTATCTCATTATGTACTCACCTTCATAGATGATTTTTCTAGATACACTTGGGTTTTCTTCATCAAGAAAAAATCTGAAGTTTTGGAAAAATTCATTGAGTTGAAAGCACTGGCTGAGAATGCCTCTGGGAGAAAGATTAAATCTATGAGATATGATAATGAAGGGGGATATATCAGTTTTGAATTGCTGCAAATATGTTCAGATAGTCGGATCAAGATCCAACACTCCATTCCCTACACTCCCTAGCAGAACGGTGTAGCGGAGAGAAAGAATCGGGCTCTCGAGGAGATGACCACCTGCATGCTGGAAGCAAAGAGTTTGGATGAAAATTTATGGGATAAGGCCATGAATGTTTCTGCACACACTCATAATAGAGTACCTCACTCTTCTATGAAATTAAAGACTCCTTTTGAAGCCTATTTTTGGCACAAGACGAATGTGTCAAATTTCAAAGTTTTTGGGTCAACTGCATGGGCTCGAATTCCGCATGACAAGAGGAAAGATTTAAAACTACAAATTATTGAATGTTTTTTCATTGAATATCTAGAAGAATATAAGGGATTCAAGCTTCTGAATATCAGAACCAAACAAATTTTCATTGAAAGAAGTGTTCGATTTGCAGAGCCTCTCTAAGAGGTAGAACTAGTTGAAGAAAATTCTGCTGAAATTCTCTCCTATCCCGCTGATCATTTGGGTGATGAAAGTGGGAGTGAAGGCTCTATTTTGCAGAAATTATATCTAATATCAGTGAGAAATATATATTAGGTTTAGAATCAGATTCTGAAGTGCAAACAAATCTCCCAACTTGGTCCAAAAGACACTCTCTTTCGCCAAGGAAAACATTGGAAATCATGTTGATCCAAGAAGAACTCAATATGATTTTCAAAGAGAAGGTATTGATCTCTTTTGTCATGATTCATTGTTGTCTGATACCTATTATTTAATTATTGGGTCATATCATAATTCATACTACCATGCTCGAAAAGATCCGATATGGAAACTTTCTATGGACGAAGAGTTTAATTCTCTTCGAAAAAATGCTACTTGGGAGCTAGTTTCTCTTCCACCTGGGAGGAAATTAGTTCAATGCAAGTGGGTGCTTCGTACAAAGGTTGGTGCTGATGGCACAAACTAAAAATAAACGGAAATTCTGGTTTCAAAAGGGTTCTCCTAGGTCCAAGGAGTGTGTTTCCTCCTTTCACACACCTAGGGGGTGGGACATGGCAGAAATATTCAAGCCACTCGGTGTGTCGTTGGGGGAAAGTCTCAAGTCAAGGCTGTCACCTTGTTATTAACTCCTCCATTTAGGCTCAACTCCTAACCAAGCCAATTGGGGTAGACCCTATTAAGTTACTAAGGCAAATTAATTTAGTATAATGATGTTAAATTGACATAGTTTCTTAGGAGTTTGAAATTAACCATAAATAACCATAAATGCCAAGATTAAAAATGAGCACAATAAATCACAATGCTGACACACAATATATATATATATATATATATATATATCAAAAGATTTAAACACAGGACCAGTGCCTTAAAAATGCAGTCATAAAATAATCAAATGTACTTGCATGTGATTGGAGTGAATATTTTGCAATTGCCTCTTGGTACGTTTGAAGTTAATATGGAATATGAGTGGATTAAATTAGGTGAGGGGGGACTCCAGCTATACTCGAGGGGTACTTGGAGTATGTCCAAAAATAAACTTTCACGGCTACCCGCAAGGAATGTGTGGGCTGAATGGAGTCTCTCATACTGTGTTCATAATACACATGAAGGTGTAACAGAGATTGGTGCCTCGAGGCCACTGTCCAAGAGTTCCCACTTCATTTGGGTATTTTGCCACTGTTTACGGTTTGATCGAGGCGTTGGATTTTCGCCTGATGGTGGTTAATTGGGGAAGGTGACAAATAATTAATCTAGTCACTCGCGTTGCTTTTTATGCATCTTTACTGATCAGATGAACCACATCCAAGTGCATATCATACACACTGGATTCTTGTCAATTATAGTAAATTTTAAAGGTTTTTTTTTAGAAAGAAAAATCCTCTAGGAACCTCTTTCGGTCCAAGTGGACCTCAATCAGGGAATCAGGGAGGTGGTTTATTTTAAAATATTGAATATAGAGATTAATTATAAGAAGCAAAAAGGAAGCAAACCACAATTTGTCTAATTAGTCCTACCACACATATCTTTCCCCTTTTGGGTCAATCGGGAAGTCATGGGGTAAGTATTAAAATTAATTTGATATTGTAATATGGAATATATGATAAATTAATCAAAGCATGTTATTCTACATCAATGAAACTAATCTAGAGTGCAGAAAAATAAGAAAATGCAAAAAACAACAAAAAGGCGCGAATCCCCCTAGGGGGGATGGGGAATGGGCTCGAAAGAGCCTATTCAGAGAAATTTTTTATTGTCAGAAGTTACAATATCAGAAAAATTATCTGAATCCTCTTGGCTATTATACATAATGAAACCAAGGATTTAGAAAATGCCAAAATTAAAGATTACACTAAAAAAGGGAGACCCCTGGGGGGATTCGAATGGCCCAAAAGCCACTTTCAAACAAAATATTCTCCTCTTTCTGTTAGACCTACTAAAATATAGTGATCTTATTATAATGAAATATTCCCAAAATCACTTTAAAATTACCTTTGGCTCATCCTACTTTAAACCCAAAAAAAACTAAGTTAAAACTAGTTAAAATGGTAAAAGGGGAACCAAGGAAAGAAAGCTTTCCTTGGAATATTGGATTTCTGTTTGGGAAGCCAATAAAATATGCACTGATTCATGGATTTTATCTTTTAAAACATAAACGAAAATCTAATGCATGCAAACTATGGATTATTTTTAAATTTCCATGCAAAACAAACGATTTCCCTAAATCTAGATCTAAAATGCTTATACAACTTTTTAGGAATGATATCTAGATTATGAGCCTTGAGACAATAGATATATGTTAATTTTTACTTTAAAATAATATATCTAAATAATATCAAGTATTGTAAACAAAGTAACCAGGTAAAATTTGATTTTTAGAAGGAGGAAGAGAGAGAAAGAGTGTTGAAAGCCTGGAAATGTTGGGATTTGAAGTCTGCTTTGGTGGAATACCAAGGGACTATGTCCTCCAAAATATCCTGAAGATGAGGAATACGCAAACTAGATCAACCCATTCTACAAGTGATATCACCTGCAACTTAGAAATCCTTGCACAAACAGATGGTTAAATCATGGGTTTTGTTGGAAAAAGACAATTAGAAAGCATGCAATTTGAAACTTAAAATACACGCAACTCCAAGAGATATGAAACAAGTGAACAATAAGATCATAAATCAAACTAGAATAATATCTTACCCCAGTAGGAGGGATCTCTCTCCTTTAGGGGCAACAATTAACCAGCAAAAAGCAAAGATCAATAATACAGATTATACCTCATAAGCAGTTGACAATCACCATCCACACATGAAAATCATTACACCATAGATCTTTCCTCCAAAGCTTCTTTATTCCAAAAAATAGTACATAGTACAATAGAAAAAATGCCTCAATCCAGTTATAGCTAGCTTGGAAGAGGAAAGATGAGCTTTATTTATAGCAAAAACATGAAATCTAGCCCAGGGGGGTTGCAATTCCCAAGGAGAGAGAGACTGGAGCTGCATGTGGAGTGAATTTGAGCTTGATTTGAGTCTAACTGAGCCTGATCTGAGTCTCATTGAATGCAACTATCAATCAAAGAGTTGATCGGACTGACACCTCAACCTGCTAGCTAAAGCATCCACCAAAACTCGTCCATATGGGCCCACATGTGTGGAAGAGAGAGAGAGGGCACAATTCCCAATATATGCATTAATGCACTCCCTATTTAGCCCAAATCACCTTTTTCTGTCAAGGGATGGTCGGATCCAGTCAGTCCTAAGCCAATGAGACTGATTTCAGTCAAATCGGAGCAAATCCCAATGATTTAGGATTTTGAAATTTCTCCATTATTTAATTAATTATTAATTAAAATAATCAATATTTGATTTTTAGGGATTTTTGACCTGAGTGATGGATAAATCACTCAAAACTTAGAAAAGGTGGGTCTATGGGTTTACATGGCACTCTGAATTTTAAAAAGAGCACCCCCATGACTGAAACTGATTTTCGATCCCACTTTTATTCCAAAACCAATTTTTCCATTTAGACCATTAAAAAATAGCCTAAGTTTTGGAAAATTTAAAACTTAAAAAAAAAATTTAAAAATAAAAAAAATTAAAAACTAGGGGGACTTAGACATGTTCATATGACTCGACCATGATGCCTAGAATGTCTATACATTGACACATAGAATCTAATAACCTCAATAGGCCTAAATGCCAAGCCGACCACCCCAACTTTGGAGGTATTGAGTGAAAAACTCAGAAATTATCAGTCGTTTATTCAACAACCAATAATAACCAAGGGAAAAACCACCCTAGGCTGATTGGATTGACAAATAAAGTCTAAGAGACTAAGTCTTTTACATACACTATCACGCTAGAACATTTTATTACAACTCCCCTATGGGGTATGAACATGTGATATAGTACAACAAGCACTTCCCAGAAGCAAGTTTGAAGGTAATTTAAAGTCCGAGCACATCATATTTGTTCAGTTCACCAGGATCACTTGATAAAAAACCACTAATTAAAACTTAGGTGGTAACAGAGTGGACTATCATGAGACCTTTGCACTGGTGGCAAAGATAGACTCCATCAAGCTAATTTTGGCCATTGCCGCAAACAAGCACTAGGATGTGTATCACATGGATTTCAAGAGTGCCTTTCTTCATGGAGACTTGAGAAAATATACCTGAATCATCCCAAGGGATATGTATCAGATCCTTATTTGGTTTTCAAATTGCAGAAGTCATTATATTGGTTGAAAGAGGCCCCAAGATCAAGGTATGCCAAGATGGATTCCTTTCTTCTTTCACAAAACTTCCAAAGATGCAAATCTGATACGAATGTGTATTTGAAAAAGAATGATGGTAGTATTCTTATAATTTTCTTAAATGTTGATGATATTTTGATAATGGGAAGCACACTTTCTTCAATTACTTTCATAAAAACTACCCTCCATGATGCATTTGAGATGAGCGATTTGGGCCTGCTGAAACAAATTTTTGGGCTCAAAATTGCACAAGAATTTGATGGGATAATGGTAAATAAGTATAAATATATTACAGACCTGTTAGTGAGTTTTAACATGTCTAATTTCAATCTTGCACCATTCCCTTTCCTCTCAGGAATCAGCATTGAAGAAGGAAACACAACTCCACCCATGGATCCCACAATTTATCGCGAGCTGATCGGTAGCTTAGTTTACTTGACACATTCACGGCCTGATATTTGTTATGACATGAATGTTGTATCAAGATATATGCAGTAGCCTCATGAAATCCATTGGAAGGAAGCCAAGAGTATCTTTTAGTACATTCAGGGCACAAGATCCTACGACATTCATTATGTTGCAGATTCTGAGCTAAAGTTGGTCTGTTTTACTGATTCAGATTGGGCAGGGAATTCCATAGATTGGAAGTCCACTTCTGGGTATGTATTTATGTTTAGTGGTGGCCTAATTTTTGGGTCTAGAAAAAAATAGGTTTCCATTGCATTATCTTCAGCAAAGGCCGAGTACAGAGGAGCAATGAATGCTTGCATCCAAGCTGTTTGGTTGCAAGGAATTCTTTCAGAGTTTGTGATTGGTAGTGCTTTTTCCATAGTCATATTTTGTGAAAATCAAAGTTCTATCAATATAACCACATATCCAGTTACCATTAAAAGGACCAAACATGTTGAGATACACATGCACTACATCAAGGAGTTGGTGCATGACAAGACCATAGTTCTGCGATACTTCCCTATAGATAAGAATATTGCATATATCTTTGAACACCAAGATATTTACTGAGAAAACATTCACTTACCTCCGTTCACTGTTGGGGGTGAGTTCATCAAGATGATTAGTTACATCTTCAGTGTTCATCTTGAGGGGGGGTTTTGTTCCCACTGGGTTTTCCCTCTTTCTTCACTTAGCATTTTATTTTGAGCATTATTAGAGTTACTTTTTGTACAGGGTAACCTAATGCCTTTGTTTTCGAGGCCCTAGTATTTCATGCATTTTATTTTACACCTCTTTAGTATAGCTTAAGGGGGGGGTTTTGAGTCATTTACCCAACATACACACTTATTTGGTCAATTTTGTCCTAATTACCCACTATCCTAAGTTAATTGACTCAAATTGGCATCAGATGAGCACACCATGACATTAGCATAACCACACCCACACCCTCCTTCAATCAGGGAGACCAACTAATCCTTCTCCTTCAATTAGGGAGGATAACTAGGCTTCCTCCTTCAATCAAGGAGCAATTCTAGGGTGATCCAGGTGTCATAAGTGCACCAAATAGCTAACTGATTGTTGTTTCACCTAAAAATTTGTTAATTTGAGTTGAAAAGGTGCCTCCCTCATGTTATTGTATCTTTTGGGCTGATTTGGGTGAACTGGAGTGAGTTAATGCGCCTCCAACAACTTCTAATGACCAGTATCAGTGCAGTCACTTCATCGGAGTTGACTAGAGTTACTAATGCACCCCCACTACTGATTGACATGCAGATTGAGTTACATTCAGTTAGACTCAGCTATTCATTACACTCCAATTCAGTTAGGAATCAATTAGATTCAATTATGGCTAGATTAGTGGTTAACTAGTGTGTTCAGTGTGGCTAATAGACATTTAATCTACACCCATCCATTCAATTCGAAGGACCTCTAGTGAATTTCAATTGTTTTCATTCATGCAAGTGTGCATGACATTGTATTATTGATTTTCATTCTATTATTGATTATATAGAGCTGTAATGTCCTATTGTAGTACCGTTATGTCATTTCATGCCTAATTTGTCTTCAATATCTTGTGAGTCGGTGCTTTGTCTCAAGATTGTTGTGATAGAATTAATAAAACCTCTAAACTCAGTATGTAAACATTATCAAGATGGGAATAAAACTAGAGATATTTTTAAAACAAAAGAACATATGACCTAACATCCTCTGGAAATAATGCACACAGATCTCTTTCAACCAACAAGAACTAAAATCCTACAAGGACAATATTATTTCATGTTGCTCATTGATGATTACACATGGATGACTTGGGTGACATTTGTCAAAGAAAAATCAGAATCCTTTGAGAAGTTCAAAATATCCAAAGCAATGGTTGAAAATGAAACATATATGAAAATCAAATGTCTTAGATCAGACAATGGGGGAGAGTTTACTTCAAATGATTTGAATGAGTTTTATGAGATACATGGAATCAAAACACTATTTTCAACTACAAAAAAATCCTCAGCAAAACAGTCTTGTTGAAAGTAAAAATAGAACAATCCAAGAAGCTTCCAAGACAATTCTAAATGAAGCAAAGCTTTCAGATGCATATTGGAAAGAATCAGTATACACAACTGTCTATATACTTAATAGAGGACAACTCAGAGTGAATAAGGACAAGACCCATTATGAACTATGGCATGGAAGACCAACCTCATTCAAATATTTCAAATTTTTTGGCAGTAAGTGTTACATTAAAAGGAATGAGGATGAACTTGGCAAGTTTGATTCTAAGACTGATGAAGGAATATGTCTAGTATATTCTTCTACCAAGAAGGTGTATAGATGTTACAATAAAAGGTTACACAATATTGTAGAAAGTGTAGATGTGAAAATAGATGATATAAAAGCAAGAAGTCATGATAGTGTTGAAAATACAAATAATGAAGAAAAGGAATACTTACAAGAGGATGAAAGTACTCATGATGAAGAATAAGGAATAGAGAAGGAAGATACACAGGTAAGTGAAGAAGACTCCGCAAGACCTGATACAAAAACTGCATCTAGAAGGATACAAAAGAATCATTGAGAGACATAGATCATAGGTGATAAAAATCTTGGATTCAGTACAAGGAGACAACTACCGTTTAATGAACAAGCCCTACTCTCAGTAGTGGAACTTAAGAATTTTACAGAAGCTAACAAAAGGAATTAATGGGACAAAGCCATGAATGAATAATTAAATCATATTGAGAAAAATGAGACCCGAGAACTTGTCCCAATACCTAAGGATAATAATGTTATAGGAACCAAATGGGTTTTCAAGAAAAAATTCAATTAAGATGGTCATGTAATAAGGAACAAGGAAAGATTGGTATGTAAAGGGTATGCTCAGGTAGAAGGGATTGCTTTTGAAGAAAATTATGCTCTGGTGGCAAGGATTGAAGTAATAAGAATGTTTCTAGCACTCTCAAGCCATAAAAATTTTAAAGTGTATCAAATGGATGTTAAGTCTATAATTTTGAATGGGAAAATAGAAGAAGAGGTTTATACTGAACAACATGAAGGTTCCTATTATCGGAAAACAAAGACTATGTTTGTAAACTAAAAAAAGGAACTCAATGGTCTCAAAAAAGATCCAAGAGCCTAGTTTTCAAGGCTGGACAACAATAATTATTTAAGAGAGGGGACAATGAAAGCAATCTCTACCTAAAAATCAAAGATGGAAATATGATCATTGTTGTTGTTTACGTAGATGAAATCATATTTGGAAGCAATTTTCAAATACGAAGCGTCAACTTTGCTTTTGAAATGAAGAAGGAATTTGAAATGTCAATGTTGGGTGAAATAGAATTCTTCTTTGGGTTACAAGTTTACCAAACATACAAAGGAATATTTATCTCTCAAACTAAGTACACCAAAGACATGCTTAAAATATTTAAGATGGAAGACTCCAAAACTTCTAGTACTCCTATGATCACGGGTTGTAAATTCAGCAAGGACGATATGTCTCTGGAAGTATATCATTCTATGTACATATACATGATAGGAAGTCTGTTGTATGTGATAGCTACAAGACTAGATGTGATGCAAGCTGTAGGTTTGGATGCTAGGTTCCATTCATGCCCTAAAGAAACGCATGTAACTGTAGTAAAATATTTTTCAAATATTTGAAAGGTACTATGGAATATGGGTTATGGTACCCAAAAAGTCAAGACTTTATTCTAAAATCATTTACTAATGCATATTGGGCAGGAAGCATTGATTATAAAAAAAGTATGAGTGGACTGGGCATTCTTCTTAGAAAAATGTTTGGTTTCATGGTTAAGTGAAAAACAATCTTCCATTTCACTCTCCACAGCATAGGCCGAGTATATTGATTATGCGTCATGTTGCACCTAGGTCATTTGGATTAAGTAGACACTAGAAGACTTACTTGTGAAGTATGAGCATCCAATAATAATAAATTGCGATAATACTAGTGCCATAAATATGTCAAAAAATCTTGTCATGCACTCCAAGACAAAACACTCACCAATTAAATATCACTTCCTAAGAGAAAAAATGTCCCAGAAGGTTGTCAAACTAGAGTATGTTGACACAAAAGAATAGGTTGCTAACATTTTTACCAAGCCACTACCCAAGGAATCCTTTGAGCATCTTAGACAAAAGTTGGGATTGATCCCCTTACAATAGTTGTAGAATAAGTGCAATCTCAGGGGGAGATATAATGATAGGGGGAGTTGTTAAGAAGACATGAAATCCTATATCAAAATGGGTACAACAATGCAGGTTATACTTTGTCATTGTTTTCAAAGGGGGGGAATGTTTAGATGTTACCATCAATGCCAAAGGGGGAGATTGTAAAGAATATAGTTTTCATTGATGTCAAAGGAGTTCACAAATGACAAAATAAAAAACAACATCAGGATGAAATCAGTAAAAGACAAAGGATCCATTACATGAACGATCATTGATGTCAAAGTATTGCAACAATGATAAAGGAAAATCATTGGCAGGGTTGAGCAACACAGAAAGTCAGTGACAGGAAAAAGATTGATGCAAGAGGAAGAGGAAGATTAGGATTTGCAGTAGAATTCATTACGAAGACTCAATAGTCGTCCAATCAATGAAATCAACGATGCATATTGATATTACATTTGGTATTTATCCCACATTGGAAGCACGGTTAAGTTTGTAGGTGCTTATATGCACTAGTCTCACTAGACTTATTCGACCCGCATAGAAAAGGTAGTGTGGGGACTCTAAGTGTTTGGACTCCACGAGAAGATCACCATCTTGGAGCTTGTGACGACCTTTCAGACCCCCTACCTTTTTTGGAAGGATTGAAAATGTATAGATCGACGGTCGGGAATGAAATTGTAAGGAAATCTATGGTGGGGAAAGATTTCTGCACAAAGAAAAGTGAAGTTTTGAAATCCATATTTTTTCATAGATCGATGGATAGGATTGAATCCACAAGGAAATCTGCATTGGGGAATGATTTCCACACAAAGAAGAGTGAAGGTTTGCAATCCACATTAGATCGTATATCGACGATCAAGAGTGAACCCGCAAAGAAATCAATGGTTCATAATAAAAGTGGAAGACGGAATACGAAAGATGCGAAACCAAAGTATAAAATAATATGGGTTTCCGCAACCCGGTTTCTGCCAACGGAATGCGGAAGGAGGAAGACGAAATGTGGAAGATGAGAAATAAAGGTCTAGAATAATATGGGTTTTTGCAACCTGAAGTCCACTAGCGGAATGTGGAAGGAAGAAAGTGGAAGGAAGAATATGGAATACGAAAGATGAGAAATCAAGGTCTAGAATAATATGGGTTTCTGCAACCTGAATTCCACCAACAGAATGTAGAAGCTGGAAAGAGGAAGGAAGAAATCATGAAAAGGAACTTTGATAAATGTTACATTTCCACAATTTTCATCCTAACATTATATCTACGGTCACAAAAAATCTTGATATAAAATCAATGGCTCAGGATGGTTGCAGAAACAGAGAATGTAGAAGGTCATGACTGAATGATTCATGAAGAGGCACAATCAAAGAAAAGGAGAATTGGTGAAGAGATGCATCCATAGGGACCATGAAGGTATTTATTGAGAGAATGCTTGAAGGAAATAATTTTTCTCTATGAACATGAGTGACAGAGTCCAAAAGTGAATGCAGTTCTATAACAGACTGATAAAATTCAGTCCAGGGTGGCAGGGCAATGCTAGGTAAGGATACAATTCTGCAAAGTGTGTTGTAGCATCCTTGTCTATTACAACAGGAAGAAACCCAGGGTGTTGTAGAATCCTTATCTGTTGTAGCAGGAAGAAACCTAGGGTGTTGTATCATCCTTGTCTGTTGTAGCAAGAAGAAATCCAGGGTGTTGTTGCATCCTTTGTGTAGTAGCAGATAAAGAAATTTTGTAGATTCATCTTTTTAATGAGTTTGAATTGGTGGTTTTCTCTTTGAAGTTTCCATGATAAATTTTTTGTCTTAACATGTTTGATTCATTGTGTGATTTGTTATTTTTAAAAAGGAAAAAAGAGAATATTCATTCACCCCCCCTGTTAGTATTGTGGAATAATCCAACAACAATTGGTCGATTATAAAGCATTTATAAATCAAAAGTACGTCACTTGAGTCCCATTCTGTCGAGCACCCCGATTCCAATTAGTTGAGTATACTTTCTTAGAGATCTTAATAGGTGGTCACAACATATTTAAAGGGACATTAGATAAGGGAGGTCCCACCTTCCTTTCAGTAGCAACTAGTTCAAGTTACAACCCATATTGTTTTCATCATGTTTGAAGGTGGACATCGATGACTACAGATAAGATAGAAGGGAGGCTAGTGAGAATACAGAGGAGGGAGGTTGAATCTCATTAAGGTGCTAGAGGGAGAAACATACCATCAATTAAAACCTTAAATAGATAGATACTTCCTCGCAATGGATAGGAAACCAATATGCTATATTTATACCTTTGGTATTCAAGAAGAATTTGTTTATATGGCTATGACAACTCTTAGAATTATGGAATTGATAAAATTATTATATTAGAATTAATAATTGGACTAAGGGTATTTTATGCAAATTAAAATATAGGGAAATACTATAAGGGATAATAAATCTTGACCTTGTATTAACTTTGAAATGTTTAACAACATATGGACTTCTACAACTATAATCCTACATCTACCACTTAAAACTTAACATGAACTTACATAAATTTATTACACCCAAAGTGTCTGGGTTTCCTAGTTCCACACCAAAATACCTCACAAAATGAATATTACATAATATGGTTCTTCTTCCTACTAGTACTCTTCCCCTGTGAACTTACACACCATAGAATACACAAAAACCCTAAGGAATGAAAGAATTGGCGGTCATTGTTCTTGGCCTCCTAAATATTCAACTCTAGTGTCTCATTTAAGAATCAATTACATCCAATATTAATGTTAAATTGATCTCCATGGGGTCTCCCTTTATTGAGGTATATACAACCAAACAGATATTGTCCCTCATCTTCTAAGAATGCATTATTATGCTTGGTTACAAGTCTCCCTATTTCATAGGATCTCTATAATACAGTTCAATCCATATTATCCTACATACCAAATATAGAAATGCTTACAATGATATTATCCTCAACTCTTCCTTTAACGAAAATTAAAATTGGCCACTAATTCAAAACAATTCATATTCTTTTACCTAAAGAATATACTTGTTACATTCATTTTTGTATTTTCCAAATAATCTCTCATTTTTTCATCTTGTTTGTTTCAAAGCTATAAAAAAACTCTCAAATAATCTTCTTGTTGGTCGTCTGGGCAGACCCGAGTTTACTATATTCACCCAACAACACCCCTAGCTCACTGGCCCTTTCCGCGACAGACCGCAACGCGGCCTGAAGTCTCACCTGAAGTGATTCTAATGGGTTGGCCAAGGACTCAAGTGTCTTGGACCAGGTTCTGTGGCAATCCTACTTGCGACTCGCAACTTTTCTAGCTGCGAGGTCTCTTTCTCTACGGGTCGCGTGACCTTCTGCTCGCGTCGCATGATCTCCTCGTCTCGCAGCTCTTCTAGCTGCGAGATATTCCTTTATACCATCGTGCGGTCCCTTTCTGCATCGCGCACTTTCCCTGACTTGCGATATCTCCAACCTTACCGCATCGCCGTGCACCGTGCGACATGCAGCTCCTGTCCAACGCTAAGTCCTCAACCTGTGGTACCACGCACTGCAGCTCCTCTGCTGGTGTGTTGTCACCTCTCTATGATATCCTACCTCCGCGGTTTAGAGCACTTAGCGTTGCTCGTGTCGACGTGCAAGACTTAACATACAAGGCTATTCAATACTGCAACTAGTGACTGTCTTACGCAAAGCATAAATGAACCATATACAACATGCCAAAGACTTCGATTTATGTCTATCCTTCTATATTACTGTGAATTGATTAACACATTCATTCATTAAACTGTAAACAAAGTCCATGAAATGACTGATAAATGCAGAAGTAAACATAACACACAATCCAATCACATAACACGCGATTTTAACGTGGTTCACCCCCAAGATGGAGTTACGTCCACAGAACTGTGTTTCTCTATTATAGCTCAGGGGAAGGTAAAATACAATTCTGCTGCACCGCATATGCAGCTCAAGATCTTCTCTCTTAGATCTCTTTTCTTCTCTATATTGCTCTCCTACAATATACTCTTCCCTCTCTGTCGATCCCTGCGGATCGTTACATGCATGCTCTATAAGCCAGCTACTGGTTACAGTAAGATTGCTACCGCTAATAATAGAACCAAAGATGGGCTTTACAACAGTCTAATAATATACAAAAACAACTAACAACTGAACCCTCCAACAAAACGACTAACTAACCCCTTTACAATACAAAATATATCCCCTTATAGGCATCCCGAAGGTCTTGCCATTACAACACTGTGGGCCTGTCCCAACAGTAACCCAAACCCTAATTAGTGATAGTCGGCCATATCTATACTTGAGGTAGCCACTTTCCATCACACCACAGCTCTCTGCAGTCTTCCATGCTTCCCGGCGTTGATCATGGGTACTGTGCACCGCATCGCTTTTATGTCCTTCATCTTCAATGCTTCAGCCTCGTTGCTCCTTCTCCTTTATGAGGGTCACTGAGCCCTACTGTCTTTCACCACTACCTTCAATGCAGTGGGTGAGCTCTCTGTTCTCGGCCACTCAGGTACCATTGCTTTTCTTGACTTCTCTATCTTAAAAGTCATGGTTTCCGGATCTGCTCTGCAGCTAGAAACATGCTACGGCGTCGTAGCTCTATCTTATCTTCTCTCCACCAAAACTTATCTATCCGCTAAACTGGAAGCTTCTTCTGTAGCTGCGGGACCCTGCTCCAACAGTCCCCTAACACTTACTTGTGGCTCACCCTCGAGCCACTACCAGCAAGCTTCTCCTGCTGCAGCTTCTCCTTGGCTTCCTGCGAAGTCCTCTGCAACCTGTCCCAAAGTCCTGCGACTTCCTTCTGCATCACTTCGACACGCGCCTGTGCTGAGTCAAGCAAAGCTTGACTAATACTGGCGTCTTCTGTGGCATCAGTTTCTTCTCTGGTGGTGGTGAACTCCCTCACTTTCTGCTCAACCGTATCGACTAACTCGGTGATTCGCTCCTAGTAGGGTTGAAGCAGGTCATTGATGTGTATCTCCTTCGTTCTTAATTGCTGCACTTCCTGCTGCAAGCAATTCATCTCCTTTTTGTCTTCCTCATCTTTTGAAGAGCTGCCAAGCCCTTAATTTCTTCTTTCATTGCTGCTACAGTATTCTCTATCTACTGAATACTTTGCTGAACTTCTACTTTCTCCGGTGGCTCATCTAATTCAGCCCATGTGTTCGTCGCCTCCGCGAGTACCGACAGTGCTTCATCGATGCAGGATTTCATCTACGTGGAAGTGAGCCGAAAGGCATCTACTCGCGCTTTCTAGTATGCCTGGGAGGTGTCACGTACACAAGCCTCAAGCTCGGTGATCTGCACTTCATGGTCTGCCTTCATTCTGGCCACTACTTCGTCCATCCTAACCATGGTTTCTTCTAGAGCCTTTGCTCTGTCTGCAACTCTTCTTAGGTTCAGTGGGGTAGGCAACGCGAACTCGATGTTACATTTGGGTAGCTCTAATGTGATGCTCTATAGTACTTGAGAGAGTTCCTGATCTCTGTCTTGATATGTTTTTAGCTCTTCTGCCTTCTTTTGATAGCTGGTAGCGAGTGCTGCATTCTGTTGCTTCAGCTGCGTATTCTGTTTGTAAGTCGCGAGCTCTCTACTCCTAAGCTCTGCGCTTAGCTGCTGCTGGATCATTTGCAACTGATCAATATGGAACTCTGCAAGGTTAACCTCGATGGGTTGCCTAAACTGAACTGGCGGATCCTTCATTATCACAGGGAATCAAATGCTTCCTGGCGGAATCAACACTGTGTTAAGGCGATCTTTTGCTAGGATTTCCTCACGGGCCATCGACGATGTTGAAGGTTCTCCAGCGGTCTCCTTTACCGGTGGAATGTTCCTCATGGCAGTCTTCTCTGTAATTGTTTTTAAGTCTAGAAGCTGCTTTTCTACTGTGCTCTGTATCTTTTCCTACGATGTCTTCACTGCGTCAAATGAGTCCTTCAGTGTGTCACATGTCCTTGTTGCGATGAGTTCATAATCATCCTCTGTTAATGCAGTCTTCAGGACTGGTTTTGAAGTTTTGTGTTTTTTCTTCTTTTGTGTCTCTGTGGTCTCTTGTCCTCCATTATTTGGCGGGGGTGCCTCTGTTTTCCCTCCCGGTGGATCTTTTCTCTTTTCGCCTAGTGGTGGCACTTCTGTTGTTCCTTGTGCCTGGGTCTCCACTTTGTCTTTGCCCTTTTCTGATGGGTCTGTCTGCACGGTATCTGATGATAGTGGTGTAGTATCTTCGTATTCTTGCCGCCATTGTTCATCAAAGTCCTTGATGACGTCTTCGACGTCTTTCGCTGTCATTCTGAACAAGCCATTATCCCAATCGTCCCTTTTACTCCTTTTTGGCCTCAGATAGATTCTATGGCTATCTGCCAAAAAATTAAGCCGGTTATCATATATGTCCACGGTCTCCCTGCTGATTCGTGGTGATTCTTAGATAATTTTCTTCAACATCCGATAGTATTCATAGAATACCATTGTATTAACCTTTTTCTTTGCTTGGCTGTTGCTGTCCCATAAGCTGGCATAGCACACTCCTCTGGGCGCTCCACTTGCGATCTATGGAAACTGGGTATTGGGCAGGTCCTTCCAGCCAACAAATGCACATAGGATGAGCAGCCACAAGAAATGGAAAGGGTGGTTTGCTTCATCCTATGCTGCCAAACAATCTGCCTGAAGCATGTTTAATAAAAATAAGGACCAATTGAACTGCTCGCCCTCTATAACTTGTATGGTTAGGTTGATTACTGATCTTGTGACTTCCTTTGGTCGGACCTTGGTTAGCAGTCTGCCTGCAAGCAGGCTGGCTGTAAATCTGAGTGTCTCATTTTGTAGACTTGTGATGTCATAAGCCCTGCCTCCTCTCTGTAGCTGATACTTATTAACTAAGGCTGGTGACAGCTTGGAATCCTTGGTCTTTCCTGTTATCTATATCTTGGGGTCTTTACCAGTCTTGGACAACCCGATGATGCGGTGTATCAAGTCGACGTTTAATTCAACCCTGCTACCTAGCTAGAGATAACCTCCGTGTACACAGGAAAGTAAGACACGCACCACGATGTTGACCTCTGCACCACGTCCAAAATGGGGTAGTCGCAACAAATTGAGCAGGCCTGAGCGCTCAAGAATCTGGACATGTGGCATGGGAACAAATTCATCTCTACCTGTCCTTGGGTTCTTCTCAAGCACAAGATACTGATCTGGCTTGAAGTGAGGGTACGTCTTACCATCTCCCAGGTTGTAATATACAAATTTAACAACACCAGCATATCCTACTAGGTCTCCATTTTCCTTTACTCGGGAATCTATTGGCGGGATGGGAACAGTAAGCTTACCACTCTTGGGGATTTTGACGTCTAGAGCACCTTGAACTCGTGGTATAAGGTAGTCTGCTACACTAAGGACTTCGTCTTCCGAGTCCAAACTGGATTCCTCTCTTAGCTGGGAATGGCTCCTCGTCTTTGGCGGTTCTCTGGTTCGTGATGAGCTTGTCGGGGTACTCTTAGATGACATCGTCATGGGAGCTGTAAGGCCAGTACACTTGAACCTTTTCAGTAGCGCTTCTAGAGTTTCTTCCTCGAATAGAACCCAGTCTGTGAAAAATGGTGGATGTGCAATGGCTGCAACTTCTGGAAATCACAGCACTCTGTAATAAACTTAGCTTTTCACAGGGAATCCTTAACACTTACTCTATAGCTCTCGGTTTTTTTGCAAACGTAACCGTCCCAAGTGAATTCTTTCTGCCTTTATGCCTAATACGATAATCCCGGATGCAACGGTCATCTAGACTAAACCCGTCGGTCATAATAAATGCCTGGACAAGACCACACCCACCATCCGGTCCTCAATAAATGTGGAAATCTGATCGAATTTCCCTCGAAGCATGCGTGTACAGGCGCCGGTCTCGTCGAAGATTTGCCAAATCTGGAAAAAATTATTATACTGCTGCCAAATCTACGGTAAGATATACCGGTCATTTCCTCATTAACTGTCTGTCAGAGGGTGACTTGACTAGCCCTTTGTCGATTGCAAAACTGAGTACGTGGCACGAGGAAACATCACACTGCCGTGATGTGACTCCGCATCACCTGCGTAAAACAATACCCCCTTTCTTTTTTTCTTTTTTCTTTTTTTTTTATTGAACCGACCTTATGCGATTCCTCATACTTAGAAAATACCTGTCGGTGTAGACTAGTTCCCGGTGCGATGCCTCCTTTCAACTACACTAGACATCTGCACCACCATAAACTGGCTAAGCTAGGGCTGAGAGGCGGGGTGGCTATCACTATAGAGCTTAAGCCTACTGCCATTAATCCATGTGGGAAGAAGCTCCCCATTCAGCTAGCTGAGATGAACGGCACCTCCCTCTGTAACTTGTTGTATCTGATATGGCCCCAGCCAATGCGTCTTGAACTTTCCTGGAAACTTAATGAATTTGCTGTCATAGAGGAGCACTAGGTCTCCGATCTGGAAAGTCTTACTCTTAATGTGTCTGTCGTGCCAAGCTTTTTCTCGTGCCTTCTGCACTTTCTGATGGAATCCGGTGATGAATCTGTCTTCTTCTAAGGCAAGTAGTTGTGCTAGCCTTTCCTCCACTGTGTCTGTATCAGTCATCCCGGTAATCTGAGCGATTCTTAAACTAGGAACAATATACTCCATAGGCATAACAGCCTCCTGTCCATACACCAAGATGAAAGGTGTGTGTCCCATAAGTTTCTTGCATGTGGTCCTGTACGCCCATAATACAGCGTTAACTCTGAGGTCCCAATCATTCCTTTGGCTATTGCAGATCTTAGTAAGAGCATTTTCTAAAATATTATTAAAGGCCTCCACCGTGCCATTAGCCTGTGGGTGGTAGGGAGTGCTCTTATGGTGTTGAATCTGAAATTCTTTTGTCAAGGCCTCAATATTGCTATTCAAGAAATGTGTGCCTTGATCACTCATCAAAATTATTGGGCATCCAAATCTACTGATGATGTTTTCAAAAAGGAACTGTGCAGCTGTAGCAGCATCACAATTTCTTACTGCTTTGGCCTCTGCCCATCTGGTGAGGTACTCTGTTCCAGTGATAATATATCTCGCACCAGTGCACTTTCCTGGTGGGTTGATAGGACCCACAAAATCTATAGCCCATTTTTCGAATGTGCGCAGCGTGACCTGCAGTCGCAGCAGCATTTCATCGCGTCGCGAGGGTTTTCCTACCCTTTGGAAGATATCGCAGCATCTGCAAAAGTCCTTGGTGTCTTTATGCAATGTAGGCCACCATAATCCTGCCTCCAGGATTTTCTGCGCAGTTGGATTTCCTGTGAAATGACCTCCTGCGGTTCCTGAATGTGCCTCTTTGATAATAGCGTATTTTTCATGTGGCATCACACATCTGCGCAGAACTTCATCCGGACCTAACTTGTATAGGTGTCCTGCGATGAGGGTGAAGTCTGCTGATTTAACAACCAACTGTTTCTTTTGCTGCTTAGTAAACTCATTAGGTGCTACTTTTGTAGCGAGGAATTGAATAATATCAGCATAGTAATAGTCTGCAATCTGGATAGAAAACAATGGCACATCTGGCAGATTGTCATCTAGGTTACTTGGCTCTTCTTCTGAGTCTATCTGCGATAGATGATTAGGTCTTGCATTTAGTCTGCCTAGTTTCACAATGATTTCAAAATCATACTCCTGAAAGAGGAGTAACCATCTGCAGAATCTCCCCCCTAACACTGGCTTATTGACCAAATACTTTAACGCGGAATGGTCAGTGAACATCTTAAACGAGCCACCCAATAGGTAGTGCTTGAACTTTTGCAGCGCATAAACCATAGCTAGGCCTTCTCTTTCTATTGTGGTGTAGTTCTTTTCTGATGTCGAGAGCATTTTGCTGGAGTATGCGATAGGATGGTCAATGTCCCCTTCTCCTGGTTGTGTTAAAACAACCCCTAATGCGATGCCAGATTCATCCACATGTACATGAAATGGCTTAGCCCAATCTGGAAATACTAGGATGGGTGCTGTAACCATCTTCTACTTAAGTTTGTCTAGACTCTGCTGACATTCCTCATTCCATAGGAATTTTACATCTTTCTTTAGCAATTTCTCCATTGGTGCTGTAATCTTTGTGTAGCCCTTGATGAACTTTCTGTAGTACCCGGTATGACCAAGTACTGTCCTCAGTTGCTTGACTGAGTTGGGTGGTGGAAGATTTACAATGATAGCGATCTTCGCGAGATCTACCATCAAGCCTTGTCTGCACACAATATGACCCAACAAAATACCGAATGGTGCACAAAATACACATTTTTTCAAGTTTAGAGAAATCTGGTACTGCCTACATTTCTCTAACATCAGTTGTAAGTCTCCTATGTGCTTGTCAATTAGTCCAAATACAATCCAATCATCAAAATATACTTCTAAGAATTTATGGATGTATTCTTTAAATACAGCAACTACTACTCTAGAAAATATAGCCGGTGCATTCTTAAGATCAAAGGGCATTACCGTATACTGGAACGAACCCCATTCTATTGCAAAGGTGGTCTTGGATCGATCTTTTGGATGTATCCTGATCTGATGGTAGCCTGAAAAGCCATCAGTGAAGGAGTAGACCTCCTGTCCTCCCACGTTGTCTAATACCTCATCAGTGAATGGTGTCGAAAATGGATCGTGAAGCGATGCATCGTTGAGCTTACGCAGATCAACATAGATCCTGATGTATCCTTTGGTTTTCTTTTCTTGTACGACCATGGGGCTAACCCATTCGCTTTCTTCCATGAGTTTGATGATTCCTGCTGCTAGCATCTTATCAATCTCATCCTTAAATTTTTCTTTGTAGCACAGATTCAATCTATATGGGCACTGCTTGACTGGTCTAGCATCCTCCTTTAATGGTATCCTCATAACTCCCAGGTCTCCAACTATTCCCTTCATCTCTGTGAACTTGGTGGGAAATAGGTCCTGATAGTCATGTAACATATCTGCAATCTGTCTGACTGTTTCATCATTCCAATAGTCTCCAATAGAGGCAAACTTAGGTTCTTTGTCTGTGCCAATATTGATCTTTTTAATCTTGATGGGCTCAGTGATTGCTGGAATCTCTAACTGTGGTCCCCCAACATCGCGAGTCCCTTCTGACTCTAGAATGTTGGTGTTGCGAGGATCCTCATCCTCATCCTTATCTTCATTGTTTGACTTTGCTGTGAAATTATAGCACTCAAGGGCAGCTTGCAACTGGATGGCCCACTCAGGTTGAGCCTGCACTGAGATGGTATAGTCTTCAAATATTTTGATCTTGATTATGTCTAGGGCCTGAGCAACACTTGGATGTTCTGATTCAAATGTGAAGGTGAGTAGGAAACTGTCTATCATAAGTGACCATGTGGTCATCCCCTTACGCAATTCGGTCTCTATGTACCAGTTCCTGGGAACTGTGTCCAATGTGTGAATGAATCGGTGAACCCATTCATCCTCGGGAATGTCTGACCAGTTCTATTCACATGTCTGAATGTGTGTCCTGGGATCAGTTTCTCCTATGTACTTCTGCTGGACATACTCTCTGTCGACAGAAAATCTGATCGCCATCAATATTTTAATATCATCCCATGATGCGATATTTTCTTTATGCACATACCACCATCTTGCAGGTGTGGCTCGTACTGCAAGGTCCATATCTGCGATCCTCTGCTCGTAAGGAATTTGTTGCTCAAACTACTCAAGGAAGTATTGAATATCTGTCAGACCATGATAGGATGGAATCTTAGTGATCTCTGCACCAATCCATCGCAGTGACTTACTCATAAATGCACATCTGCGCGCTGATACTTCGTAAAGTCTGTTCTACCAGTTCTCTAGACCAACATCGGAATCCGATGTGCATGAGCTGTCGCATCGCCAACTAATATTCCCTTCTGCAGTTGGATTGATGTAGTCGTTCTAGTTCGCAGTCATCTGGTAGAGACTATCCATGTTATGTGCCTCCTCCTCTACTCGGATAGGTTCAATATATCTAGGACTCTGGTGAGGATCCAAAGGCGCAATGACCCAGATCTGTGCATCCTCAAAGGTCATTTGTCTTCTCTTTAGATTGATGACAGCCTTGCTACCGATCGCCCAATCGATACTTAGTAATGCTAGATACGGTCGACTGTCTCCAATGATTTCTATAACCTCGAAGTCCGCAAAACTGTGAACTCCGTTAATGTCAACTGGCACCTGCGGCAGTCGACCCAATGGTGATACTCACTGTTGGTTGGCTAATCTCAGGTGGATAGGTGATCTGACCAACTGAGGACTACCCATCTGTTCCCATGTTTGCTTAGTCAGAACATTCACCTCTGATCCTAGATCTAAGACAACCTCATCCATTTCAAACTCTCCAATCTGTGCTGTGAGCTTCATCTCTCTTTCGGTCCTTGTATGTCCTGTAATATTATGAACAGTGAGGTGTGCACTGCTCGAGAGAGAAGGTTGCTGAAACTGATCTATGATGCGTTATAGCTCGCCGATAGATTTTTCATTTCTCACGAGTTTCAAGCAACTGCGCAGGAAGGATTGTACACTTCCTGTCGATTCATCCTTGTCGCATCTTCCCGATGTGGTAGCCCACGGTATCTGTTCAGGGTTATCGGCACAAGGTGCTTGCTGCGATACGCCCCTAGACGGCGGTACCTGCGGTCCTGATTGCGTAGGTTCATCAAAGGAAGCCTTGGCTTCGTGAAATGTCTCTTTATTCTTCTGCAGGTCGAATGATGTTGCTTTACTAGGAACTCTGTACACCCACTACTGACTTGTGTTCTTTTTTATATCCTGCGATGTCCCTCTGGTGGAAGCACCGCTACGAGTCACAATGTTAACTTTTGGTTCTGGTTCATCCGGCTCAGCAGCAATAAGATGGATGTTCTGGTGTGCTGCTGGTTTAGTTTCTCTGATCTTAGCTATCAAGGTAGGACATTCCTCTATAGTATGATCATAAGATTTGCAGTAGTTACAAGTGGTAGTGGGGCTCTCACAGTCCCTAGCATAGTGTCCTATAACTCCACAGTTATAACAAGTGATTGGTCCGCGACCACGGCCAAAACCTTCTCCACGTCCAAAGCCTCATCCACGTCCTCGTCCTCTAAGTCCTCCTCTACGTCCACCGTAATATGGATCAGGCTGTGGTCCTGTTGCTGGACCCTGTGTTTCTGATTGGACTCTGTACACGTCATGTTTTCTATCTAACATGAGATCATAGGCTCGGCACTCCTGTTCATCATGTCCAATAGACTTGCAGAAGACATAGTATAGGTTCTTAGGTGTCTGTACATACTTCTGAAGCAAAGGGCATTGCTAAGGATGATGTCCTTGTGTCTTGCATATTTCACACCATGGCCCTTGCATTCGTGGTAAGGGCTTAGGAGCCCCTGACGCTAAATATTCTGCAAAGACTAGACAGTTGTCTTTGGTATGACCTTGTGCTTTACATCGTAAGCACCATATGTCTTGCATAACCTCTTTTCCTTTCTTAAGTTCATGTATCTGTAACGTGAGGTTGGCGAACTGGTTATGTAGAGTTGTCATGCCTATGCTGGTTTCAGCTAAAGGTGAAGCTTCTAGTTTCATCGCGATCTCCAACACGTCATCCTGCGTCTGGAGCTTCTGCTGCATTAGTGGCAGTCTGATGTGAGGGAGCAGCGATGCAATAAACCATTCCTTATGCTGCTCCGGTGCAAACTCAAAGCTTACTTGGTCTATGAGAGCTTTGAATTTCTGGTCAAAGTCCCATACTGACTTTGATGGTAGCTGCTTAATATCCTTGAGCTCTGTTATACACTGAGACTCAGACTTAGGTTTCTTGAACTATTTAATCAGGGCAGTCCTGACCTGGACGAGTGTTCTGGGTGTGGCAGCGTACTTCATATACCATGTTAAAGCTCGTTCTCTCAATGTGGTGACCAACTGTACAAGTTTAATGTTATCATCATGAATTTGCTTAATGGTCCACATGGCTTCGCATAGAAACCAATGTTGTTCTGGGTCCTCTGCTCCTGTACCCTTAAAGGTAGGTAGCTTCATATCATCTCCCATTCTATTTCTCTGCGGTGGGTTCTAATTGACTGGATTGCTACCACTCGGCGGTGTAGGTGAAGGAGAAGTAGTTGTAGTAGGTACTGTCTATGAGCTACTGGATGGAGTACCTACGAGATTACTCTGAGTCTCGGTCTGTTTCTGTGGGGTATAGGGATGGTAAGGGATACCCCCCTCTAGTTCTTCTGTGGTACTAGGACTCGGTTGCCTAATATTGTCTAAACTGTCTCCAAATACAGGAGAGCTGAAAGCTGCTTTATATTTCTTGCCACTACGTGTTCGTCCAATGTCATCAAAATCACTTTCAAAGTCTTGGGACATTACTGTCTTTACTTATTCATCTGAAATCATGTCCATTACTCCTTTTTCATATAGCAGCATCTTAATGGACAATTTTAGAGATTTTAGGTACTTACCACGATATCCTTTGAAGAAGTACCGCTCAGCCTCACTGAAGCTTTTTCTTTGGTCAACTACAAATTCTGTAACAAATCCTTCTAGCACACTTGTAAGCCAGAAGTCCACTGCTCTCGTAATGGGATTGTTGAGGCTCGGCACGGTCTGAATCAGCTCCGGTGTCTAGACAATGTTTCTTTTCTTTTTGAATATGTTCCTATCTGTCCACTTTGATAACCAGTCGTAAAGCTCGTTTCCATAGGTTGCAAAAAATATCGCGTGTATATCTGAAGAGATATGCTTTTGTAACCAGTCCTCTATGCTCAATTTAGGGCTCCGATTTTATTTCTTGGCAAACTCCCTTAAGTTTGAATCCAGCCACTGGTGAAACTCTTCTCTAGTAGGATGCCAACAGAACATTAGCGCTCAGTTGTTCAAAACCGGCAACGGAACCATTTGTTGGTCGTCTGGGCAGACCCAGGTTTACTATATTCAACCAACAACACCCCTAGCTCACTGGCCCTTTCAGCGACAGACCGCAACACGGCCTGAAGTCTCACCCTAAGTGATTCTAATGGGTTGGCCAAGGACTCAAGTGTCTTGGACCAGGTTCTGTGGCAATCCTACTTGCAACTCACAACTTTTCTAGCTGCAAGGTCTCTTTCCTTGCACGTCGCGCGACCTTCTTCTCGCGACGCACGATCTCCTCGTCTCGCAGCTCTTCTAGCTACGAGATATTCCTTTATACCGTCGTGCGGTCCCTTTCTGCGTCGTGCACTTTCCCTGACTTGCGATATCTCCAACCTTACCGCATCGTCGTGCATCGTGCGACATGTAGCTCCTGTCCAATGCTAAGTCCTCAACCTGCGGTACCGCGCACCGCAGCTCCTCTGCCGGTGCGATATCACCTCTCTATGATATCCTACCTCCGCGGTTTAGCGCACTTAGCGTTGCTCGTGTCGACGTGCAAGACTTAACATACAAGGCTATTCAATACTGCAACTAGTGACTGTCTTACGCAAAGCATAAATGAACCATATACAACATGCCAAAGACTTCGATTTATGTCTATCCTTCTATATTACTGTGAACTGATTAACACATTCATTCATTAAACTGTAAACAAGGTCCATGAAATGACTGATAAATGCAGAAGTAAACATAACACACAATCCAATCACATAACACATGATTTTAACGTGGTTCACCCCCAGGATGGGAGTTACGTCCACAGAACTGTGTTTCTCTATTATAGCTCAGGGGAAGGTAAAACACAGTTCTGCTGCACCGCATATGCAGCTCAAGATCTTCTCTCTTAGATCTCTTTTCTTCTCTATATTGCTCTCCTACAATATACTCTTCCCTCTCTGTCGATCCCTGCAGATCGTTACATGCATGCTCTATAAGCGAGCTACTGGTTACAGTAAGATTGCTACCGCTAATAACAGAACCAGAGCTAGGCTTTACAATAGTCTAATAATCTACAAAAACAACTAACAACTGAACCCTCCAACAAAACGACTAACTAACCCCTTTACAATACAAAATATATCCCTTTATAAGCAGCCCGAAGGTCTTGCGATTACAACACTATGGGCCTGTCCCAACAGTAACCCAAACCCTAATTAGTGACAGTCGGCCATATCTGTACTTGAGGTAGCCGGTTTTCCTCACACCACAGCTCTCTGCAGTCTTCCATGCTTATCGGCGCTAATCATGGATACTGTGCACCGCTTCGCTTTTCTATCATTCGTCTTCAATGCTTCAGCCTCGTTGCTCCTTCTCCTTTATGAGGGTCGCTGAGCGCTCTTGTCTTCCGCCCCTGCCTTCAATGCAGTGGGTGAGCTCTCTCTTCTCGGCCGCTCAGGTACCGTTACCTTTGTTGACTTCTCTATCTTAAAAGTCATGGTTTCCGGCTCTGCTATGTAGCTGGAAACATGCTACGACATCGTAGCTCTATCTTTTCTTCTCTCCACCAAAATTTATCTATCCGCTAAATTGGCAGCTTCTTCTGTAGCTGCGGGACCCTGCTCCAACACTTCTTTGTCTTAAATATATTTCCTCATGCATTTTCCTTGATTAGGTTTGAAATATCATGGTTATATAGAATGATAGAAATTAAAATATAAGAACCTTAAAATAGTTTGAAAATTATCATTGATGTGGCACCAACATGGCACTTATGCGAACTTGCTAAGAAATATGTCACCCATCTACTTTATCGTTCCTCTATGGTTTATTTTCAATGATACTTAATTTCCCTTTATTCACAAACTCCCTTGAATGACTTCATTATTTCTCTATGCATTACCTAGATCGGAGATAACATGTCACCTACATTATTTTCACATGGCCTTTGGTTTTTGGCTTACATACTATTATTGTCATTGTCAAACAAAACCTTATTCAAGTCAGATGTTTACTTTTTCCATGGGTTCTTCGTCAACACATTCTATTTCAATAAATGATCTATCAATTACTCTGATGTTGATTCCTCTAGTATCAACATTTCTATTGTACATGTCAGTATTGTGGACACATTTTTCATTTATTCCTTTGTTGATAACACTTTTACTATCAAGGCCTTTTTTTCACACAATTTTTCCTTAAATATCTCTATTGTCAACTTTCTCTTATAAATGTATCTAATATTAATTCTTATATTGTTGTTGTATTTGTTGTTGGGACTTCTATTTATCAATATTTGTTGTAACTCTTCTCATATTTGGACTTGTAATAACTATATAGACATGTTTGATCCATGAATTAGATTCATTATTAATGGAATTATGAAGAATTCTTAACTTTTTTTCACTATAGAAAATCTTGGACAACCAACGATAGAAATATTTTTATTGACATCCATTCATCTCTATGTTTTCTTATTATTGAGGCCATAGTTCATATAAAAGAAACATTTTTATTAGTCCATGTTTAAAACCATGACTTATAGAACTAAGGTTTCCTTAATTTCCATCATGGAAACATCCATACACTATTTGTTGACTTAATCCAAGTATGTATCATTGGGAAGCTTTTAGAAAGGTCGTTTACTACTAAGGTTAGCTATACTAGAAACTTCTTATGTAGAGTTTACCTTGCTAAGATTATGCAAATACAAAATTGAAACATGGGGCATGGAATAAGTTATAATCACAAGAAAATATGTCCTAAGATAAGTTGCAATGAAATAGGGAATGACTCACATATTTCAAAAGTTTGTAAAAGAGACATCCTCATTCAAGCTAGTCTTTTATTTGTAGAAAACATGTAGAAAACAACCTTCTATTGACATTAAAAAAACAAATTCACACGTGGAAGTTCATTTGAATTACAATAATTTTTAATTAACATCACAAACTATACTTAGCAGACTAACATTGAGGACAACTCAAGTCCAACCAACTTGGACAATTTTACTCCAAGAAATATGAGAGATTACCACTAGGTCATCTTAGAAAAAATTATCTTCCAAAAGTGTTTACTAAAATATCTTCAATAAGTTAATACACTAAAGTCATTACTAGGAATCAAAATGGACATCCTCTCCACAAAATCACCATAGCCAACAAATAAAAGGAATAAATGAAATGAAGGTACAAAATTAGACTTGAATGATCACTACAATAGAGTTAAACAAAAAAATAATTTTTCATTGCATACTATTTATTCTATCAATTATTACATATACATACTATTTAATCTATCAATTATTACACATTAGATGTGAAATGATGGAAAACATAAGTTATGTGCATTGGATATCCTATATTCTATGAATTTGAGTGACACCCTATTACATATTATCCATTTTATAATGATTATAATATTTAATAAAGGTTATATGGCATGAATATAAAATTAATTTTCCAATATTGTTTCTTCTTAATAATATTTTTAGTTGCATGGTAGGAAATACAAATACAAGGAATCAAATTGAGTATAGTCTAATTAGCGCAAGATAGATAGAATCAACTTTACAAGTGTGTAAACCTTGCTTTCTAGTTAAACATTATCATATTTCCTACAAGTAAATAAAACTCCAAACATAAACAAGTAAATCAATCTCCAAACATAAACAAGTAAGTTAGAAGAAGTGGTTCACTATAAAACTTCACTTTAGATACAATTGCAATCTTTTAAAAGCAATGTTTTAAAATGAATCTAACCATATATTCTCAGTTAAGTAATATAAGAAACATTTATGGGAAAAAACACAAAAATAAAAATTTGTTATATAAAGTTTTGAGGTAAAACCTCCATTGTAAATGAGTCAATAGTACCGAGAAAAAGTATTATTAAAATGTAATTTTGAATCTACTAACACAAGTATTCTGTGATTGGAAGGATAAGTTTGAAGGATAGGTCATTATTTAACATTTAAATGGTTACTTTTTATGATTATTATATTTAAATTATAGAATATATTTATGATTAATTTTAATTTTAATATTTATATTTTATAGTTGATAAAAAGTATATATATAAATATTATATATATGAAATTGAAATTAGGATTGACTCATCAAATTTGATCGTAGTGTTGGGAAAAAGAAAGTAAAAGTATTTGAGACCTTTTACTTTCGACATAAGAAGGGAACCAATTAACATATGCTTAACGAAATTCAACAAGAACTCAAATTGTATACAAAGTTGTAGCTTTTAAAAGACACTCTGAGCGAATCTAAGTCAACACATATTGTTTTGTGGATATTGGTGGAAGTGGATATGGGCCACCTTCTGTCCCAACAATATATATAATAAATGGATTGTTTTAATTTGAATTGATGAGATTGTTTTCATTTGAATTGAGGTATAAGCAGTCGGCCGTCAAATTTGAATTGAGTTATAAGCAGTCGGCCGTCCAAATTAGTCATAGTTATTGAGTATTTATTTATGGAGCAGTCAAACTACAATTACCATCACACTCATGTTTTGTTAGGAGGATCAGAAAAAAGTGTTAACGAGGGGTTTATATTATCTATTGAATCAGGGATCGCCGTAGCTTTTGATTTTTTAATTTTATTTTAAGGATTTGGTAAACACAATGGAAATTTTAGGTTATTTCAAGGATTTGGTGAACACGATGGAAAACAGCAGAGGTGGTGGACGAAGAGTTACCCTGCTACAAAATCGTTTCGTGGATAAATTTAAATCCAGCAGAATGACCCATAAGGAAGAAATCTCCCAGCTTGCCAGAATTGCCGCATGGCAAAACACAACTAAAAACCTTCACCAAACTTCAATGGAAGGTGTCCAAACAGGCTCAGATATGATTCAGCAGTATAAGTTGACACAACTTTTACTTCAAAAACAGAACGAAAAGCTGCAAGAGGAGTTAGAAAATACAAAGAGTTCGCTGCAAGAAAAAAGTGCTGAAAATGTCAGGCTTAAAAAACAGGTTGAGGAGCTGAGTAAAAAAAATGAAGAGTTGCAGGAAACCCATGTCAGAATATTGCAAGAAAAGGAAGAGCAGAAAAACAATTATCTGGTCACTGAAATGAACAAGTGTAGAGAAGAAAATGTCATTCTTCAACGCAAAATAAGGGACTTGAAAAGATCCGTGGATTCTCTGTACAAGGATCTCGAATCTTCCAGGAACATGGAAGAGGAGAAAGAGGGCAAGATAGTTGATTTACAAAATCAGCTTTCGGTCAGTTTAGTCCCAAAAACGTCCCTCGAGCAGAAAAACAATTATCTGGTGACTGAAATGAACAAATGTAGAGAAGAAAATGTCCTTCTTCAACGCAAAATAAGCGATTTGGATTTTGATTTGAATTGTCTGAAGAAGGATCTTGAATACAAAGATGTTCGGCTCCGCGAGTGGGCAGAAAAGGTGTACCAACAGAATACGGATCTTGAATACAAAGATGTTCGGCTCCGAGAGTTGACAGAATATTTGGAGTCATATGTGTTAGAAAACGAACAACTGAACAAAGATATTGAATGCAAAGATGCTCGGCTCCGAGTATTGACAGAAAACGTGGAGTCACATTTGCTAGAAAACCAAAAACTGAAGAAGGATATTGAATCCAGAGATGTTCGGCTACGGGAGTTGATTGAAACAGGAAAGCAGAAGCGTGTATTGCATGAAACCCAAAATGGAAAAGCAGCAGCTAATGGCGAACATGAAAACCCAAGAGCAAATGGTGCGATTGAGAAGAAAACACCTGCACGAAACGCGGCGAGTGAAAGGAAAACACAAGCAAAGTCTAATCGTGAAAAACGAACACCGAAAGATCGAATAACAGCAAAGCAGGTAGCCGGAAAGCCATCATCTAATACATGGCGAGAAACACAACGGCAGTTTTGAGTCTGGTGAAGGTGGGGGCGATATGACAATTCTTGATGATTTGTTTTTAGAGTTGGGATTTTTATGATTCAAACAAGTATTTAAAAGTTGAAATTAGTGTCTCGATTTCGATGAGCATGTTAATATATATAAGACTGGTCTTAGGTTTGTTGGCGTGAGTTTTGATATAGCAAAGACTGGGCTTGGCTTAGGTTTGAAGCTACATTGGTAAAGCCACCGGATCCATTGAGAGGTTTCATATTCACGTCCCAGAGTTCCCATTGAGAGGTTTCATATTCACGTCCCAGAGTTCCCATTGAGAGGTTTCATATTCAAGTCCCATTGAGATATATTAGTGATACAACGGTCAAATAGCCGCCAAGGATCATTGATGAGATTATAATAAAATTGTTGTTTAGTAAAAAATGTTATAGATGAAGCATGGTTGTTGTTACCAGTTTTATTAGTTTGTGGGCATCTCTGTTCTAGTTTTTTGGTTTATATGTTCAAAGTAATTAGTATTTAAAGTTGATTGGTTTTGTATGATATTTTTTCAGTTTTTCTTAATAATGAATTTATTAAATGAAGTACTATTTTTCTAGTCAAAAAAATTATGGTTGTTTTATTAGTTTATCCTCAGCTCTTTTCCAGTTTTTAATAATAAATTTATTAAATGAAGTACTATTTTTCAGATTGACTTATGGAAAATTATCATAAGATGGAGTAGTGGAGTTGATTATAAGATCTCATCAATATTGAATATCGATCTTACAGAACTTGGGAAATTGACGGTGAGTGCATGAAGCTAGAGGACCTTTTAGATGTAATTGGATTTTTAGAAAACTTATCATGTTTATGCCATAACCTCATCTTTTATCAACCATTTCATAAGAAATATATGTCGCACTACTAGACACTCACCTCTACACCCTATAAAAACTTAATCCATCATCATTACATTAAGACCTTGAAAAGATGCACTAACAATTGAAGTACTAATTTTTAGGTCTACTCACTTGGATAATTTAACAAAAAAAAATTAAAAGTACAAATTTTATTTTAGAAAAATAGTGTCCCACTAGTGCTATTTGTTATTCATGTATTTGTCATTTTTTGTATATTGATTCCATCATTTAGGCATTCAAAGGATGTACTAACATTGACATATACCTTATCATTTGCTCAAAAAATAAAATGTTAATGTCAAAAAAAATTAAAAAAAGAGTTAGTTGTGAACATTATCAATAACTACAAATTGTATATTTGGAAAGGTGATTCAATTTCCTATGTTTCAAATTCTTTAGTGGAAGAGAGATTCATTGTGTAGGTATATCAAAATACACATGTATGTTGAAGGATGTCTATTTTTTAGTTCACCTAACATGCAAAACATGACATCATTATCTTGCACTCACCCTTCATTTAGTTAATGGTGTAAAAGATAAACAAGTGATCATTAAACACATTTTTTGTTCTATATAATAGATGTGCTCATAATAATTATTTCTCAAAATTTTAAGCAAGTGCTAGTCTAGATATGTTTATTAGTTGACAATATTGTATTTCTAAAATATCGATCAACATATATATTGGTGCATGTCGTGAAACACCACAAGCTTATGTTATATGTTATACAATGACAAAAAATTTCACATTAAGATTTGGATGAAAAGAAGAAAACCTATGATTGTAGAATAACAATAATTGTTCAGGTTATTAATGTTTCCTGTAACACAAACAAACTTCCAAAAGTATATAAAATATATATGTTGTGGCTACCTAAACGATATACTTGCGTTAGACTTTGAGTTCTCTTCGAGGCTTATTTGTACAAGTTATGAATGAATGAATGTGATCCTAATATAATTGTTATTGAACATGCTAATGGATTTACTATGATTAATACAAGGGTATTTCATCGAGGAATAGATCCTTTCAATTTACTATGAATAAGTCTTCTATTCACAAGTGCCAAATAAATAAGTTTAGTCATATGTAGTTAGAAATGATCCAGGAGGAAGGTACGGTAATGTATATTATATTGAAAGAAGTTAATGTTGAAGAGGATCATGAATATGAGGTAGAGGAGCAAGTAGATGTGTTAAACCAAGAAGTTTAAGAAGTTAAAGGTGATGCAAATCAAGAGTAGGTAGTTGTCATTGATGGAAAATTTGAAGATGAGGTAGATCATGAACAATTAGATGTTAGATGAACAAGTTTAAGAATTCTATGTTGCTATGGGAAATATTTTTAGTGATTTAGATCTTGATGGTTTTGATTTTTATTTTGATGAATTAAAAAAAGAATATTAATGAATATATAGAATTGTTGAAATTACCTATGAGGTATTTTGTCATATTGATTACATCGGTTTTTGTGAGATACACGCACAATTACCAAACAATTCTACATTGGTCGTTTTCACTAGTCAAGTTGAATGTAATTGATTTTCATTGACCATGCATCAACAATTTATTTTACATAACATTGCATGATTTGGTTTTATATTGTTGTGCGTGTTTGAATTTTATTTTAGTAGATTTTTTATTCTATTAAGACATTTCAATCATATTTTCCTAGGTGTGTGTGATAACCCTAACACTTATTTTGAAATTGCCTTGTTTGGTATATTCTTTGAGGAACCCAATATTTTGTCATTTGGGGAGGCCATCCATGTCTTATTTTTTACATCGAAAACCCTCTTATATCATCAAAGTATAAGTTTAGGCTAATCAAGCCAATTTTCGGTAGATGTAAGAAAAGTTCGTAAAAAATTCAACGATGGCCACTTCTAGATGGAATCAATCATTTTTGATAACCTATAATGCAAGGTGTGTTTATTTTCCACATATAAGAGTGGGATTGAATGCGTATTTAACTTATATACTATATCTGCATCTCGCTTCCTCAAAGTGAACATATACTTTATGCTCTCCTCCTTACTTGTGTCGTGTTTGTGAAGGCCATTCTTCTATGCATAGGGATAAATATGATAACTATTATCAATTATAAAGTGTAGTTCATTGGGTTACATATAATATATAGTGAGTGTTATATTTGTTTAGGATTAACGGGTTATATGGTTCGGGTTTTACTGAGGTCATATGGGTTATAAATGATGTGGATAAGATATGGTATGGGAAATAGGGTCTATGTGTTGAAGAAATTAGTTATTATAGGTGGTAATGTTTATAGGACTCATGAAATTCATAAGGTTTATACATTTTAAAATTATAGAAGTTGGGGTTTAAAATGTTGTAAGCATTACTAAAGTTTATAGGTGTTAGGATTTTAATTGTTATGAAGATTTAAGATTTGTATATGTTATGGTTTATCATGTTATTTTATTTGAGGTTAGAGGTTATAAGAACTTCAAGTCAATGTCATAGTTTTGGTGTTAAAATGGATTAGTATTGAATGGGTTAGGAGTTTCAGGTTAAAGGGGTTATGGGTTATTCTAACTAGGATTTATGGGTTATATCTATTACAGTATTCATAAGAGTTAGTTGTCAACGTGTTTAGAAGGATCGACAAAAATATTGGCACGACTGTCACATCAAGTTTAAATAGTTTCATATTGGAGACCGTTTCCTCCTATATGAAAGTAAAGTTTTGAAGCATTGTGGAAAGTTTGAAACACATTTGATGGGACCATACGTTGTCATCCATATCAGTGAAGGAGGTGTGGTCCAATTACATAAGTCATATAGTACAACTTTCACGGGGTTGGTAAATGGGAGTAGGCTAAATCCTTATCAAGATAACCACACTTTGGTCGAATAAAGAAAAAGAAGGTAAAAAAAGATCCCAAGCTTATTATTTTGCTGTAAGAATAGAATGCTATTAGAGACTATAGGTATGTCACAAGAAAATATTTTTGCACAAGTATAAAATGTTGTCGAGGACAATACGTCTGTAGCACAAGAGGATTTATGTGGCTAGAAGATTCTTGTTGCACGATGGAATTTTGTTGCAAGTGATAGTTGGATAATAGTTAATTTCAAGTAACGAGATATTTTAACCCATCCTTTTTAGTCACAACTGCCATTAATGCCCAATAACTACTTGTTGTCTTGAGAAGTAAAGTGATGGTCTGATTGGCAGTTTTTATTACGATGATTGGAAAGATTTCTCCATGTGATAGAATTAGTTTTCAGCTTCTCCATTTATTACAAAAACATGTAAGAGAACAACTTCTAACATCTGTAAACTTATTTCATCTTTTTCTCGAAGTATGTTTATTCATTTTTGTTGATGTATTTGTAAATTCAGAAGATATCGTAATGTATGTTATAATTGTATGTTGTTGTACCCCCATTAGGGATGTTTGTTACCCCTTTACGAGATGTATAAATTGTGTCTATACCTTGAGGTAGAACCTCCATTGTAAATCAGGGAAATAGTCCCCAATGTAACATCATGTAATATGTGCTTGTATTCTTTCTAGGAGAAGTTGACCCCATGTGAGATGACATGTACAACCAAGTATTATGTTTGGTGAGTGACTTGAAAGGGTATAAATAGGGAGGCTCTCTCCCTCATTTATACACAACTCACACACTCTCAAGTTCTCATGAGAGAGAAAATCACAGGAGGAGAGATAGATAGTTGTTGAATACTTCTTATTAGTGATTTTGATAATCTTACTATTCTAAAGAAGTTTGTAGGGTTTTCTCCTTTATGGTTTCCCCGGTGAAAATATTTGTGCCTTGTGTATCTTTTAGATATTATGCATCTTATTGTACTTGTTATTCTTTCATATAAATATCCTAGATAATCTAATCAGATCATAAGAAAAACTAACATGGTATTAGAGCCTCTCTGAGAAAAGGAACTATGGAGCTGCGATAACTAAGGCTTCCTAGCTAAAGGTGTTCTGTCCACAGATCATCAAGAAAAGATGGCTAGGGTAACTCACCTCACTAGGGAACATATTTTGGTGGATACAATTTCTGAATTGAAGAAGTTTCATTTTTGACCCTATCACTGGTGTCGAGAGGAAATAGGGCATCAAGTATTGGAGGATTTCCACCTCAGTTTTAAGAAAGTGAAATAGTTAAGCAACTCACCTCAAGAAGGCGCATATTTCTATCCAAACAAAATTCCCAAAATCCAAGTTTGGAAAATTAGGTTTTCTCTGACGAACCCTAGGTCAGCCTACTCCAAAACCTGGTAAGACACCTCAAATTGGTAAGATCCAAATCTTTACTATTTCCATTTGAGGTTCTCATTTTGAAAACATGACTCACCATACTCATCTTGAGGACAATCTTGGAGGGTCTAATAACTTATGGGCATGGAAGTACAAGATCTCCTTGGTCCTTCAAGAAAATGATATGGATAAGTTTATCTCTAGATATTATCCAGAACCAGAGGGAGATGAGGCTAAGGCTTCTCATAAGAGAATCATGGATAAGTCTAAGAGAATCATTGTAGAATATATGAAGGATCACCTCATCCCCCATGTGTCTGTATTCAAGACACCGAAGGAAGTATATGGTTCCTTGACAAAGTTGTTTGAAGGGAAGAACATCAACCAGAAGATGACTTTGAGGAACCAACTAAAGAATGTGAAGATATAGAACTCTGAGACTATACAATCTTACTTCACAAGGATTTCTAAAATCAAAGAAATACTTGAAGGGGTTGAAGAGAATGTTGAAAAAGGCGAAATCGTAATGACTACCCTGAATGGTCTCCCTAGATCATGGAATTCATTCATTCATGGGATTTGTGCAAGAAACAAGATGATATCTTTCAATAGACTTCGAGAAGAATGTGTAGAAGAAGAAGAAGCCAAACTTTTGACAAGAGGAGAAAATATGGGAGAAAGTGATGATCAAGCTCTCGCAGTTTACACCAAGAAGAAATTCAAGAAGAAGGAGAAGAAGGAGAACTTTCATCACAACAAGAATAAATACAAGAAACCGAATAAGAGCAAAAGAGATCTTTCAAATGTTCGATGTTATACTTGTGATGAAAAGGGACACTTGGCAAGAGATTGTCCAATCCAGAAAAAGAGACACCATGCTATTATTACCGAAAATGATGAACCAACAAACATGAGATTCAAATGAGAGAAGGATGATTCAGATGAAAAGTATGTGCTAATCTCAACACTTACTGGCACTATCACACACAGAATCAATGTTTGGCTCATGGATAGTGGAGATTTCAAACACATAATGATAGATAAGGAATCATTCATGAATATTTTTAAACATAAGTCACCTCACAAGGTGAAACTTGGGGATGAATATCAATACCCCATAAAATGGAGTGGTGAAGATTCATACAAGCTTGACTGTGAGAAATCCTTAAAGATGAAGGATGTGCTGTATGTTCCATGATTAAATAAGAATATTCTCTTCATATCTACATTAGATGAAAAAGGAATTAGGTTTTCATTTATCGATGACCAAGTTCTGATCTGGCTTAAAGGAAAGACAGTAGAGGATGCGACTATGATTAGAGAAGAAGACGGAGGAGTGTACAAGTTGAAGGGACAAACTGAACAGGCATTAGTTCATGTGTCAATTAAACCAAATGAATTGTGGCACAAAATTCTTGCACATCTGCACTATAGAGCACTACTAATGGAAAGAAAATAAGTCTCAAGATTTCTAGAGATCCAGGCAAAGCATGAGGGAATTTGCAAAGGATGTGCAAAAGGAAAGAATGCAAAGAATACATTTCCCATCAGTGAGAGAAAGGATAAAGGAATATTGGAGATAGTACACACTGATGTATGTGGCCCCATGTCTTGTAGCTCATTAAGCGGGTATGTGTACTATGTTTCCTTTATAGATGATTTCTCACGTAAGACTTGTATATATTTCTTGAAAGAGAAAAGTGAATTTTTTAGTAAGCTCAAGGAATATAAATCCTTGGTCGAGAACCAGAAATATAGGAAGATCAAGATTCTACGGTTAGATAACGGAGATGAGTTCACTTTAGAATAATTCAAGGAAATCTGCACAAAATTTGGGATTAAGAGGAAGTTGAGAACTCCATACAATCCTCAGCAAAATGAGGTTGTGGAACAAAAGAAATGAACCATAATGGGAGAAGCAAAAGCATTTTTTCTTGACTAGGATCTTCCTATGCACCTTTGGGAAGAGGAAAATATAATAGTTGTGTATGTATGGAACCGTACTCCTCATAGAGTACTTCACAAAAAGACCCCTGAAGAGGCATTCTCAAGAGTGAAACCGAAGTCATCCATCTAAGAATATTTGGTTTCCTAGTGTACATACATGTCCCAAAGCAGAAAAGGACCAACATCAATACTTCTAGGAGGAAGAGTGTATTTGTAGGATATAGTGATACATCAAAGGCTTACCGAATATAATTCCCAAGATTCAAAAGATCGACATCAGTAGAGATGTAACCTTTGATGAATACTCAGAATACTTTAAATCCAGAAGAACTCTTATCCAAGAAGTCGAGGAACTTGAAGAGATGACAGTTTGAGATATGGAAATTGGGAAGCAATTCCAGAAGACCCTAAAGATCATGAAATGATAGAACCACAAGATCTAATAGATACATTCATCGAAAAGAACTCCCACAAGAGGAAACCAACATGGGCATAAGAGCTCTTATGAGAAGCTGAAAGGTATGGAGCTCCAAAGGGAATACATAGAGAGAGAAAGAGGGAAAATCCATAAAATAGCTACGTGGCCCTACTATGTGACATCATTGATAAAGAAACTTCCACCTATGAAGAGGCTACAAAAAATTAAGAATCTAAGGATGCGATGATCGAGGAATATCATTCTAACATGAAGAATGTTTTCTGGGAGGTTGTTCTGAGGCCAAAGAAGAAGTATATCATGAATCCAAAGTGGATATACAAGATCAATCATGCTGCATATGGGAGAATTGAGAAACAAAAGGAAAGGTTCATAGCATGAGGCTTCTTATAAAAACAAGGCATATACTACGAGGAGACATTTGCACTTGTGGTGAGATACACTTCCATAAGGACCATAATTGCTTTGGAAGGAGTAAAGAAATGGAAATTACACTAGATGGATGTCAAGATAGATTTCTTGAAAGGTGAAGTAGAGGAGGAAGTGTACGTGGAACAACCACTGGGATTTGAGACACATGATAGGAAGATCCATGTGTGCAAATTGAAGAAGGACTTGTATGGCTTGAAACAAGAACCGAGGGCATGTTACGGAAGGATGGATAGCTTCTCGATGAGATTATGATTTACCAAGAGTAAAGAAGATTCCAACCTCTACTTCAAGGTGGAATATGGAATACTAGTGATACTCGTACTATATGTCGATGACTTGTTTCTAATAGGAGAGGCGAAACTCATTACAGATGCAAGGCGGAGACTTGATACAGAGTTTGATATGAAATACCTAGGCATGACGCACTCAGTTCTTAGGCATGGAGGTGTGGAAGAGTGTATATGGAATATTCCTTGGGAGAGGGAAGTATGCATTGGAGATTCTGAAGAGATTTTGAATGTTTGACTGCAAGGCATTGGCCACACCCATGGTATCTAACGTGAAGCTTCTGAGTGATGCTTCACCCGACAAGGTTAATGCCACGATGTATGGTCAAATGATTGACTCATTGATGTATTTTATGAATATGAGACTAAAGATATGATTTGTAGTGAACATCCTGATCCAGTTCCTGATAGATCAGAGATAGGATCATCTGATAGTGGTAAACCATGTTCTGAGGTACCTGAAAGGTACAATGTATTATGGGGTCAAATATGATGCGAATTAGAAGATCAACATACATGGTTATGTTTATTAGTACTGGGAAAGTAGTTCCACTGAGAGGAAGAGAAACTTAGGTTGCTAGTTCAGTTTGGAATATGGCATGATCCCCTGGTTCAATAAGAAGCAATCATGTGTGGCACTGAGTACAACCGAGGTAGAGTATGTTGTTTCTTTCTTGGCTAGTTGCGAGGAAGTGTGGTTATTAAAGCTACTGTCTGACTTATTTGATCTCCAGTTGGATGTGACTTGCATCTTCTACGACAATCAAAATTGCGTGAAGGTGACAGAAAACCAGTATTCCATGACAAGTTGAAGCATGTCAAGATCAAATTCCATTATACCAAGGATATCATTTGGAGAGGAGCAGTGAAGTTCCAGTATGTGGAAACAAAGGAGAAGATAGTCGATGTGTTGACCAAGCCTCTTACAAGAGTAAAGTTTGAGTACTTCATAGAAAGGCTTGGTGTAATCCAAATTGAAGTCCCTCGAAAGAGGGAGTGATGTGTTCTAGTATAGCTAGAAAAACAGGTTGTCTAAGTATATCATCCTAGCGAAGTTGGTAGGTTGCTCAAACGTAATTAGTCCTGTAGGTTATCCTTGGATGTAACGTCCTAGTGAAGCTCGCAGGTTATCCTTAGATGTAATCATTCCTAATACAAAGCATATTATCTCACATGGGAAATGAGACGCGTTATCCAAATGTAAATACTGAGCCATTTCATGGTACACAAGGTATTCATATGTAATACACCCCGTGGGTTTTCTAAGTGTAAATACTAATCCCTGGTGTGCTACACAGGTTACTTGGATGTAATATGTACCAAATATTATCTAAACATAAAAGATCCTGGATGCAGGTTGTTTAGATGTACTCCCTTGAGGTTGACCAGAAGAATGTAAAATGGTCCTGATGTAGTAGGTTGTTGGGTCGTAATTAGTCCTGTTAGCACCTATTCTAAACTTTAAATATGCATTTGCACTAACTACCCTACTAAATTTTAGATCAGTGAAAGAAAGCGGAGAAGATCAAAGACTGAAAAATCATTTCCACCAACGAACAATCGGGAGCGAAGAAACTAAAAAGGAAAAATATGGTTATAAAAGGTGGTAAACCTAATTTCCACTTTCTGTAGTTTGAGATCTGATGGTCAAGAATGAATACAGGATAAATCAACAGTCTAAGAGAAAGCAGGAAGTAAAAAGGTGGAAGCGAAAAGGGAAAATTTTGGTTATAAAATTTGGTATTTCCGCCTACCACTTTCCGCTATTTTGTGGAAAGGAAAAAGAGAAAAGTGGAAGATACAGAAATTTGGCTGAAAAAATTTAGAATCCCGCTTTTCATGATCCACAATATTGATGGTCCAGAAAGCTTTCGCTGAATATCAACGGCTCAGAAAAGAGTAGAAAGGAGAAAGGAGGAAAGTGGAAATACAGAGAATTCGGTCATGGAAAGTTGGAAGCCCGTTTTCTGCTTTCTACCATCCCATGAGATTGACGGTATAGAAAGATTATGCACCTTCGATCTTAGATCAATGCTCCAGAAGGGAGAATAAAGGTAGAAAGAAGAAATCTAAATATTTAGCGTCATGAAATAAGAAATTATGACTTCCTCTTTCCACAACCCACAACTTGATCTCAAATCAATGGCTAAGGATGAACCTGGGGGAAATCAACACTGTAGAAATCTAATGTGTGGAAAGGATAAGGAAAAAATCAGAAAAATCAAAATTGAGAATCCTGGAAGCAGAAAATCTTGATTTCTACTTTCCACGATGTGCGGCTTGATCTCATATCAATGGCCAGGAAAGTGTTTATCTAAGATCGACGGTGTGGAAAATGGAAACTTGTGCACGAGGTAAATAGATTTCCTAATTAGCAAAACCTGGTAGACCCAACAAACTTTAATGATGGTGATCAAAGATGGAATCAAATCTACGGTGGTTCAACTTGCACAAACCAAATAAATTTTTAGATCTGTGGAATGTTGTAGGGCCTGCATTTTCCAACGGTCAAGATTGATGGTGGAATAATATCAATGGAGGAGATGAATTTTGTTAATCCAACATGCACGTATTAATGAACATTTCAGATCTCTGGAATTCAGTATGCCTTGAAGTGTTGAACGGTTGAGATCTATAGGAGAAATGAATATAAGACAGGTATCAATTCTCTTGATACAACAAACACCAGAAATTTTTTTTTAAAGCCAACGGAATTTTATATCTGTAGGTAGGTTCATATAAGTGCTTCCATATCCTTGTTTTGGGTAAAAGATCAGTGACCCACAATGATTTCACTAGTTGAATATGTAGGGATGAATGAAATCATTCCTAGTCATTCGAAGATTCTATGAACAATCATTTTCATCAAGTAGTCCTGAGTCCCAAGTGTAGAATTTTCCTTTTTTGATCCACCACGCGCATCCCAACGTGCTTTCCTGTTTTTATTTGTGATCATCGTGAATTTTTAGATCATAATTGGTTAGGATATTATGGATGCGAGATAAATTCCCAATTTTTGTAAATGAATTTGGATTTGTTTCAAGGTTGGTTTAGGGAACCCATCATACTATAAATATAGCCTAAATAGAGAAACATGGGGTTTGACATTCATATTTAGAAGCCTCTGTGATTGGTTTTGTAGCTCTGTAACTTTCTTGGAAGTACTAATGCAAAGCATTTCATGTGTGTCTGAGATTCATCATGATGTTCAGTGTTAATTCTATGTTCCCCTATATGCTTCATTTCCATACTTGTTTAGTTTCTACTAATGCATTTCTAGTTGCATGCAAGGAATTCGTTCTTTGTTAAGCGCTTCTTGCATCAAATAATGCATTTGTTTATGTTTATGGTAAATGTCTTGGAATTCATCCTCAGTTAGATTCTCCATTTCAGTTATCATCCTTTATTGTTGCTTCTTATAAAGGTGTTTTGGGAGATTCATCCATATTTACATTCCTCCTGTCTCATTGGGATTCTTCGTATTTTCCCCTGCCATCTCTCAAAGATATTTTGCTGAACATTAACACTTAATTTGCCTCATATTACGAATGTTATCAATAATAATTATGTTGTAAGCCATTGAATGTTTCAGTATTTGACTCCATTTACCAATGGTGATGTCTTTTTGTTTGTCTTACACTCTTTAAATTCCAAATAACCCTTCCCCTAAGAAATATATCCTTTTGAATGATTATTTAAATCCAAATGTATATGTGAATGACCCTGTGAAAAAGAGAGATCCATATCTGACTGTATAGGATAGAATACAATATAAAGATTGATTTGAAATGGTTACTCCAGTGATTCTCCTACCACAACCATAGTAAAATTAATGGGTGATAACATCTTGGTGTCATTTACTGGGAGTAATCACTATTATATCCTTGGGAAAATGACATTGTTTTAGTTCTATGACTTGGTTTAGTAGCTGGTCATAGACACATATTGGTTGTATATGCTCTGGAAACTCCACTCTAAATTTTTGGAAGGTTACCTCACTGTGAAATACTGGTGGCTGAAAGAACCAACATGAGGAACAATTTTGATGCTGAAAATTTCTAAGATATTTTTTTATCCGGAGAGTCCGATTTGAAGGGAAAATAAATTGCAAAGGTTAGTAAGAAATATTTCCTTACCTCCTAAAGGTGTTGAGCCTAGAACTGGTCCTTTTTAATCATCCTCAATCACCTTTTCTTCCCCTGTCTTACACCATTCAGCATGCCAATCAAACCTGTTGCCCTCACTTTATTCCCCAAACTGCCAAGGTAAGACTGATCATTGCTTTATCTTATTAATGCTTATGATTGTGATGACTAAGGCTGTGTATCTCTCCAATTGTGCTAACATGTTATGATTTATGAAGGTAGTTTGAGATAAGTGGACTGCAGGAAAGCAGAGCTGAACAAGTATTGAAAAGAGGGACATTCGCTATTCAAAAGGATCCCCAGCTCTCCGATCATCAATTAAGGCACCTGGTTCTGATGCAACATCCGAGACAGGGCTGTGACAGAACAGCTGTAACAGAATGCGCTACAATTGGGATCTTTAGTACATGGCTGCTCAAATATAATGGTGATCTAAAAAGATCACCACTCCTGGGCCAGTCAACAGCTTTCTTGGATTTTCTATGTCTTTACTATGCCACGTTTGTAACAGCTAGTATTATTTAGGGCGCCTGAAGATCAAAGACTTCATGGTTTCCCTTTAATAGGATCGGATGTTATGATCTGCATGTATAAATCTGAGGAGCTGTCTCGACCCAGGGGGTTGGAAAATAGATAATTCATTCATTGTATTAACAGTGGAAGCAATTCATGTAATCATTCCTTCTTTAATAAAGGAGTTACTTTTGGTTTAAGGGAGCTGTACGTTGTTCATCCAGCATCTCTGTGTGAAGGATGGGCCCGCCTTCCATAGAGATTGCTGAGTTAAAGTAGGATTTCTGAATTCATTGTTGTGTGATGTTTTGTTGATCATATTTCCTTTGTACGCAGCAGTAGTAAGTGTGGATTTACAATACAATTGGGATTGCATTTTCTTAAGATTGGTAATTGGTACAGAGTGACAGTCGACTGAGTAGGTAACTTTCTTTATGCAATTCATGCGATAGTTGTACACAGCTCTGTTCATCTCACAGTTTAAGTTGTTATCCCATGAATCCTTGCATTTATCTTTACTGCTATAATTGTCGATTTCCATTCTTGCAATTCAATTCCTTAGAGTAGCTGAACTCAATCTTCTGCAATTGAATTTCTAGATTACATTCAGTTTATGCTTATGGATTCTAAGAGTGATTAGATTGAATAGGTGAATTACTTGTTCTGGGATGTGAATAGGATTTCCTTTTTATCTGCAATTGTTGTTTGAATCTGAAATCATTTCTCGTTGATACATGGTAGGAAGAAATTGAATTTGTAGTATTTAGAAGACGAATGGGATTACATAGTTTCTTGGGATGGACAATAGTTATTAGAGGATAAAAGTGTTCGATTACAGTGATTTGGTGTTTAAGCATAGACTGTGCATTTATCCTTTGAAATAAAAGACTTTCTTGGGTTGACAATAAATCTCGTATGCTCTGTGTGTTGATAATAATCTATCTGCATATAGGGTGCTCGACATTTTGGCGCCGTTGCCAGGGAAGGATAAAAATTAAACACTATCATTAGTTGCATCTAGTAATTGTTTCTAGTCAGTCTTTTCCATTTTACTTTGCTGAAATGATTTGGGTTGCATGAATACAAGGAGGGTAAAATGCGATCAACTTCCAACCCCCAAAACCCCACAAAATACTAATAGTGCAGGTGGCGTGGGTTGCGGTCGAGGACCACCATTGGGTAGAAGGACATTCATCGATGATCTTGTTGACAGAACTGATTCATCCACCAGGGCTCGTCATCAAGAAACTCCTATCAGAAGAAACCCTGTCGATCCTAGGGCCCCAGCATCAGGGTCCACAGTGGAGAATACACGAGCAGCTGCGACTTCCTCGAACATCCCTACAGAAGAGGACACAGCTGTTACAACTAGGCCCGCTGGTAGAGGTCCAATCTACCACATTTACGGGAAGGTTGTAACTGAAGAAGAGTGGACACAGTTCCACCAGAAGTTTACTGATTAGTGGAAAAACAAGGAAAAGAACGAGGAATAGAACAAGGATGAAGAGAAGAATGAGGAAAGGAACGCAGGAACGAACGAAGAGGAGAAAACAGAAGAGGAGATGAGTAATAGACATGATTCCGATGAGGAAGAGGCAATGGGGGAAAACTATCATCATGAAAATCACTCCTTTCCTGAAGGAACAATGGCTACACTGCAATTTCTGATTCAGCAGCCAGAAGGGACAGCCCCAATGAAAAATATCTCACCATCGGTGTTGCCTCGCTTTCATGGGAAGGCGGTAGAAGACCCAGACGAATTCCTTTTTGAATTCAATATCCTTTGTCGTAGCTATGATTAGATCATCGATGCTCAGAAGCTAAAAAATTTCCCTGCCACCCTGAAGGACAACGCCTTACGATGGTTCATGAGCCTTGGGGGAGGAACTATTGCTAATTGGGATAAAATGAAACAGGTGTTCCTGGAGAAGTATCAGGAATATTGCAACACCAAGGACAAGAGAGAGGAATTATTCAAAATGGTGCAGAAGGAGGACTAAATTTTGGAGGATTTTGTGGAAAGGCTACTGTACAATGTGCAGAGAGCCGGGTAGACGAACATGGGGCTGGACGTGCTCAATATAATCTTGCTTCGTGGGATCAGGGATGATTTTTTAGACATGTTAAACCTGCTAGGAAAAGGGGATATCTCCAAGGAACCTTTCGGAAAGATTGTGGAATTATGTAAGAGATATTCCAGGGGGTCTTCCAGGAACAATAAGCGGGACAAACGGGACAAGCTAGAATGTGATGTCTTCGACAGAACTCAGAAGTCATCCAATGGAGGAGCTACCCGTGCAGAGATAGGAAATCTCCTTGAAAATTTTAAAACAGAAATGATGAGCTCCATACTCCTCAGAGATTGATTTCCTGAAGGCAAAGCAAAAACAGGCAATGGAGGATCTCACACTAGGTGTGTCCTGCCCCCGATGTAGGAAGAATCATCCGCTGAGAGGATGCCCACTTGATAAAGTAGAAGTATGTAATTTGTGTGAGCTGAACCACGACATGAAAGAATGTCCCTCATTTCCCCAAGTGAAGGCTGTTCTACAGGCATCAACTCCAGAGGTGGAATCAACCTATTTCATTGCACAGAAGAAACCTTGGCAGCCTCGAAATCAAGGTATGCCTCTAGACTCGTTTCCATTTTTGAATAATATGGGAAATTGGAATAATAACATGCAAAATGTGAATACACAATTCCCTTCAAATTATGCTCAGTGGAATCCTTCCCAACCTGCAATGCAAAACTATAACTCATGGAGTCCCTGGACACAACCACCACATCAACCTACGTCGTGGTCTCCTGGGTGGAGGAATTTCCATCCCAGGAACCAGTTTCCTCAACCACCTCTACCTCAACAGTCACCATATTCTCCTCAATACCCTCAATTTCCTCAATATCCTCAATACCCACCTCAGCAGTCGCAGCTGCAGAACAATTCTGTCTCAAATATATCAATATGACCTCAGCTGCCTGCCCAACCTAATCCTAACCCGAATAATAAAATAGTCCATTAATTGGAGACTGTCAACATGTCGGCCTACTCTCTTTCCCCTGTACCCTGTAATGATATTCGTTTACGATCTAGGAAAATAGTAGAACCCGTAATTACAGAAGATGCTCCACCTTCTGTGCATAAGGAAGGAAGGAGTTCACATCATCCATCCGATACAGTTCCTATCATTGAAGATGCTGAGCATCCCTTAGATGGGACGGCTATTATCACTCGAGGAAACTACCTAGGGTTATAAGCTAGGTATGCCTGGTAACTTGAGAATTCAATGTTTTTGGTGTTTTTGTAAAGATGGATCAATGGGATGACTAAATCTGAGCATGACATTCAGACCTTCAGTATGATAAATAAATGAAACAGTGCTCTCAAGAATTGATCAATCAGCATATAATATCAAAGGTGGATGAAGAACAAATGTAACCAAACCAATACATAGTAGGGCTCGAGAGACATTTAAGAAAATAAT
>LPNX010617447.1:169505-191286 GCA_001517045.1 Pseudotsuga menziesii | reverse complement strand
GATATATCTCTTACAACTAGTCTTATGCCATTTCCACGAACAAAAATGATATCTGGGCAAAAGCATAGAAATCTGTCAAAAACCAGCTTTTGGCAATTTACTACTCTGTTTATTTCATGCCTTAACTGTCGGAAGTCAGTTCTTTTGGCAGCTAATGAGCTCGGTGGGGCTCGCCTAAGCTGCCAAACGCTGTAACTGTTTCAAACTTTAAAACCCAAAACAACACTAATCGCCAATAGTCAGTCCTTTTGGCAGCTAATGAGCTCAGTGAGTCTCGCCTAAGCTGCCGAAAGCTGAAGACTATCAAAAATTCAAAAACCAAAACGATGTTGTCATGCAAGCTGGTGCTCAGTTGTTAGGATTTCTTTGCAGCTTCTCCCTTCCTTCGTATCGCTCGTTTAGTCCTCTTTTGCTGAGCTTCCACAGGCTGTTCTTTTTTAGTTTCCACAGGCTGTTCTTTTTGAGTTTCCACAGGCGTTTCTTCTTCAGGGATCGTGGCTACTTCAGCCAACGTGTCTAGGCTAGATGGTTGTGCTTCTGGGACTACTGGTTGTACCTCTGTCCCCTCCAATTCCCTCAATTTTAACCTGAGCATCCTGAGAGTGTGGTAGAGTTTGTCATTCTCTTTTATCAGCATTGCGTTCCTTTCTGTTGTCTTCTTGAGTCTTTCGACAATCTCCTGGCTCCGGTCATGTAGTGCCATATTCCTTCCAATCAATTCTTCGTTGTGCATTTTGACTTGCTGAACATTATGTCTTGCTTGGGAAATTTCCTGTAGCAGCTTATTGGACTTGTTGGTTTCTGGTGTGGAAGGTTTAGAACTTGGTGCATCAGTTGAGGGAAGGTCTTTACCTTTATCTCCTTCAATGGGCTGCTCTGCTCTTTGATTTCCTTCGTCTCCAGATTCAGATCCTGAGTAGGGGAGATTTAGAGGATTTTTTCCTTGAGGAGTTCCTTCAGCTTGTTCAAATACCAGCTTCTTCTTTTCCCTTCTCTTTTTGCTAGATGAGGAAGGGGATTCTGTTTGGGCTTGAGGAGAGATGGCTCTCCTCTTTCTTTTGCTGGTTTTGGGAGTGCTGCTCTTTTCGCCCTTACCCTGTTCAACCGCCTCTTCATTTGCAAGCTCTGTAGGGAACTCATGCCAAAACAAGAAATAGATCCAGTCTATACCCCTTTTCTTCAACAGCTCCTTGATTATCAATGTTATGAGACCCTGGTGAGAGATTCTGCTTGCTATCTTGCTGGGTCTAGCCTGGACTTGCTTTGCCATTTTCCTTAGGGTCTTGTGAAAGAAATATGGCAGATTTATACTTACCCTTCCTGTGAAATGATTTAATAACTTGAAATGGTAGTGCAGCACCCTGTGATATCGGCCTTCACAGGTTATGTAAACGAAAATGGCCTTTAATAGAGTTTGCCATTGGGGTTCAAGAAAAGTGATGGGAAAATCTCTTCTCTGAATGGTCTCCTTATGGGCTGGTAGAAGATATGACCTGAATTCAATATTTGAGGCCTTAGTGGTCTTAAACCAACTTTGCCCTGTCCTGGGGAGGCCTGTACACTCAGCTATGGCTACCTCGTCCACATGAAACTCCTCTCGGCCAAACTTTACTGTTCTTCCATTGTAGCTCTGAGCGAATGCTTCGGCGAGTGGCTGGTTAAAACTGGTGAGCCTTTCACAATACTCAAACACCTGTGCGGTTTTGAAGAACTCCGCTACTTGTGGGTGGGACTCGAGGTACCACACTCCATCTAGCTCTATCCTGAGTGGTAGACCTGTTTTGGCCATGAGCCGAACCTTTGTAAAGAGACCCCGTGATGAGGACTTGTTTTGATGAAAGAGAACTCCTGGATCGAACCAGAACTCCAACTGTGCGATAACATAACAGGGAGCCTCAGGTCTGCTTGCAATGCTTAAGAAATGAGATACCCATTGAATGAACTCAGCAGGTAATCACCTATGAAATCGCCCAACTTCGTGTGAAATGATGAATCTATCGGCTTCACATGATCTTCAGATACCTTACATTATGAGCCCCTGGGTGAATGATGGATCGATCAGCTTCGAATTATCTGGAGATATGCATCACATTATGAACCCCCTGCGTAATCCTGCGTAGTTAATGATATGGTGCTTCATAACTTGCTTTCAGCAGTAAATCGACATTAAACTTCATGATGGTCATATGAGACGCGCTCTGATCTTCTCCTTGGCGGCAAAACCCACAGGCTCGCTTGATGTGAAGCTTGAGTACGGACACGTGCTCTCTTTTTTAATTTTTTAATGAGATGCTTTTTTGGCAGCTAACATAACTTAGCTTAATCCTTCTAGCTGCCAAGACTGGGCTCTTTTGGCAGCTAATGTGAACTTGAACTTTAGCTTGATTCTTCCGGCTGCCAGAACTGAGATCTTTTGGTAGCTAATCTAGCCTCTACAAAACAGAGTTAACTACCACAACCTGTCTTTCTCAAAATTTGAAACTAAGACTCAAATAAATTGGATTTTTGACTTAGTAATGAGAACAAGGATCTCATTATTGACTCTAAAAAATTTAAAAATAAAATTTTGGACTCAAACCTATCACCTAAAATAATAGAAAACCGACTGGTTATTTTAGGAGATAACAACGGCTAAAACATCAAATGATAAACCTGACAATACGTAGCCTACCCAGCTGATAAGGCAACCACCATACCCAGAGAGACTAATGCTACCAAGAATGGGGGGGCAACCTCAGTTTAACCTCCTAGGATAGTTAAGGAACCTTTATGTCAAAATCCCCCTTCTTCAAGCTCTTCAAGATGTGCCTATTTACGCTAGAACAGTTCGGGACCTGTGCACTAAGAAACCAAGAAGGAAACCCAGGGATCCTCCCACCGTTCATGTCATAGGGAACTTATCTGCCTTGATAACAGGAAAAACCCCTGTGACTAAGTATGATGACCCTGGAAATCCTACTGTCACTATAAAGATAGGACAAACACAGATACCCAATGTCCTAGTGGATCTAGGAGCAGCGATCAATGTCATAACAATGGATATTGTAAAGAATCTTGGGCTCACTAATCTTAGACCGACCCCTACCATTTTAGAATTGGCGGACAGATCCACCATTAGACCTGAAGGGATTCTGGATGACCTTGTCATCTCAGTAGATTCATGGGAGTACCCTGCTGACTTTTTGGTGTTGCAACGAAAATCACATTTGGGAGGACACCCATTGATCCTGGGGAGCCCTTGGTTGGCCACAGTTGATGCTTGCATCAGCTGTCGATCAGGGTCCATGAATATCTGATGGTACAGATACTAAAAACCTCACCCTTTATCCTCCATCTCGGCCAAGTCTAGAGGCTGAAACTTCCCTTTGGATAGAGCAGGAGGAGGAGGAGGATGTCCAGCCACTATTAACTATAGGGAAGGCCTTAACTTTTAAAAATGAAACAGAAAATGATACTATTAGTAATTTTATTAGTGAACCCACTTCAGTGAATAGAGAGGTCTATCAAATCCTGAACACTACCCTGAGCAAGGAAGAACAAGAAAATCTTACAGAAGAAGCCCTAGTTAGTGACACAAACATAATCCCAGTTTTGGAAAATTCAAAAAGTATTCCTATTGAGGTAGAGCCTAGAAGAACTTTGAATATCAATCCTAGTCTCTCCTTAGAGGAACAGAAGTGCCTAATCAGCCTCTTGAAAGAACACAAGGGGGCATTTTCCTGGGAATATACAGACATGAGGGGTATTCCCTCCAATCTGTGCACCCATCATATTTATATCAAAAGCGACTCCCGGTCTGTGTGTCAACCCCAACGATGCATGAACCCCAAACTGAGGGATATAGTGAAGGAATAAATCCAAAAACTTTTGGAAGCAGGATTTATATATCCTATTTCAGATAGTGAGTGGGTTTCTCCACTCATAATTGTGCCCAAGAAAAATTGTAAATGGAGGGTCTATGTTGATTATAGAGAATTGAACAAAGCCACTCAAAAGGATCATTTCCCTTTGCCCTTTATTGACCAAGTACTCGATACCTTATCAGGGAAGAAGTTCTTCTCCTTCCTAGATGGGTTCAGTGGGTACAACCAAATTCATATTGCTCCTGAGGACCAGGATAAGACCACCTTCACTTGTCCCTAGGGAACGTTTGCCTACAGAGTGCTCCCCTTTGGTTTATGCAACGCACCGGCAACGTTTCAAAGAGCTATAATTGACATATTCTCTGAATTAGTTAATGATAGCATGGAAATCTTTATGGATGATTTTACTCCCTATGGTAAGGATTTTGAGGAAGCACTGGAAAATTTAAAGAAGGTTTTAATTCACTGTGAACAGACTCAGCTCTCATTAAGCACTGAAAAGTGCCATATGATGATGAGTGAGGTGGTGGTATTAGGGCATTTCATCTCTGCCAATGGCATTCAGGTGGACCCTTCAAAAGTCAAAGTAATAAAAAATATACCTACCCCTTCAAATCAGAAAGAGGTGAGAAGCTTTTTGGGACATGCTGGATATTACCGAAGGTTTATAGAAAATTTCTCCAAACTTGCTTCTCCTTTGTTCTCTCTATTAATGAAGGATGCACAGTTTGTGTGGAGTGCAGAATGTTAGACAGCGTTTGATAAGCTTAAGGAAAAACTGTCCACAGTTCCTATCCTAAGGGGACCTAATTGGACCCTACCCTTCCATATTTCTTCAGATGCCTCTGATACTGCCATTGGAGCAGTATTGGGACAGCAGGATGGTCAAGTACCTTATGCCATCTATTATGTTAGTAAAAACTTAGCCCCTGCTGAACTTAATTATACTGTTACTGAAAAGGAATTCCTAGCTATTGTTTACTCTATCAATAAATTTCGACATTACATTACTGGGTATCCTACATTTGTGCACACTGACCACTCTGCCATTAAGTATTTAATGAACAAACCTGTTACCAATGCCAGAGTGACCAGGTGGCTCTTGTTATTGCAGGAATTTGATATTACTATTATAGATAAACCTAGGAAAGAAAATGTTGTTGCTGACTTTTTATCTCGTTTCACTAACAGTGATCACAATTTGCATGTTGAGGACTCTTTTCCAGATGAACATCTATTCGCACTTTTAGCTCGTTCCCCCTGGTATGCAGACGTCGCTAATTATTTGGTTGTAGGAAAGCTCCCGCCACATATGTCTAAACGAGAAAAAAGAAAAATTATCCAGCAAAGTGCCAGGTATTGTTGGCTCAATGGTCATATCTTCTACATAGGGCATGATCTTGAGATTAGGAGATGTGTAAGGGAAGATGAGATCTTTCACATATTGAAAGCCTGTCATGATGGACCTTGTGGGGGACACTTTGCAGACAAAAGAACAGGGCATAAAGCACTGTGGATGGGCTACTATTGGCTGACTCTGTTCAGGGATGCTAAAAGGTATGTTCAGTCCTGTGACAGCTGCCAAAGGATGGGCCAACCTAATAAAATAGATTAGATACCTCTACAACCTCAAATAGTAGTTGAACCATTTGATAGATGGGCACTGGATTTTGTTGGCCCTATCAGCCCTCCTTCCAGACAAAAAGTTTACATTCTGGTTTGTACTAATTATATGACCAAGTGGGTAGAGGCTGTAGCTTTGGATAAGGCTAATGACCAAGTGGTGATGGATTTTCTGTACAGTGAAATATTTACCTGCTTTGGGGTACCAAAGGAAGTAGTTACCGATGGGGGACCGCAATTCATGTCACACCAATTTGAATCCTTGCTCTGGAAGTATCATGTGCAGCATAAGGTGGCTTCACCTTACCACCCCCAATCCAATGGTCAGGTGGAGAGTACTAATAAAGTTATTGAAGCCATCCTTACTAAAACAGTTAAGAGCCATCGAAGGGATTGGGATGACAGGCTTCCGGAAGCACTGTGGGCATATTGCATGACTTGGTGCAACACCACAGGTTTCTCTCCATATGATTTAGTGTATGGAAAGAGTGCCATCTTTCCAATTGAGTTTGAAATCAAAACCCTGAAGACAGCCACCGAATTGAATCTAGATGTAACAGAATCCCAGAAGAAAAGATTAAATCAACTAACGAATTGGATGAGAAGCGATTAGCTGCAGTGGACCAAACCGTGTTGCTTCAGCAACAGAGATCCAATTGGCATGAACAATTTATTAAAAATAAAATCTTCTGTGAGGGAGACTGAGCGTTACTATATGAATCCAGATTCAGAAGGGATTTTAAAGGTAAATTACGTACAAGGTGGCTAGGTCCATGCTTGGTTGACAAGGTCTTTGACATCGGCACTGTCCGTCTGGTGACCATTGATGAAAACCGCATACCATTATTTGCTAATGGCCATAGACTGCGACTGTATCATAAGCCTATTTCGAAAGATGCATTCATTTCACAAATTGCCACCGATCCAGATTATCAGCTGGCACAAGGGCAGGAACTTCTCTCTTCCTTTGCCAATCCTTAAACTGTAAATCGCATTTGAATCACTGTACATAAATAATTTTTTTCCTACTGTAGCATATAATTGTTTTTTTTCCTTTTGCATTTGATCTTTTCGTTCGTTGTTATTTTTCAAAAATTTGCAGGGAAGCGCCAGGCGACTAACCAGATTGGGCCTGTCGAACGGGAGTCGTTTTCCTATGCCTTCTTGTGCTGCATTTCCCTTTTCCTCAAAATAAATTTTCCAGCGGCTGCGACATATTTCCCGATAGCCGTGACCCATTTCCTGGCGGCTGCAACATATCTCCTAGTGGCTGCAACATATTTCGCAGCGGCTGCGACATATTTTCCGGCAGCCGTAAAACTTTTCCTTGGCAGCCGTGACTTTTTCCCAACCACCATAAAAAAAAATTCCCGGCAGCCGTGAACCATTTTCCGGCGGCTGTGACATATTTTCCAGCAACCATAAAACTTTTCCTTGGCCGCCGTGACTTTTTCTGATGACCGTAAAACCCTTTTTCCCGGGGCCATGAACCATCCCTAGCGGCTGCAACATCTTTTTCATCGGCCGCAATATCATTCTTGGCAACTGCAACTCCGCTATATTTGGTGGACATCTCCAACATTAAATACCATTTTTTTCACAACCTACAGTGGTAACTCCTGTGTTAACGAAAAATTGCTTCCACTGCTAGATATGGCTTTGATTCATCCTACTCGTGCTGGCCAACTGGGCATAATTCTCACCCCGGGGACACGATGGTTTGTGTGTCACTGGCGGGTGGAATTATGGCATTATCTGCATCATCATGATCCAATTAATGACTGCGCACGAGCTCGGCTTTGTAGCATCAGCAACCACACATTCCACCATTCTCTGTAGGCTATCCGACGCACAGTCTCATGAGGTATGGCTTTGATTTTCACGTGATTAAGTGTTGATATGATTTAACGATACCAATCATACCTTTATTCGTATCATCATTATGGCCTAATTAACCCTTTCCCTCATGCGATGTAAACACTAATAACCGCCACCTTCCCTAATTTGGAATAAAATTTCGAACGTCCTTCTGTGCTGAACTTTCCAAATTTGCCCATTTTTTCAAACATCTCCGCTCAGCGATTCGTGCATCCTCTACGCTGCAACCTCCATTCTTGGATTTTGTAATCTGCAAAGTAGCAATCTCAGTCTGCAGCCAGGAACATGGGGATTCCAGCTCGCCATGAACCTTTGGATGCACAGGAACTTAGAAAAAATCCTACAGTTTTTGCCATCTTTCAAGCCGCCGGCTGGATCGAATTTTTCGAACGACTAGACGGATTCAATTGGCAATCAGCCCTGCAATTTGCTTTAAACCTCACAGAAACTCATTTCGAGGTGTGGGGGTTGTGCATAGAAGTCTCCGAGGCTATTATATCTAAGGTTACTGCTATCCCATAGGTGGGAAGGGCATGGTTTAGATGATGAGTCCCCACGACGACTGGAAGGGAAGCATTTTTACGAGAAGGGGAGCAAGTTCAATCATCAAGAAGAGGGATTGCACTACACTCACTGCCGCGGCCATGGGATCAGGTTGCTGTCTTTCTCAAGAAGTACATCACTTGTGAAGGTAGGTACCAAACTGTTTATAATTATGAACTACCTTTGCTTTCTCATCTCCACCATGGCCCTTTATTGAACATTCCATACTATCTGCTTCATGACTTGCGTCATATGGCGGAAATTGTCCAAGCTGCTAAACATCCACTTGCTTCCCTGACCCACCATGGTCTCATAAAATTAATCATTTCAAGAACCCTTTCCCCGCATAATATAACTTGGGAGCAATTCACAGCTCAAACTTAGGAACCCGCTCCTTTGTCGGGTGTCCCAAGAGAACAGGCACAGCTTCAACTACAGCAGGAGGACCGGAGTCCCTCCAATGTAGTTGGGGGGGGGATGACACTGCATCAGAAGAAGAGCAACAGGGGGCACAAGCAGAACCATTGGGTGAGGGTGTAGATAAAAACCTGGTGGAAAACCCAGACAACAGGGCAGCTCTGACAGCGGAAGGTGAAATTGGAGCAGCACTAAATGCTGCGACAATTGAACCTGAAGGTGGCAGAACCAGGGCAATAGAAGAAAATATAGAGATGGTAACTATTGAATCCTCACCTGAGTGGGGACGAGGAACTTTAATTGAGGAAGAATGGCCTGAGGAGCAAGAAAACATCCCTTTGACCTCAACTGTGAGTCCCGATATACCAGCTCCTCAAAAGAAAACACCACAGAGGAGAAGAAAGAGATCAATCAATGAACTTAGCATAACCTCACCAATAAGAAGAAAAAGAACTAAATCAGCTGCAGTAGCAGAGGCAGCCAGAAAGAGATGGAAAACCCTAGAGGCACAGGTTGAGTTTTCGATCCTTGTACCAAGGCCAATGGATGTTCCACAAAAGCTGGTCAAGGAAGAACCCAATATTGAGGGACTCCTGGCTGAGAATGCACTATTAAAAGAAGACATCCAAACACTTCGAAGGGAATTAGAAATATGGAAGGAAACCTGCAGAAAACAAGGGGAAAGAAAAATGTATACATTGGTGGAAGCTGCAGACCAACTGGAGGGATCGAACTCCACCGAGCCTGACAAGGAAGATGAGCGAGTGGTCTGTCCCACCTCTGGGGAAATCTTCAAGGAGGCAGGCCACAAGATCATAATTCATACCTGTACAGCACAACAACTCGAGCCCATAATAGAGGAAGCTGCAGAAAAAGAAGATGTTGTAACACAAGAACCAGCATCTTTAACCATCCTTGCTGAAATTGCCACAGAGGAGCAAAAGGATGAAATCATGCATGATGACGGGGATACAGATTGCACTATAAACCTAGAATGCTCCCACGACATGGAGATTATAGAAGCTGAGCCATAAGGGCAAGACATTGAGGAACTTGAACAGGGGGCTGTAACACAGGAACCAGCAAACCTGAGTATACTTGTCCAATCGGCCGAGCAAGTGGGAGAAGAATCCGGGATGGAGGACACTCTGGAACCTAATGAAGAGCTTTTCACCATAACTCCAGAATGTTCCTGTGATACAGAGCTCATAGGAGAATAATTGCAACAATAGGAGGATGAATAGGTAAGCCAGGATGTTGCTACACAAGAACCAACATCCTTGGGGGTTGCAGCAGGTATTCTTGAATTGCAATTACAAGATAACCCTGGAATGGATATCATTCCCGATACACAGTGGAGTGAGGATGAACAGGTACATGTACAATCCTCAGGAGACACCGAAATCCTAGAGGAAGAGCTGCACAATGAGGAAGATATCCAATCTCAGTGGCAGAAGGGCAAAGAAGACACTGTTACACAAGAACCAGTGTCTCTAAAAGCAATGAATGTAGCTACTGAAGAGAATCCAGGGGATGTTGCTGTTACACAAGAACCAGTGTCTCTAAAAGCAATGAATGTAGCTACTGAAGAGAATCCAGGGGATGTTGCTGTTACACAAGAACCAGCAACACAAGAACCAATTTCAGAAATGTGGGAAGAAGACACGGTTACACAATAACCAGTGTCTCTAAAAGCAATGAATGAAGCTGTTGAAGAGAATCCAGGGGATGTTGCTGTTACACAAGAACCAGCAACACAAGAACTAAATTCAGAAATGTAGGCTATCCAAGTAGAAGACACCGTCACACAAGAACCAGTGTCTCTAAAATCAATGAATGTAGCTGCGAAAGAAAGTCTAAAGGATGTTGCTGCCACACAAGAACTAGAAACTCTTATAGTAAACATAAATGTGCTGGAAGACACTGTCCCACAAGAACCAGTGCTTCTACCTATTAAAAATTTCATTGACTTGGACTCTAAGCGAGAAGAGCATCATAAGAAGGAAATTTTAAAACTCACAACAGAAGTCTCAGCCCTGAGGCTAGAGGTGACCAAAAGGTGGAGGAGCACCAGAAAAGTATCATTGCTTTGAGTGAGCATAGAAAAATTATTAAAGCACTGGAAGAGAGGTGGGTTGAAGAACGCATGGCCCACAGAGTTCGGGAAGAAGAGATGCAGAGCAAGTTGAGAGAATTGAAAAAGTTTCAATCCATGCAGCGGGGAAAATAGCAGATGTAGACCCTCTCTCAAGAACTCATGGGCACCAGGAAGCCATCTTCCTCTTATCCAGTATTCTTATTTGAACAATTTGTCTGGTTTAAACTGAATGCTGTACAGGAAGGGAGGTCGTTCAAAAGCACAACCTCAGTAAAGTTCTTGGAGACATTCTTTGGAAGCAATTTTGAGGGCAGAATCTGCTGTGTGAATTATACCTGCATGAGATGGATTTCCATCTCGACCGCCACTCAAATCCTATTCCATTTGTAGGGGATGTTCAGCTAAGAGCCTTTGCCTCTTTTTTGAGTAATCACACTTAGTGGGAAAGGTATTTTTAGACATTTTCCCATAATGAAGCTCACACTAACCTATGGATTTGAAGTGATCCCCAGAATCCTGGCATTCTTTTGGCACGGTACAGAAGTTTCCTTTCAAGTCCTCCCCAGGAACAACATATCATGAGACTGCAGGAAGAGGTGATCTCCACTTGCACCAACTACATTTCTAGACATCAGCAGGTTGCATTGGAAGGGAGTAAGCACAGATGGTAGGCTGCCTCCTCTGCACTCAAAAGCTGAGATCCCTACTGCTTCAAGAATTTCAAGCATGCACTTTCTAGAGTCAAGGGCTACATGGGAAGTATGAGGGAGTGTGGAGTTAATTGGTTGGGTTTGAAATTTAAATTCTCTCTCATTTGGTGGCCAACAAAGCCATATAATATGGATTTCTCTTTGACTAGGGCAGAGGAGAAACAATGCTGGAAGTATTGGGTTACTCACAGGGGCTTTTTAAAGATAGATGAGGTGCCTGAGTTTCCCTACAACTTTTCCTCCCTCCATGAACAGAGCTCAGTGCAGGACTCAGATTCCAAATGATGCAGGTTGTTGCATGAGGACATGCAACAGGGTAGTTGGGGGGAGATGTTGAGCCTAGAATTGGTCCTTTTTAATCATCCTCAATCACCTTTTCTTCCCCTATCTTACACCATTCAGCATGCCAATCAGACCTGTTTCCCTCACTGTATTCCCCAAACTGCCAAGGTAAGACTGATCATTGTTTTATCTTATTAATGCTTATGATTGTGATGATTAAGGCTATATATCTCTCCAATTGTGCTAAAATGTTATGATTTATGAAGGTAGTTTGAGATAAGTGGACTGCAAGAAAGCGGAGCTGAACAAGTATTGAAAAGAGGGACATTCACTATTCAAAAGGATCCTCAGCTTTCTGATCATCAATTAAGGCACGTGGTTCTGATGCAACATCCCGGACAGGGCTGTGACAGAACAGCTGTAATAGAATGCGCTACAATTGGGATCTTTAGTACATGGCTGCTCGAATATAATGGTGATCTAAAAAGATCGCCACTCCTGGACCAGTCAATAGCTTTCTCTCATTTTCTATGTCTTTACTATGCCACGTTTGTAACAGCTAGTATTATTTAGGGCGCCTGAAGATCAGAGATCTTCATGGCTGCCCTTTAATAGGATCAGATGTTATGATCTGCATGTATAAATATGAGGAGCTGTCTCAACCCAGGGGGTTGGAAAATAGATAATTCATTCGTTGTATTAACAGTGGAAGCAATTCGTGTAATCATTCTTTCTTTAATAAAGGAGTTACTTCTAGTTTAAGGGAGTTGTACGTTGTTCATCCAGCATCTCTATGTGAAGGCTGGGCCTGCCTTCCATAGATATTGCTGAGTTAAAGTAGGATTTTTGAATTCATTGTTGTGTGATGTTTTGTTGATCATATTTCTTTTGTACGCAGCAGTAGTAAGTGTGGATTTATAGTACAATTGGGATTGCATTTTCTTAATATTGGTAATTGGTACAGAGTGACAGTCGACTGAGTAGGTAACTTTCTTTATGCAATTCATGCGATAGTTGTACACAGCTCTGTTCATCTCACAGTTTAAGTTGTTATCCCATAAATCCTTGCAATTATCTTTACTATTATAATTGTCGATTTCCATTCCTGCAATTCAATTCCTTAGAGTAGCTGAACTCAATCTTCTGCAATTGAATTTCTAGATTACATTCAGTTTATGCTTATGGATTGGAAGAGTGATTAGATTGAATAGGTGAATTACTTGTTCTGGGATGTGAATAGGATTTCCTTTTTATCTGCAATTGTTGTTTGAATCTGATATCATTTCTCGTTGATACATGGTAGGAAGAAATTGAATTTGTAGTATTTAGAACATGAATGGGATTACACAGATTCTTGGGATGGACAATAGTTGTTAGAGGATAAAAGTGTTCAATTACAGTGATTTGGTGTTTAAGCATAGACTGTGCATTTATCCTTTGAAATAAAAGAATTTCTTGGGTTGACAATAAATCTCGTATGCTCTGTGTGTTGATAATAATCTATTTGCATATAGGGTGCTCGACAGAAGGTGTTGTTTATGTTAATTATATATCTAAGCATTGTCATGAAGAGTTTGCACTAGCTTTCCCTAGGACTAAATATGAGTCCAACCTCTTTGAAGTGGTTTCTGACACTTCTACATTTGAATTCTCTCACATTTTTAGGTCACCCCAGACCTCAAAACCTCTAGGAATGAATCCCCAACAATTGCCTAGCCGAGAGTGCCCCATATTTTCCACTGAAATAACTACTTTAAGCTCCACTGCCAAGCTCAAGCAACCTACATCATCTGATTTCAAAGCCCCTCATAGCTCTGTAGTTTCTCATAACACACTAATTTTGTTTATCTCACCACCTTCTATCCCTCTTGGAAACCCTGCCATACCTCCAAGGATGGCTAGGTTTTCCCCTTTACTCCTCCCTACTACTCTTCATGACCTTCTCCAGGAATATCGCCAAAGAATCAAATAGTTTAATGGGGAGAGGGGAAATTTAGCTGGGGAACACTTGGAATGGTTTTCATATTGGAAAAACTTGGAGAAGATATACCATGATGATGTGAAAATCAATTTTTTTACTAATGTCTTGCTGGAGAGGCAAGAATATGGTTCACAAACCGTCCATGCCACTCCATTCTAAACTATCAATCCTTTGAAGACGCCTTCAAGAACAAATGGGCAGACAAGAAAAATACCAAGCTATATTTGTCCCAATATCATTCCATGAGGAGGAGGAAGAGTGAATCTATCCAACAATTTCTTGATAGATTTATGAAGACATATAATGCCATCCCTACCCAGTTCAAATCTCCCCCTAGTTCTTCCCAACTCCAATATGCTGAAGCCTTTGATAGTGAGTTACTCTTGTGGCTGAGCGAAATAAAATCAGCCTTTCTGGCCAATATGATGAATGATGCCATAGAGGTAGAGGTAAATATGACTACTTGCAGAATAAATAAGAGGGATGAGGGAGAATAGAGAAGAGAGGAAGGAGAAAGAAGAAAGGATAAAGATCTTGAACATCCTTCTTCCTCTAGTCCACAAGAGGCCAGAATGGGCGTGATGATGAAAACCATGCAGAAGATGATGGAGAGGCTCATTGTGGATAATAGACCACCTCCCAGGGAAGGTTAAGAGAAAAAAAAATAGAAACCAGAATGCAAGAAGACCCCAGGTTCTTTGAAATAGGTAGAGAGATTAGATAAACCCTCCCGATCAACCTATCAGACCTCCATTTCAGGAGAACTATGTTGAGTAGGAGTATGGAAATGAGACTCGAGGTGACATCCGCCTACTAGAAACTGACTCATCCTTTGTTTTTTTTATAAAAGAGGAGCATGATAATTCCTATTATGAAATGGAGGATATTCCTGCTGAGGAAACATAATAATTCCATAAGAGGTACCAACTTGTTGTCATGGATCTGCAAAGGAAGATTGACCCAAGGAACAAAGATGTTCCTATTATGAGAAATAAGAAGGCATAAAAAAAATCCTCTACAAGCAAACCAAATAAAAATATTCCCCCTTAAGACACCTCCAAGAATGTAACAGAATAAAAGGGGAAGGAGAAAAAAGAAGATAATCCGAGGAGCTCAGATCAGGGACAAACCTCCTTTAGTTTGGAGGCCGAAGTTGCAAAAAAAAAAATCTTTGTCCCTCTAATTGATTTTTTAATAAATTATAAATATAAGTCCCAAATCACCACTATGTTGAAGCTTCCAAGAGAAATCTCTACAATATTAGATTCCCTGAATCTTCAAGATGATAGTCCCACCATCCTATTTGGACCCCGTGTGGATGAGTCTACAAAAGGAAATGTTCCTCTGTTTTATGTTAGTTTGAACATTCATGATGCCATCCTACACAATTCCATGTTTGATTCACGAGATTCACACAATTTGATTCCCAAGCAGGTCATGGATAAACATGGATCGGAGGTGACCATGCCTTATAAATACCTTTTTTATTTTGATTCCAGCAAATTTAAGTACCTAGGATTGATTAAATATTTGGTCATCTCATTGACTTGTATCCCTACCAAGAACCTTGTCATGGATGTAGTTGTTGCTGACATTCCAAATTTTGGAATGCTGCTGTCAAGGTCCTATGATGCCAAATTCAAGGGTGCAATGCAAATGGATATGTCATATTCCAGCATCTCTATTTTTGGAGTACAGAGGTGGATATATGTTATCAATCAAAATGGCACTTCTCCGCCCGAGTACCGACATCCAATATGTCAGGAGACAAAAGGATAATTACGATTGAAGTAAGCCAAAAAACTATAGATGTGCAGGACCATTGATACATAAAATCCTGACCAAATTAATATATTTTCATTTGGATATCAGGGATGCGCACACGACTATTTGCATTGCAACCTGTGTGCAATATGGGACTATTCGCATTCCAACCCGCGTGTACCTTAAACACATGACTTGACTTAAAGAAAGGAGCGTGTCATACGCTTCTTTCCTATATATATATACTCGCGTGTACCTTAATTCAATGTTAAAAAATATAAATCACGATTAGTCGACATCATTTGAGCCTTAATCCATAACTATCTCAACTGTCTCAACCATCCTAACCTTTGAAACCACTCTATTTCCTCATGTATAAATAGAGGCCTTGGGATGGGGTTAATCAATCATTCTAAGAAGAGAAAAGTTATGCTGGTGGTACTCCTTTAGACATCTTGGAGCAGCAGAACTGAGTTTCCTCGATTTGCAAATGAGCACTTATTTTATAAGATGGGTTGTAATCTCACCATTCTCTGTTTATTAATAAAGAAATTTCTTCTTCCAATATTTGTGTTGTTGTATTCTTGTATATGGTGAATGATGAATTGTTATGATTATTTTATTATGAATATGCATCTTATTAACCATTGATATATATATACAATATATTGCTAGAAGAAATTTTCTTTTGCAGGTGAATTGGAGAGTCCCTAGAAGCTCTGGAAGAGACAGAAAGAGGAGAGGACCAAGCTTGGATCAACCACCATAAATCGGGTATGCTAAGCCTCCTTCCTATTCCTATTTTATTTTCTACATAAGTTGATTGTATGTAAGTGTCATACTAAGTTGGTAACCCCAAAGACCCTAGGTTACAAGGGTGCATTGTCCTGAACAATAGAACGGGTGAATCCGCTGGGGAGTCCAGCCTATTGTGGGTCCGTTCTTTAGGTTCCCTTACTGGCCTTTGCTTATTTTTTATTCTAGGTGTGTTTAGTATTTTTTCCTTTGATTTACAGTTTGGCTTGTTCATAAATTTGTTGCTAACTATTTTTCTTTAAAAAAAAATTGGCAGCACACATAGGTTGTTTGCATAGACAGTCGTGTGTTTCATTGTGCACATGCAGGTTTCCTCTTGACAATCGTGTGTTATACGCAGGTTTTCTGCATAGAGATTTTTGGGTTTCATGTAGCAGTATTTTCGTCCATTAGGGTTTGTGTGTCCCTATGTTTTTTCCTTTTGATTTCTTGTGAAGGGTCTATTGTTGACATGACTCTGTGAGTCTGAGGTATGTATTTCACATAGTTTACTTGATTTCTTCAAGTTCTTGATCTTTTGTGTTTGATTTTCTTCCATTGGTGAGTGTAGGTGGTCCTCCTACTTGGTTTGTGAGTTTGAGTGCTTGTGTTCTAGGTTAGTGATAAAGTCCTTTGAATACTTTGTGCTCTGTACTACTTATTGTAGTATGAGTCTGTCACTTTTCCTTTGTGGATCTAGTGAGCTTCTGAGTTTGTTAGTTCCTCCATGTCAGGGCTTGTTCCAGTTGCTTCCTTTTCGTTGAAGTGGGTTACTTTGGGATATTTTTTCCTCATTTCACTTTTGTATTCTTAGATTAGTCAAATTTGCTCAAGTTTGCATTCATTTGCATTATAAATTTTGAAGTTGTTTGGAAAGAAAAGACAAAAAATATTTTGCATTAGGTTGCATGTAGTATTTCTTTACGCTATTTTTCAAAGAAAAATTCTAAAATTCTAAAAAAAAAAAGTCTTGTAAGTTTCTCATGTTCAATTTTAAGTTCATTAACTTTCATTTAAAAGAAAGGGAAAATTGGCTTAGTAGTTGCAATTTGCTTTGAAAATTTTATTTTCATGCACCATTTTTGGTTTCTTTTATCAAGTCTACAACACCATACAAAGTTTCATGCCATTTTCCTTTGACTAAGAATAGCCTATTAAAAAGAACGACATTATTAAAAATTATTAGTAAGTTTCTCTTTTTTAGGTTCATACACCAAATAACTTAGGATGGACTTATGGATTAGGGAGTTTAACTCTCCACAAGGATTTGATTCAAAAGTTTGATGGCCAATCACTAGGTAAATCCTACTCTATATTTAGTGTATTTGGGAAGCTCCTCTCACACGCGAGTTAAGCACAAGGTTGCGTGAGGACCTGGACTAAGGAGATAACCTTTTGATTCCTTGTTCAAGCGTAGATCATGATTTTTACGCATATGGGGACTTCTGCCAATACCACCTCTTGGGCCCCATGCGGTTCCAGTGTTGAAAGGGTTTCAGGCTTTGCTACCCTTCCCATGCATATGAATTAGGCTTGTGAATACCCCCCCAGAATCTCAGTGTAGTTGCAGTAGCCTTTAGTCTCTTTGACATTAGGGTTCCTACACAGGTATACCGGAAGGGTATTTCTGGTCTATTTTGGACGGGCTTGGAAGGTAACCCCGATAGAAGGTGTGGGAGAGTGGTTGGTTGATTCCTTTGCTTGTGCCTAAGAACATCTACAAGGATGCCAAGTAACCATATATCATCTTTCTTCTATAAGGCATATATTATACCCGTTTGTCTATTTGGCATTAGTAAATGTTTTTAGTGAGCGCTGTGTGGTTTGCTTTTATTTAGTCAGACTTTAGGTGTGTGAAGAGTCAATATTTTAGCTATGGAGGACCAACCTCTCAAAATGTTAAGAGGGTTAAAAAACCTTCCTCCAGCTGTTACATTGGAGCCTCCACCACCCCCTCAAAGGAGGATATTAGAAACAGACGGTTCTTCTGAACAAATAGGAGTAAGCGAAGTTCTAGGTGAACAAGAACTTAGGACTAATTAGGTTGATGCAACCACAGTAGATATTGAAGACTTGTAGGATGATGATTTGCAAGAAACTTTAACCCCCCTCTCACTAAATTAAATGATATTGTGATCGTCCAATTTCTCCCTTTTTCTTCACCTGTGATTGGTGTTCCTATGAGCATATTTATGGCTAACTTTGGAGAGGGTATTTCTAACCCCACTTCAGCCATGTTGGTTGGAGGAGTGCCACCTCCCCAAGTTGGTATCCCTAGACCTAGTGCATCTACTGCACGTTTATCACTGATTAGTCGAGTGGTCCAACCAACAGCTTTCTCCCATGTAGTAGATCCTTCTAGTTGGGTGGTCACTAGGATCCCCAATGGTCTTTTTGCTTCCCCCTCTTTCATGCACACTGCTCAAAGTGGTCCTAGTGGATCATCTTCATTTGTTCAGGTATTCCCATGGAATGGGGGGCACATTCTCGCATATACTCCATATGTAGTCCCTACACCTACATATGTGGGGATGCAGTTTAGAAACACGCACAATTTTGGCCAAGGTTTCCAAACCCTAGTTTCAACCATGTTTACAAGCTCTCCCTTTTCACTTTTTAGCAGAGGGATACCCACTTCGGTATTTTAGACTCCAGTTTTGTCTAGTGGGGCTCAAACCACTTATACTCCATCGCACACAAATAATCTACTTGTTTATGGGTGGAATCCATTTCAAAGTAGTCCAACTACTTCACAACTGGTGGCTAGGGGAAACCCCACCTTTATGTTTGGGAATCAGGGGGCGGGTCCTTCTACTTCCCAACTTCATGCTTTTTAGGCTCCAGTTAGGCCTAAACTTTCATTCCTGGCAACGTTAAACTTGCCGTATTTGTATAAGTTGATGAATGACATGATGAAACATAGTGCCACATGGCCACTGGTTCCAATAAAGTTACCCTCAGACATTCTCAAGTTTGAGGACAAAACGGGTGAAGATATAGGTGCCCATATCACCACATTTCATTTATGGTGCTCTTCCAAATCACTGAACGATGACATTGTTTGGTTAAGGCTGTTCCAAAGAAATTTGACTGTTGTTGCAGCAAAATGGTATATTGAAATTCCTACTAATACGTTTGATAGTTTTTGGGACTTGGAAAATGTGTTCTTGAACCACTTCCAGCTTCTTGTCTAGTATGATGATGGCACAGACTTATTAGATACCTTTCAGCAAGACAAATCCACACGCATATCGGATCATATCAAATAGTGGCAAAGACAGAAGAGTCTTATAAAATACACTATCCCCCCCCCCCACCCCCGATTTTTTGTTAAAGTGGTTCCTTAAGTCTTTATTTCCTTATATATCTAAGGATGTATCCACTTTGGGGGTGGCCACTGAGGAAGAGGCCATCCTCAGGGACCAGTAGATGGATTTGATAAATGCTCAGTTTGGGATATTATATGAAATCATACCTGAGGCACCGCGGTCTACCCATAGTTTCAAGAAACCCAAGCATGGACTCCATGCCGATCGCGTGGTTGGTTTAGTTAATTTTCCCACTGTAGATTCATTGGCCAAGCAACTCCATACATTTTTTGTCAATTAGTCTACATTGGAGGAAACAAAGGTTTCCCCCTCACCCCAAAATGAAAATGTTTTTGCACAGTATTCCCAGAAGGGAAATCAGCATCCTAATGGGAAAAAGAAGAAAAGGAAGAAAGGTGAGGGAAATCAAAACAAGCCTAAACCCATGAATAATGATGATGGGAGAAAGAAGGATAAAAAGAAGGTAAATTTTCCCTATAATTTGTGCGAGGGTGGTCACTTAACTCATCAATTCTCTCTCATTGATAAAGCTCAGAAGTTGCTCAAAACCCAACAACCGGTTGTCTTGAAGGATCCATTTTCCCAAGGGTAGAATGTAGTTTTTATTTCTAATGTAGCTGGGGGCACTCCCGATGCCCCTCCTGACCAAAATTATATCAACATGGTATGATCTAGTACCTTTATCCATACGAGAAACAAAAAATTATGAGGTGAAAGCTCCATCGAAGGGTAAGTCTATTGGTAAAACCTCTAACCCTCTCACAATTGAGAAACCTATTGATCCAATGCCCAAAATAACAATAGGTTTCTTTAAAAATGAATTTCACAACCTAAAATATAGGGTTGTTTCTAACTACTCTGTGGTAGAATATTTGTCCCAAACCCCTTGTGCGATATCCACATTGGAAGTGCTTTAACGGTTGTCCCACTCAGCGGAATGCCCTTTTAGCATCTTTAGGCAGCATGGATTCCTCAATTTTGATGGAAAATTTTAATATGCCAGATGTTAACAAGCGACTACCATATCATGTGTCCTTGTCATCTTCTTTCTATAGGAATTCCTTTCCTCCTGCATGTAATCCTACCAAATTTTGAGATTAAGTTGGTAGGGAAAGTAGTGTTTGTTGAAATGGAGGTGATTGATGCTCCATTGGAATATAACTTGCTTCTGGAGAGAAGCTGGACTAACGTTATGTGCATGATTGCTTCAATTATTCTTCGAGTAGTTGTTTTTCCACATGAAGGAAATTTTGCTACTATTGACCAACTCAATTTCACTCAAAGTGGCCATTTGGAAACGAATGAGTCCACCATACCTTTCGTTGATCAGGTCAAACCGACTATGGAGAGCTAGGGGGATGGAATGTATTCATCGTTAATGGGAACATTTGATATCCCAGCCCCGATAAATTATCTATGTTCTACGAGTGTGGGTAAGTCTATCACTATGGTTGTCGATATAACTAATCCTTGGGTCCTTCCTACCTATCATGAACCTAGGGTGCCCTTATCTGCAATGGAAATGGCTTACCAAGCTATCGTTAACACCAGTGCTTATCTAATATTGACTCCTTCTACAGTCTCAGAGAAGTCAGAGGAATATTACCTACTTGCTTAGGAAGAGAACTCTTTATATTCATATGACTACTTAGACATGGGTTTTCCTTTAGATGAATCCATTTTGGAAGCCATGAGTGTGCGAGACAACATCTATGAAGATATTCACCATAGATCCTACTTCCTTCCAGAGCCGAGTAGAATTGAAAACCAGGAGTTCCATGTAAGACAGGCAAATGATGTTGATCTACTGATTAATCCCTTGCTAAGGGAGGGAATTTTTACTGAGGGGAATATGGAAAATGTTTTTGTTACCATTCCTATCAACATCTCTACAAACCCTGATGTCATCGAAAATGTACATATCGGTGCAAACTGCTCTCCAGAAGAGGTTTCGATATATATTTCCTTGTTAAAGGAATTTCGCAGCGCATGTGCTTGGTCATCTATACTAGGCATAGATCCATATATTGTTGAACATGGAATCTGAACCTATCTCGATTCTAAACTTGTTCGACGAAGACGGAAGAAGTACTATGCTTAGGCTTAGTGATTTTTCTTGTATTTTTATTGTATGTAATTTTATGTACAATAGTTAGCTGGTTAGTGTTCTTATACCATCTATTGATTGTTATAGATGTCAGCTAAGTGGTTCATAGGTTTTTTGGATGGTTCTAGTCATCATACTTGTAACCTGGATTCAGCCACATGTGTCATACTAGCTTCCTTTGGAGGTGCTTTCCTAGGTCCTGCTACCAATAATGTGGCCAAGTATAGTGATGTTATTGATTTGCTATGGGATTCCTTGTCACATGGAATCACCTAGTTGGAAGTCAGACTTGACTTTCAACTGGTGGTTTCCCAGCTCAATGGAGCTTATCGTCTGAGAAACCCCACCTTGTTACATCAGTTTTTGTAGGTTAGGTTACTTGAAAGAAATT
>LPNX010617447.1:147741-168746 GCA_001517045.1 Pseudotsuga menziesii | reverse complement strand
ATATATATATGCTTGTGTGTGTGTGAAAATATATCCATAGATAAGTTGAGTTTTGGTCCTAAGATCGAGCCACAAATGTATAAATATAAAAAAAATTGGATCACAATCAAGAAAATGCCTATAGATCTAGGCCTTATCAGCCGCATCACTAGTATCATCATCATCGACAACCTCTTTGGCTTCTATGTAAGCTAGAAATACTGCGACTACCCTCCTCATGAATCATATATATAGGTGGAATTCCTACTATGAATCTTGCATAAAAATAGTAATCTACTCAATCTGTATAGTTGAAACTCTTTGGGTAAGCCTTTCCAAATTTCCCTCGATTACTCTCAATAAACCCTGGTCTCCACCTTGTATAATCTGCGCATACATTACAGGGTTCCCATCAAGGCATATAGGTCCAACATATGCATTTTAACAACATTAAATTGGATTAAAAACTCTTATACATATGTATATAAATTTATGATTAAACTCATAAAATTTAAAAAACATAAAAAGTAAAATACCTAGCTCTCCCCATATGCCTCCTGGTAGGAGGACGAGATCATTGTCTCCTCAAAGTCATTGTATCCTAGAATTTATCATCGTATACACCCTGGACTGATCCTCCACCACCTTGGCAGAGGAAGACTTCTCCCCACCTGGTCTATCTAGGTTGGAGAGGACAGAAATCTAGAAGTGGTCCGGAGGAATAATAGAGGACACTCTCTCAAAGAAGAATGCTACTAATATACTAGAATACCCAAAATTCTAGTGGCATCCTCTCTTACAGTAAGATATTTGTTTCTTGATGATCAGGATTATACCCAAGCACCAATCAAACACAGTCCCCTGTAAACACTCCACTACCACTCTCATTTGGGTCTGAGTGGTGAGATGTAATGACAAAGATAATACAACCCAAACTATTGTACTTACCACTACATATAGTGGGAAGTTGATGATATGAAAAATCGGGATGCATGATCCCTTTTTATGAATCCCTAGCGTGTAGTAGGTGTCCACTTTGTCTTGGACACTCATGGGGTCACCACCCCTTTTAGTACCTTTGAGGTTCACAGTAATACCCCTGTGAGACAACTCCATGAAGAAATACATTCCTTCCACATATATCTCCAATATCTCACTTTGAATATCAAAATATATGAGGTCATGATCCCAATAGCTAATCAAATTTTCAAGCAAGTAGACATTGGCTCACATTGGAGAAGTGTAGAAGAACCTTAGTAGCCCACTTTTCCGTAGTGCATGCACAATGGGGACATCGCGAAGGGAATCTCAATCCATATCCTTGTGTTCTCATTCCCTCCATTCTAAAACCATAATTAAACCTTCCTAATTGACCATCATTAAGCATTAGAATCTATCAAATTCTTTTAATTTTGGCCAAACATAAAATTTTGTATATTACGCAGTACACGCAACTATATTTTAGATAGGTCGTGTGTCACATATGAGTTTCCTTCATGCAAGTCACGTGTACGTGACTATATAATTCACCTACTCATGTGTACTATGCAACCTCCCTAGGGTAGGCCCAAAACATTAAATTTTTGCATAAAATTTAAATTTAGAACAGTTGGAATGAAAGAGATGGGAAAGCTAGATAACCTGACACTTGCGGAATTTGAGATCATCCACTGGTTTATCCTCAACGAACAATGCAATTCAGAGGTCAAATATTTCCAAATTGGGTTAAAATATCAAATGGTATGTTTTAATTCTATTTTTGAACTAGATATAGAAAAAATTTCAATTTTTGGGTTTCTAGCCTATAGTTTGAAAATTATTTTTATAATTGAAATAATACCATGTCTTTTTCCTAATGCAATAGGTTCGAGATCTTTCAAAATTTGTTATCCACTCATATAGGGTAGGATTTGGTTCTTTCATACGTCGTTATGCATCTATACTTTATCTATTTTTAACCCTAGTATTATCTCTTTAACCACAGACTATGGTGTTTAACCATTTTTACCTTGTCTACATCATTGTTCTTTCATCGATACAAACTCCTTTCCATAAGTACCCTAGTTTAGATCACTATGTTGTCTTTTGGTACTCATGCCACATTTGTCATATGTTTCGGGGAGCCTTCTTAGCTATTTTTCACGACAAATTCAGCCTCATTATTGGTTTCTTTTTACAATCTCTCCCTTTTATAAGGATCCTTGCCCATTATGGAGTTTCTTTAGGCCCAGGTCTGACTACTTAAAACAGGCTTGACTGCTAAGTAAACTTGTACATTCAGGCTCGTTAAGAATATGTGAATGGGCATCCACATTGGTGGTAGGTTATCTCTTTTTCGGACCATGTGGAATAATATGAAAAAGGAAAACCCTCTTTTCTTTGGAATTGAGAAGAGTATTCTCAGGAATAGGTTTATCACTTTTATGGACCTAAGGGACTAAATTTATAGATAATAACCCCCTGTATGAGCTTAGTTTTCTCTTTTTTGTGCTCTGGACCTCAACATGAAAAAGATTCTAAGCGTCCTTTATGTCTTTCACATGCTCATTAAACCCTAAAGAACAAAGCATCGAGTTTATTATTGTAATCCCCATTTATCGTAATCAAATGGATATTTTCAAGTGATCTTGCCTTCCTTCACACTCATAAAACTCAGGCTATATGCTGATTTTGAAGGGGCATTGGGTAGGTGGTAATTTAACCTTTTTCGGACCTTCCTGACTAAGTACAAAAAGGTGTTCCTTACTTCTTCAGAAGCTAAGAGAGTTCTTTTGTGGATTTTTTCATAATTTTCCATCCTCAAGAGACTAAATTGTACAAAAAAGAACTCCCCTGGAGTCTTCTTCGAGTTTTCAGACTCTCAAAATATGAAAACACCAGTGATCATGTACCAGTTCGGGCTCATAAAATCCACAAATTAGTGACTTTATCAAGCATTATTCTCTCCCCTCTTCAAGCTTGTGAAAATTGAAGAGAGACCTAAGTTGACTTTCCTGGACTCATTAAAATTTAACAAGAAAGATAAAGAAGAAGTATTATCTTTGGGTTATAAACAGTGGTAGCATGTCTTCCTTGAACATAGCACTCTCTAAACTTTTTGATACTCATGTTTCATTTTACACTTTCAACTCAGCGATTACTTTGAGTTTCTTACTCCTCCACTTGACCTTTATACATGGGGAATATGAACATGTCTCCTACATGACAGGTAAGTTTAGTTTTCCTATCTACAAGTTAAGAGATGCCTTGGGTCATCTTTGTGTTGTGCTCATTGTTCAAGGATCTATCCTGTCATCTCATTATTATCATGATTCCATCATCATCCTATTTGAGTATTACTTGTGTTTACCTTCTCGTATCCAGTTCCTAGTCACTCTAGTGATATGTTGGAGGATCCATTTCCTTCCTCATCACTTTATTGTTTCTCATAACTACATCCTAAATATGAAGACCTAGGGCTTTGATGATGGTACCTTAGGATTCACTATCACTACCAGTGAACACCTTTGTTTCAGTTGTCAGTTTCACTCATTATCTGACATTCTGTTGAGGTCTTGTCATGTTCAACTTTAGCACATCTATTCACATGGTAAGGATTGTACTGGTTCCTTTGGATTTCGATGAATACCTTAGGTTCACATCTATAACCTAAGTTGTGCAATATCGTGTTATGTTCAGTTACACAACTTTCATATTTTGAAGACTCATCATTGTATATTGTGGCTTCGATCCACCTTTGTAATATATGTGGTCTTGTACCCATATCACATGATGTACTCAAATATTGTAAAGGGGATAGTGTTCCATTATATTGAACATGGCATCCTCAAATATGGTTTTGTATTTGACATTGATATGTATTTTTTTCAGGTACTTCCTCTGCTACCTTGAACAATTGAGTTCTCTAAGATTAAAATATTGTAATGTATTTTGGCCATCGCTTCCCTCTGACCTCACACATTACGGGGCATCTGTTATCAACCAAAATGGAACTTCTTTGTTCGAGTACTAACATCCAATATGTCAGGACACAAAAGGACAATTAGGATTGAAGTAGTCCAAAACACTATAGATGTGCATGACCATTGATACATAAAATCCTGACCAGGTTAATATATTTCATTTGGAGATTAGGGATGCACACATGACTATTTGCATTGCAACCCGCATGTCATATGTGACTATTTTCATTGCGAGCCACATGTACCTTGAACATGCGACTTTCCTTAAAGAAAGGATCATGTCATACGCTCCTTTCCTATATTTATACTTGTGTGTACCATAATTCAATGTTAAAAAATATCAATCACGATTAGTCGATATTAGTTGAGCCTTAATCCATAACTATCTCAACTATCTCAACCATCCTAACCTTCGAAACCACTCTATTTCCTCGTCTATAAATAGAGGCATTTTGATGGGGCTAATCAATAATTCTAAGAAGAGCAAAGTTATGCTGGTTGTATGACATCAGACATCTTGTAGTAGAAGAACTCAGTGTCCTTGGTTTGCATAGGAGTCCTTATTTCAGAAGCTGGGTTGTAATCTCACCATTCTGTGTTTATTAATAAACAAAGTTCTTCTTCCAATATTTGTGTTGTTGCATTATTGTATATGGTGAATGATGAATTGTTATGATTATTTTATTATGAATATGCATCTCATTAGCCATTGATGTATATATACAAGATATTGCTAGAAGAATTTGTCTTTTGCAGGTGAATTGGAGAATCCCTGGAAGCTTTGGAAGAGACTGAAAGAAGATCAAACCAAGCTTGGAGATCTTGTACTTCCATTGTAAGTCGACAAAATAGTCCTCAGTGCAACATCATGTAATATGTACTTGTATTCTTTCTAGGAGAATTCAACCCCATGTGATATGATATGTAGAACCAAGTATTATGTTTGGTGAGTGACTTGAAAGGGTATAAATAGGGATGCTCTCTCCCTCATTTATACACACCTCACACACTCTCAAGCTCTCATGAGAGAGAGACAATCAAAGGAGGAGAGATATATATTTGTTGAACACTTCTTATTAGTGCTTTCAATCATCTTCCTATTCTAAAGAAGTTTGCGGGTTTTTCTCCTTTATGGTTTCCCTGGTGAAAATATTTGTGGCGCGTGTATCTTTTGGATATTATTCATCTTGTTTTACTTTTTATTCTTTCAGATAAAGATCCTAGATAATCTAATCAGATCATAATAAAAACTAACATGGTATTAGAGCCTCTCTGATAAAAGGAACTATGGAACTACAATAACTAAGGCTTCCTAGTTGAAGGTGTTCTCTCCATAGATCATCAAGAAAATATGGCTAGGATAACTCACCTCAGTAGGGAACATATTTTGGTGGATATAATTTCTGAATCAAATAATTTTCATTTTTGACCTCATCACTGGTGTTGGTAGGAACTAGGGCATCAAGTATCGGAGGATTTCCACCTCATTTTTCAAAAAGTGAACTAGTTGAGCAACTCCCCTCAAGAAGGCGCATATTTTCCCAAACTCCAAGTTTGGAAAATTAGGTTTTCTCTGACAAAACCTAGTTCAGCCTACTCCGAAACGTGGTCGGACAACTAAAATTTTTAAGATCCAAATCTTTACTATTTCCATTTTAGGTTCTCATTTTGAAAACATGACTCACTATACTTATCTTGAGGACAATCTTGGAGGGGCTAATAACTTACGGGCATAGACGTACAAGATCTCCCTGGTCCTTCAAGAAAATGATATGGACCAGTTTATCTCTGGAGATTATCCAAAAATAGAGGGAGATGAGGCTAAGGATTCTCATAATATATTCATGGATAATTCTAAGAGAATCATTGCAAAATCTATCAAGGATCACCTCATCCCCCATGTGCCTTCATTCAAGGCACCGAAGGAAGTATATGATTCCTTGACAAAGATGTTCGAAGGGAAGAACATCAACCAAAAGATGGATTTGAGGAACCAACTGAAGAATGTGAAGATACATAACTCTGAGACTATACATTCTTACTTCACAAGGCTTGCTAAAATCAAAGAAAAACTTGAAGCGGTTGAAGTGAATTTTGAAAAAGGAGAAATCGTAATGACTACCCTGAATGGTCTCCCTAGATCATGGAACTCATTCATTCAAGCAATTTGTACAAGAAAGAAGATGATATATTTTGGTAGACTTCGAGAATAATGTTTATAAGAAGAAGCCAAACTTGTTACAAGAGAAGAAAATATGGGAGAAACTGACGATCAAGCTCTCACAGTTTACACCAGGAAGAACTTCAAGAAGAAGGAGAAGAAGGAGAACTTTCATCATAACAAGAATAAATACAAGAGACTGAATAATACCAAAAGAGATATTTCAAATGTTCAATGTTATACTTGTGATGAAAAGGGGCACTTGGAAAGAGATTGTCCACTTCAGAAAAAGAGACACCATGTCGATATTACCGAAAATGATGAACCAACAAACACAAGATTCAAACGAGAGATGAATGTTTCAAATGAAAAGTATGTGCTAATTTCAGCACTTACTGGCACTATTACACGCAGAAGCAACGTTTAACTCATGGACAGTGGATATTCCAAACACATGACGATATATAAGGAATCATTCGTCAATATGTTTGAACATGAGTCACCTGATAAGGTGAAACTTGGGGTTGAATATCAATACCACATAAAAAGGAGTGGTGAAGATTCATACAAACTTGAATCCAGGAAATCCTTAAAGATGAAGTATGTGCTATATGTTCCATGATTAAATAAGAATATTATATCCATATCTGCATTAGATGCAAAAGGAATTAGGTTTTCATTTATTGATGACCAAGTTCTGATGTGGCCCAGAGGAAAGACAATAGAGGATGCGACAGTGATTGGAACAGGCGGCGAAGGAGTGTACTAGTTGAAGCGACAAACTGAACAAGCATTAGTTCATGAGTCAATTGAACCAAATGAATTGTGGCATAGAAGGCTTGCACATATGCACTCTAGAGAACTACTGATGGAAAGCAAAGAAGTCTCAGGATTTCCACAGATCTAGGAAAAGCATGAGGGAATTTGCAAAGGATGTGCAAAAGGAAAGAATGCAAATAAGACATTTGCCAACAGTGAGAGAAAGGATAAAGGAATATTGGAGATAGTACACACTAATGTATGTGGACCCATGTCTTCTATCTCATTAAGTGGGTATGTGTACAATGTTTCCTTTATAGATTATTTCTCACATAAGACTTGTATATATTTCTTTAAAGAGAAAAGTGAAGTTTTCAGTAAGCTCAAGAAATATAAATCCTTGGTCGAGACCCAGAAATATAGGAAGATCAAGATTCTACGGTCAGATAATGGTGATGAGTTCACTTCAGAATAATTCAAGGAACTCTCCAAAGAATTTGGTATTAAGAGGGAGTTGAGAACTCCATACAACCCTCAACAGAATGGGGTTGCGGAAAAAAAGAGCTGAACCATAATGGGAGAAGCAAAAGCAATTTTCTTGACCAGGATCTTCCTACGCACCTTTGGGAAGAGGCAGAAAGAATAGTTGTGTATGTACGGAACCATACTCCTCATAGAGTACTTCACAAAAACACTCCTGAAGAGGCATTTTGAAGATTGAAAACCGAAGTCATCCATCTGAGAATATTTGGTTTCCTAGTGTACATACATGTCCCAAAGGAGAAAAGGACCAAGATCAATCCTTCTGGGAGGAAGGGTGTATTTGTAGGATATAATGATACATCAAAGGCCTACCGAATATAATTTCGAGGATTCAAAAAGATTGATGTCAATAGAGATGCAACATTTGATGAATACTCAGAATACTTTAAATACAGAAGAACTCTTATCCAAGAAGTCGAGGAACCTGAAGAGATGAGAGTCTGAGATATGGAAATTGGAGAAGCAAATACAGAAGACCCTGTAGATCATGAAATGATAGAACCACAAGATCTTATAGATACATTCCTCGAAAATAACTCCCACAAGAGAAAACCAACATGGGCATAAGAGATCTTATGAGAAGCTAAAAGGTATGGTGCTCCAGAGGGAATACATAGAGAGAGAAAGAGGGAAAATCACTCAAATAGCTATGTGGCCCTGCTATGTGAAATCATTGATAAAGAACCTTCCACCTATGAAGAGGCTACAAAAAAGAAAGAATCTAAGGATGCGATGATCGAAGAATATCATTCTATCGTGAAGAATGATGTATGGAAGGTTGTTCTGACGCCAGAGAAGAAATCTATCATGAATCCAAAGTGGATCTACAAGATCAATAATGTTGCATATGGGAGCATCGAGAAACAAAATCCAAGGTTCATAGCATGAGGGTTCTCACAAAAAAAAGGCATAGACTACGAAGAGACATTTGCACCTATGGTGAGATACACTTCCATAAGGACCATACTTACTTTGGAAGGAGTAAAGAAATGGAAAGTACACTAGATAGATGTCAAGAAAACATTCTTGAACGGTGTAGTAGAGCAAGAAGTTAATGTGGAACAACCATCAGGTTTTGAAACACATGATAGGAAGATCCATGTGTACAAATTGAAGAATGACTTGTATGCTTTGAAACAAGAACTGAGGGCATGGTACGATAGGATGGATAGCTTCTTGATGAGATTGGGATTTACCAATAGTAAAGAATATTCCAACCTCTACTTCAAGGTGGAAGATGGAAGACCAATGGTAGTCTTGCTATATTTCGATGACTTGTTTCTAATAGGTGAGGCGAAACTCATTAAAGATGCAAGAAGGAGACTTTATATAGAGTTTGAGATGAAATACCTAGGCATGATGCACTTAGTTCTTAGGCATGGAGGTGTGGCAAAGTGCAGATGGAATATTCCTTGGGAAAGGGAGGTATGCACTGGAGATTCTAAAGATATTTCGAATGTTGTACTGCAAGGCTATGGCCACACCCTTGGTATCTAACTCAAAGCTTCTAAGTTATGCTTCATTCGAGAAGGTCGATGCCACAATGTATGGTTAGATGATTGGCTCATTGATGTATTTGATGAATATGAGACCAGAGATATGATTTGTGGTGAACATCTTGATCCAGTTCCTAATAGATCCGAGACAGGTTCACCTGATAGTGGTAAAGCATGTTCTAAGGTACCTAAAAGGTACAATGTATTATGGGCTCAAATATGATGCAAATCAGAAGATCGACATACACGGTTATGTTTATTAGTACTAGGAAAGTAGTGCCACTGAGAGGAAGAGAACCTCAGGTTGTTGGTTCATTTTTGAATATGGTATGATCGCCTAGTTCAACAAGAAGCAATCATGTGTGGCGCTGAGTAAAACCGAGGCAGAGTATGTTGTCTCTTGCTTAGCTAGTTGCGAGGCAGTGTGGCTGTTAAAGCTACTATCTAAATTATTTAATATCTACTTGGATGTGACTTGCATCTTCTCCAACAATCAAAGTTGTGTGAAGGTGACATAAAACTAGTATTCTATGACAAGTTGAAGCATGCCAAGATCAAGTTCCATTATACCAAGGATATGGTGCGGAGAGGAGTAGAGAAGTTCCAGTACGTGGAAACAAAGTAGAAAATAGTCGATGTGTTGACCAAGCCTCTTACGAGAGTAAAGTTTGAGTACTTTAGAGAAATACTTGGTGTGATCTAGATCGATATCCATCGAAAGAGGGAGTGATGTATTCTAGTATAGCTAGAAAAAAATGTTGTCTAAGCATATCATCCTAGCGAAGTTCATAGGTTTCTCAAACGTAATGAGTCCTATGGATTATCCTTGGATGTAACATCCTAGCAAAGCTGGCAAGTTATCCTTATATGTAATCATTCCTAATACAAAGCATATTATCTCACATGGGAAATGAGACGGGATGTCCAAATGTAAATATTGAGCCATTGCATGGTACACAGGTTATTCATATGTAATATGCCCTGTGGGTTTTCTGAGTGTAAATACTAATCCCTAGTGTGGTACGCAGGTTACTCAAACGTAATATGTCCCGAATATTATCTAAAAAAAAAGATTCTAGACGCATGTTGTTTAGATGTAATCCCTTGAGGTTGACCAAAAGAATGTAAAACGGTCCTGATTTAGTAGGTTGTTGGGTTGTAATTAGTCCTGTTAGCACCTGTGTTAAACTTTAAATTTTTTTACATATGCAACTGCACTAACTCCCTTGCTAAATTTTAGATCAGTGAAAGAAAGAGGAGAAGATCAAAGACTGGAAACCATTTCCACCAATGAAAAATTGGGAGCAAAGAAACATAAAAGGAAAAAATATGGTTATAAAAAGTGGTAAAACCGATTTCCTCTTTCCACGGTCTGAGATCTGACGGTTAATAATGACTCCAGGATAAATCAATAGTCCAAGAGAAAGAGGGAAGTAAAAAGGTGGAAGTGGAAAGGGGAAAAAATTGGTTATAAAAGTTGGTATTTCCACCTACTGCTTTCTGCTATTTTGCGGAAAGGAAAAAGTAGAAAGCGAAAGATACAAAAATTTCGCCGAAAAAAGTTAGAATCCCACTTTTCACAATCCACAAGATTGACTGTCCGAAAAGCTTACGTTAAATATCAACAACTTAGAAAATAGTAGAAAGGAGAAAGGAGGAAAGCAGAAATACAGAGAATTCGGTCATGGAAAGTTGGAAGCCCATTTTGTGCTTTTCGCCATCCCATGAGATTGGCAATTCAAAAAGATTTTGCACCTTTGATCTTATATCAACGGTCTGGAAGGGAGCAGAAAGGTAGAAAGAATAAATATAAATATTTAGCATCGTGAAAGCACAAATACTTACTTCCTCTTTCCACAGCCTGCAACTTGATCTCAGATCAATGGATAAGGATGAACCCGAGGGAAATCAACACTGCAGAAATCTAATGTGCAGAAAGGATAAGGTGGAAATTGGAAAAATAAAAATTGAGGATCGTGAAAGCAGAAAATATTGACTTCTGCTTTCCATGATGTGCGACTTGATCTCATATCAATGGCCAGGAAATCTTCTATCTAAGATCGACGGTGCGGAAAATGGAAACATGTGCACAAGGTAAATAGATTTCTCAATCAGTGAAACCTGGTAGGCCCAACAAACTTTAACGATGGTGATCAAAGGTGGAATTAGATCTACAGTGGAAATAATTCCGTTGGTTCAACTTGCACAAACCAAATAACTTTTTAGTTCTCTGGAATGTTGTATGTCTTGCATTTGCCAACGGTCAACATTGATGGTGGAATAATATCAACAAAGGAGATGAATTCCATTAATCCAACATGCATGTATTAATGAACATTTGAGATATGTGGAATTTAGTATACAATGCAGTGTTAAACAGTGGATATCTAGAGGATAAATTAATATACGATAGGTATCAATTTTCTTGAAACAACAAACACCAGAAAAAAAAAAAAAAAAACTTTTAAAGCCAGTGAAATTTTATATCTGCAGGCAGGTTCTTATACGTGCTTCCATATCCTTGTTTTGGCTGAAATATCAACAACACACAACAATTTCACTTGTTGAATATGTAGGGATGAATGAAATTGTTCCAGGTCATATGAAGATTCTCTGAACAGTCATTTTCATCAAGCAGGCCTGAGTCGCAAGTGCAAAATTTTTCTTTTTTGATCCACCACATGCATCCCAATGTGCTTTCTTGATTTGTTGTGTGATCATGGAAAATTTTTAGATCATAATTGGTTAGGATATTATGGATGCGGGATCAATTCTCAATTTTTGTAAATGAATTCGGCTCTGTTTTGAGGTTGGTCTAGGGAACCCATCATACTATAAATATAGCCTAAATAGAGAAACATGGGGTTCAACATTCATATTCCAAAACCTTTGTGATTGGTTTTGTAGCTCTGTAACTTTCTTGGAAGTACTAATGCCATGCTTGTGTAGTTTCTGCTAATGCATTTCTAGTTGCATGTTGTTACTAGGAATTCTCAACCAGTGCTAACACTGCTTGTTCCTTTGTAATGCAAAACACAACTACAGAACAAAAAAACACAACCACATATCCTTCCCTTGAATAGTTAAATTAATTAACATAACACATCACATACCTCAACTGTAGACCTGTTTACCTATTCTCTGAAGAGTCCTTGAGATGATTCAATACCTACAAGAAGGATCACCAGACAAACGAAAAGATGAGAGCATCATGATAATCAACTATCCATACTGATGATCAAGGAATTCAATAATATTTAATCACAAACACGATAATCAAATATAGGAAAGGGTAATGTTTTTGTATTAATAATTGGTGAGAAGAAGTACAATCAAATGCCTTGATTTTGACAACTTTTGTCTCAACAAATGTCTACAAACTCCAATGAAGACATGTCTAGCTATAAGCTACCTCTACTTTGCCTCTATCCAGACTTCCAAATAGAAGCATAAGGATGCTTTTTTTGCTCCCCCCTACTCTCTTCATAGAAACTTCATTTATAGGCAAAAAAATCATATGATGACTTGACAAAAGGATAGAATAAGATCCCTATAGGTGAGGGAGGAGAATGCCACCTCTCTCAGACATGTAGGAACTAATTCCACAAAGGATTCCATATGGAACCTTCTAGAAACTTCTTTTTTTCTTTTCAATACCATTGGTGCTTTTAGGAAAACTAGACAAAGCGCCGAACTAGGGTTTTTTCCCACTGCAAAGGGTCAGCGACACTTCTTGCTCAATTGATGGAGGCGCCTATGGCGCTCTATAAAAAAGGTGAAATAGTGCCATACCTTCTAGGTCAAGGAAAAAAATGGCCAAAGTGATCCAGATCAAGCTTTTTTGGGAGATTGACAGGCAACAAGAAAGTCATCTAAAGGCTGACTAGGAAATGTGGGATTTTCATGTGCGGGATTTTCATGTGCAACAAAATGCACCCCAAAGTATGAAGCTAGAAGAATGTGATAGGTGAAATGCTTTGCAAGATTTCCATATGACACAGAGGTAAAGAGAGATAGACTCATAAAATACCAATAACTGACTCTTATCCAATCATAGCTACGGACCAATACACTACAGATCTATGATGATGACTATGTCATGGCTACAAATAATACACTATAGATCCATGATTGATTACTGTAAGAGATAGGTCATAGCTACGAGATATACAAATCAAATATATGCCTTTCATTTCTAGATATGAAACATAGCCACCGAACATACAATGTGGATCCATGTCATGACTCTAAATGATCTCCAAATGCAACCTGAGCGTAGGAAACGATGATGATAAAGCATAATTACTTAGGGTATTCATCCCAATATTTGAACAATACGAAGCTAACCATGGTCTTGACATCGAACATGGTAGAAACCACTTGATTACCAGTCATTGATGTCAACTGTTAACAAGTGTGAGGGAAATCACCATTGATGTCAATGATTCCCAAGGTATCCTAGTACAAATCATCGAATGTGAATAAAGGACTTGAAGTGGAACATCCGATGAGATATTTCAATCAAGATCCAATGATGTAAACTCATGTTGAATGTGAGGTAACCTGTGATTGAGGCATGCAGGCCCAAGGTACTGCCTAGGTTTCTATGTCTAATTCTTGGATAGTGATATGAAGTCGACAGGAATAGACCCTGTCATAGGAGGGCCATACTGATTCCCACATCAGTGACATGAAACTGAGAATAAAATTTGATTTGGAATAATAGGACTAACTCAGACATGACTGAATTTTGAGGACAACTAAGGTTATTAATGGATTATTTTTCTAAGAGAGGTAACCTTTGAACAATTGGGCGGCATGACACATGAACTAGCAGTATTGACCCATGAGAATAGAACCAGGTGTAATGCAAGGAATATAACAAAGAATCCTTTAAATTGACTCAAAGGAGTAAGATGACTCACAAGAATGAATCGAATCGAGGACAAACTAAAAACCCAAACTGTTCAAATATGGAAATGCAAATAGGTTCCATGTTCAAAGGTGGACTATAGAGTACTGCCATATAAACAAATGAAAACCATTCCCCTTTCCTTTAATTTGCCCACCTTGAAAGGTGAGTGCCTCATTTCATTTTTACGAGTTCAAAGAGGTTAACAAACACTCATTGAAGCTCATCAAGTGATGATTCCATTCTCATATTTTTATGAACCTAAGAAAGGAGGGATTCATTCCCAAAATAGGGTCTTACATCGTATGTTTTATGATTCCGATGTAGGTAAAATCATCTGTTGTTTCATGTGTAGAGATTTTGAAATGACTATGAAGACCCCAAAAAGGGTCCTTTTTTGTAGATAAGGCCAGTTGCTCCGAAAAAGAGATAACCTACCCCCGACTAGTCGACCGTTCAGATTCTTTTACAAGCGGGAATGTAACAAGTTCTCGTGGAAACCTTTTTTTGTTTTGAGGATACTAAAAAGAGATTAAATATAACTCCTGAATGAAGTTCCTTTTTTAGAAGCCATTTTTAATGAGTTTGAAAAAGTGAAAAATTGGACTCAACACCTTTCTGTTGGAATTTTAATGAGCATGTAAAAAGTGTATAAGGATGCTCAATACTTTTTCAGTTTTTCCCTAATCCCGAAAAAGACAGAAATGGCTTATATCGGAGCCAAAACCTAGCATTAACCCTAAAAAACTCAAAAAATACCATTAGAAACCATTTTGCCAAAACTATAGAAAATAAAAATAAAAACCCACTTTCACTTAAATAATTTGGATTTCAAAATATATAAATTGGAATGTATTTTTTAAAATCTCAAATAATCTATAAATAGGAAGTTTGGTAAGAAATATTTGCCAATTAATTTTTACCATTTGTGAGTTTTGGACAGTTGGTTTGGATTGGTGGGAGTTCTATTGGTGTTTTTGGCAAGGATCCTCCTACTCCATTGCTTCATTGTTCATTGTATAAGAGGTAAGAAACAAAATATTTTACCTTCTATCCTCCACAAGCATCAATTTTTCTCCTTTAATGTTTAGATTCACATCCCTATAAACAATTTTTACCATGATTTTGAAGCCAAGGTAGAAGGTAGATTTGTAAATTTTTATTTTAAATAGCAAAACCAACCTTCATTGAGCAATTACAATGGTAGAAAATAGGTTAAAATTTTATTTTGAACGGTTTTTGGGCATTGGGAAAAGTCCTCGACGACGCTCTGTCCAGTCGGGGCAAGCACGCCGTAGGTGCCCTGTCCATGGCAGACAAGCAAATGGTGCCCTGGGAGATGAAGGCGCAGGCGCCCACGGTGCTTTGTCGAAAAAAACTAGCAGCGCCGTTGCATCCCTAAGGAGGAAAAAATAAAACCCTAGAATGCTAAAAAGACCAAACTCATGCTCAAGATGTATTATCATGTTTTTAGTCATGCCATGTGTTATAATCATGAAATTTGTATGTTGTAGGCGCATTATGGTCATCTGGAAAGAAAGGGAGCATGAGACTTCCTATATACAAGCTTATAATGGTCCACCTACCATTGAAGCCTTAAGAAATTGTGGACTGCTAAATTATTTTCGTGTGACTAGTATGAAAGCACACATCCGGCTACTTGAGTATATCATTAGCATATGGGATCCCGATCAAGAACATTTTGTTGTAGGTGTCCACATATTTTCCATCGAGATAGAAGATATATACTTTTTGGCCAGTCTATCCATGAGGGGGAATCAAGAAGCCTTATCTGGGGCTCAATGAGGAGAAGGCTCTTTGGATGACCTAATAGACCAACATTGTGCATTGGCCACAAAATATCAATCCGGGAAACTAAAGATTCACTCCATAGTGAATCTCCCATTGAGGACTGTGGTATACACTATTGTTAAGGTGGTGGGAACAAGATTTTACCACCTTACTATTTGGTCTCACATGCTATACGCTCTACAATGTATGGAGCCTACCATTTTTAACTGGTGTGAGAGCAAGCTAGTATGTTTGAAGAAGCAGTTGACCAAATGTAGGAAGGGAACATTGAAGCAATTCGGATATGGGGTAGTGGTGGTGTCATTCATGTTACATCAGATTCCACATTTCAGACCACATGTAACTATCACCAGGCTGGAGCCTGAAGATCCCAGGATGTTAGCATGGGTTACAGTTATGCCATGCCTTGGCGGTGAAACACCTAAAATTAGCTATGGGGCTGGATTCTTTCGTTGGTTGAGAAACCCATTTCTTATGATAGAGGATTATGCCTATGATGGGGCATATTTCCTTCATAATCGAGAGTTGTTTTTACCCTAGGGTGAGATTTGGGATGATCTTGGTAAGTAAATACACCATCCAAACTATGTTTTTTTGAATTTTGTATTTTATTTCATTTTTATGTTTTATAACATTGAGATAACAAAAAGTGTTTTCTTGGAGATATTGGACCTGTCCATCTAGTGGGGATGTCTCCTATTTCTAGGCTAGTAGGAACCAAAGACATGATGGTGTATCGCTCCGAGGATGAAGAGGAGCTTGGAGATGTGGAGGAAAACCTACAACGTTTGACTATGGGTATTCCTGATGTAGCCATAGACAGGGTACCTTGGCGTTATCAATGCCTAACCGTGGGTGTTTCTGAATGGTTTACTAGGCTACTCTACAGATTGGCCTAGGCCATTGCATGATATGATGCACAGTAAGAGGATTAGTCTATTTTGATCTTCTTTTTGTATATGTATTACTGAAAGCTTTGGAGATTCGTATTTTTCCCTATGTATTTATGAACTTTTTATGGTCCTGAACTTTTGAGGGCACTGAAAGCTAGGGATGTTTTATCCCATTTTTGTATCTCGATGTTACAGTTTATATATATATATATATGATAGACTTTCATATTTACAGATGTGTGTGTGACAAATGTGATGTATGAGATGTTCAGTTACTTATGAATTTACATGTTTTTATTTATGTTTCAAATGGACTTTCATGTATGAGCAATATACCAATCCAAAACATAATTAGCTAAGGAATTGACCACTGCATTTAAATGTCTTAGAATGTGTTGATAAGTGAATTGCTCAAAATACCTCTCTAACAACCTGATTCTTTAGAAAGTATGAAGAAGCAGGGGATTATGGATAGTGTAGACTTGATTAAGTTTTTGGACAACCAACTCAGAGTCCAAGTAAACCCTAATTTCCCTTACATCATTAGCTAGGGATTCCATCAACAAGCTGACCATAGCTTGATACTCTGCCATATTGTTGGTGGAAAGACCTAAAATAATACCCCCTGAACTCACCAACTCACTTGTAGGAGAGTACAGTACCCAAGTTGCATATGCAAGGTTAAGCGTATACCGATGAGCACCATCATCAAAACCAATGAAGGAAGTCATATGTCCATGAGACAAAAGATGTGCATAAGTAGGGTTTTATGAAAAAAACACACTCTAAATCACACAAAAGACACACCTCTTAAATTCTAAGAAACACAGTAATCTATAAACAATATTTACAAAGACCCTATGTTAGATGACCTAGGCATAGTATCTTTTGTGGTAGAGCCCATTTCAGTGCTCTCCCAGTGGTATCCCATTGTAATCAACCAGTTCATATGCTCCTTTCTCTAAAACATAGCTAACAATGTAGGGTCCATGCCACATAGACTCAAATTTTCCTTCCCCCAGCTTGTCATGCTTCTGGTCGTAGTTTAAGACCAGGTCTCCTTCATCGAAGGAACAGGGTTAGACAGTCCTGTCATATTGAACTTTCATTCTTTATTTTTGTGCCTCATCAGCTAAGGCAACATCATGTCGAGTTTCATCAAGTTGATTTAGGTACATGAATCTTTCCTTGTCTAGGGTAGTGTTGGGTAATAATTCGACAGCCAGTTTTAAAGAAGGGATCTCACATTCTATGGGAGAGTAGCTTCCAGCTCATATACTAATTGGAAAGGTGTAAAACTGGTGGAAGTTTTAACAGTAGTCCTGTAGGCCCAGAGTGTGGAGAAAAGCTGTAAATTCTAGTTTGACTTGGCCTGCCCTACCATTTGTTGAAGCATTGTTTTTAATACTTTATTTATCACTTCAACCTGGCCATTGGCCTATGGATAGTAGGGTGTAGAGTTATCATGTCGAAACCCTAATTTGATGCTAAGCTCTACCATCATTTTATTTTTGAAATGTGATCCATGATCAGTCACGATGGCCTTAGGAATCCCAAATGTTGCGATAATATGGTTGAATAAGAAAAGTGTAGTAGTTTTACCGTCTTCATTGTATGTAGGAATTTCCTCTGCCCATTTCATAAAATAGTCAACAACCACAATGATGTAGCCATGCCCCCTAGTTGAGGTAGGTCTACAATGCATGAAGTCTATGCCCCATTTTGCAAAAGGGCCAACAACTATAATTAAATAGAGTGGATTTGGATGTGTGCATTTCTTGGAAGTAAACATTTGACAATGTGGGAATTTCTTGACTGTTTCAATATAATCCTTGAAAATAGAAGGCCAGAAGTACCCAACATGCAGGATTTTTTGGGCAGTATCCAACCTAGAAAGATGACCGCCACAAGATCCAACATGGAAATCATTAAGGATGATCTCAGCCTATTTTCATGTAAGGCAATGACGTAGGATAGAATCAACACCATGGTGGTATAGGGTATCATTCAAGACAAGGTAGCTTTTATCCTGGTGGTGAACACGAAAATGTTCATCTTGGGAGGAAGTAGGCTAGTATCATAAGGTCTGGAGGTACAAAATGATTTTTCCATACCATGGATCTATAGTACTAATGAGAAACAGTGATTCATCAGGTAAGAAATCAGAGGGCTCTAGATTCTTAGTAGTATGGGGAAGGTCACATATAAGCTCTACAAAGACAAGGGACTTCTTGGAAGTACTTTTGGTGAATTCCAGGTTAAATGCCTAGAGGATCATGATCCAACGTGAGTATTTTCCCCCAAGCACCTGACATGTCAAAACGTAGTACATGGGGTTATAATCCACATAAACAGTAGTGGTGTGGAAAAAAATATAGTGACAAAACTTTTGTACCGCAATGACTATGGCCAGAGTGAGTTTCTCCACATGTGATTATCGAGTTTTAGAGTCCAAAAGACTCTTTCTGGCGTAATAGATCACATGTTCTTGGTTGTGTTCATCTATTTGAACAAGGACCATGCCTATGGTAGAAAAGGATTCTACCATATACAAGGAATAATCCTAGGCATTGTTGGGTGGTTGCAACACAGGTGCATGGGGAAGTGCATGCTTAAGATTATCAAATGCGCGCTATGTGAAATCATCACAAATGAAAGGAGTGTCTTTCTTCAGCAACCTCATGAAACCATGTGTCCTCTTTGCATAATTGTAGATGAAGTGATGGAAAAAAATTTCCTTCCCTTGCAAACTTTGGATTTCAGTAACATTCATGGGAGCAGGCAGGGTGAAAATAGCCTCAATTTTCAAAGGATCGATACGGATTCCATTATTAGAAACAATAAAAACAAGAATTCAACCAGCTTCGACACAAAAAACACATTTGTGGGGGTTTAGAAGAATGTTAAAATGACGACATTGAATAAATACTTCTCTTAGATGATCAAAATGGATATCCCGCTGCTTGGAATGGACAGGTAGGTCGTCTAGATATGGTTCCACAACATGTTTAATATCATGAAAAGCATACAACATGGCACATTGGGATGTTGCGCCAGAACTTTTTAAACCAAAAGGTAGTTTATGATAAGCAAAAGTCCCCCAACGACAAATGAAGGCCATCTTGTGTTGATCGGATGGGAGAATCTCAATCTGATTATAGCAGGAAAAGCCATCCATAAAGGAAAAAATGATGCTTCCGGCGTAGTTATCAATTATTTGATCGATGTAGGGAGTGGGAAAGTTGTCTTTTGGACAAGCTCGATTTAGGTCCCTAAATTTGATACAAACCCTTATAGTACCCTACTTTTTATTCATAGGGACTATGTTGGACACCAATTAAGTTAGTGGTTCAGGGTAAATAAAACTAGCTTTCAATAGTTTTTCAACTTCGTCTTTGATAGAGGCTTCTTTTCGAGGATGAACTTATCATAGTTTTTGGTGTATGGGCTTGGCATCAGGATACATTTTGATTTCATGGACAATGATGGAGGGGTGGATCCCAATCATTTCTTCATATGTCCATGTGAAGACATCTCAAAATTCTTTGAAAAGAGTCATGCATGTTTGGATTTATTCAGGGGAAGAGTTATGTCCTCGGAAACACCCAACTTCATAGATCTATCAATGGGTATAGTTTTGGTAATGTTGCATAAATTCCCTTCAGAATCGACACTACGGGTGAGGATTGGAGATTGAGGGTGGAGGACTATATCAGATGAAACCATGGAGGCAAAGTGGTTTTCTACCATATGGAAAGGGGGAAGGAAAGAAGATCTGTGATGATAATCTTCCCAAGGAATCTCATCAAATGACATAACTTCCATGATAGACTCGTCTATAGGAAGTGTGTGTGAAAGATAATCTAGAGATGGGGAGGGGTGTTTGAGCCAATATGGCATGTGATAATGGTCCGAGGCCACCAAGAAATGATCATTGATGGCTGGATCATTGGTAAATTGAATTGCATTGTACATCTCTTCAAAAGGGGAAAAGGATGAGGATTCATCAACAATTGCTTTTCCTTTTTCTGTACGAGAGCTAGATATCATATTAATGGATGCAGTTTGCGAAGCAAGAGGAGGGTCGAAGGAGGGAAAGACTCCCATAAGTGAAGAATATTTGATGAGGCCTACTCTGATGTCTTTGTAGAAATTCTGACCAGCAATAGATTAATTTCACTCACAACAAATTACAATTGATCATGCAAAATTGTCAACAATGGAGACTGAAAATGGAGCTGTAACACAAAATTATATTAACTCAGTGTACAATAGCCAACCCTATAATTACATAGGTTTCTGAATATATAGAATACATCAATAGGTAGAATGCATAAGGAGGCATCCAAAGCTAGCATAAAGCAGGCTTACCCAAAATAGGCAAATCCCCCATAGGTGTAAAAAGTTGATCCCAAATCTTTCATGAGGCTCACGAATTGGCAAGGGCACATGGGAAAGCTAATGAGTGGTGGAATGGAAGCTCATATA
>LPNX010617447.1:104386-143809 GCA_001517045.1 Pseudotsuga menziesii | reverse complement strand
CCAAAGCTAGCATAAAGCAGGCTTACCCAAAATAGGCAAATCCCCCATAGGTGTAAAAAGCTGATCCCAAATCTGTCATGAGGCTCACGAATTGGCAAGGTTGCATGGGAAAGCTAATGAGTGGTGGAATGGCAGCTCATACATGCTTTTTCATGGAGGAAAGAGTGGAGGAGGAAGAGGCAACAAAGCTGATTCACCTCACCTAGTCTTGCTTTCCTATGTGCCTTAAAACACTGAAAAAGCAGACAATAAAGAAGAAAAAGCAGAAGGGCACCTAGGAGGCCAGGAATAAAGCAGATTTGATTCCTAAGGCTTTCCCAAGCACTACATGAGTCAAAGATGGCAATTTTGACCTCTATGGATAGGCAATTAGCAACTTGCACATGGTGGGAATCATGGACTAGGCAAATAAGACAAAAATAAATGAATTAATGTCTAAGTGGGTAAATACTATGGGTTGATTATTCTAACAGTCTTGATACTGTGGGGTGTTCAAGAGCTAAACATTGTTTGCATTGTTTGTAATAGCACTAGGTGTGATGAAATCTAATTGGTCAATAGTAACAATCTTTCCTTGGAATGGGAACTGGACGATACGAAAAATGGTCGATGCTATAGCTTGCATAGCATAAAACTAGTTGTGACCTAGGAGTAAGTTGTAATCCAAAGGAGCATCAATGAATTCAATATGAATGGAGACTGACTTTCCCCCCCAGTTCTACGTGGATGGGAGGTAGTAGTCCATAGGATTGAAATCCGCGACCATCAAAATCCTTAAGGGTGGTAGATGAACAGTTGATTTTTGGAGATCCAATGGCTCTCGAACAAGATAAAGACATAACCGAGGTAGAGGCACCTTCGTCCAAAACGGTACGACGGATAGTCTTTCCAGCAATCTTTGTAGCGATCTGGAAATCTAACTGATGTGAAAGTCTCATTCTAAAATCATCCAATTTGAAAGTGATTATATTACTATTCTCAGGATCCATAGCTCCAAGTTTAGGAAGCAAATTTTTCTTTTGAGTTGGGCAGGTTCGAAGTACCTCTAAAGCCGACATAGCATAGGGTGCCTAGGCCAAATATTCAACAATATTATAGTATTGGGAAGCACGAGCATTAGGATTAATTATGGACTTACATAGAGTTCCCTTTGGTGGACGAAAAATTGCTTTAGGTATAGGTTTTTCAATATGAAGACCATTATTAGTAGGAGGTGTGGAAGTTGAGGTTTTTTTAGATGGAATATCATTAGGTTTCTTTTCTGAAGGAGGGTCATAACTATGTGCTCTTGTATTCAAATTCACTGGTTCACTAAACATCATACAGACTTCATCAGTGGAAGAAGAAGTTTTGTTTAAGGACTTATGATCAATTAACTATTGTTGGGAAGGGAAAGAATATTTTAAAATGGCTAGGGTGGGTGAGGCTTTTAAAAATTTACCAACTTCCTCACGGCGAGGACATTCTTTTGTAAAATGATCACCTCCGCAGATTAAACAGGGGTACTTCACCTTTCTCTTCCTTTTGAATCATTATCTGTATTCTATGTTTTATTTCCTTCATGTTGATTGTCATGTTTTTTAGATTTAGATTTTCCTTTTTTCTTTCCACCTGAATATTCAGTGGATTGAACCATATTTACTTCAGTGGAAGCAACAAGAGAGGCTGAAGTTTTTGTAGGTGGTGCTTGTTGATTGGATGGGGTGGTGGCTTATTTCTTAGAGGATTTAGCCTCTTTTTGTGTTTGAACTGAACCAAGTATGCCATCAGCAAGTGGTTCCATAGTAGGTATCGAAGGGTCTGTAGTAGGCCGAGAAGCATGGGGAATCATATCATACAAAGTGCCTGACTAGGAATAAAACAAGTCAAGGTACTGGGCACGACTAATAGTCTGTTCTTCGGTAACAACACCTCCCATGGCCACATCTATAGCTATGGGTGGAATCAAAGACTTTGTGAACCAGTCAACCAGTAACTGATCAAGAATAGGAGCCTTAATCAACCTACATCTTCTTCTCCATTCATGGATAAGATTGGAGATATGTGTAGATGTAGTTTGTCAAAGTGAGGTCAATAGGTTTGTACCTATTTCATACTGGATTGGTAACTGAAAGTGTGTCAAAAGGGTTGTAGCTAAAGCATTGAAATCCCAAAATGAATGGCATGGTAACTCGATGTACCATTTAGCTACAATGTTGGTGAGGGTTCTTTGGAAAATACATAGGCGGATTGAATCGTCCATCAAAGAATTGGATGAACACCAAAGATGAAAAGTCATAACATGATTTTTTGGGGCCTCACTAGGTTTACCATTAAATTTTGGGATATCGGAAGGTAGCTTAACTGGGATGGTGGGACAAGAGGGGTCATGATGATTTCGGTATTTTATCAATCTCCACAAGTTTGACAAATCTAAAGCGTTCAGAAATTGTAGTTGTTGATTTGGTTGCGGGTATTGGTAATATTGATAGGGCATTTGCTGACCACTAGGACCATATGCAGATTGATAGATGGGTATAGATCATGCCCCTGAAGCTTGTTGAAAAGGTTGTTGGTTTCTAGAATTGTTGTGGGGAGGTGGGCCCCCCAAGGGAGGGGGTCCTCCGGAAGGTGGTGGTGGTGGTGGTGGTCCTCCTCCTCCAGGTGGTGGTGGGGGTCCACCTCTGCCAGGAGGTAGCGGTGGTCCTCCTCCTCTAGATGTGGTTGGTGGTCCTCCTCCGCTAGGTGGTGGTGGTGGTCCTCCTCCACTAGGTAGTGGTGGTGGTCCACCAAATGGTCCACTAGGTCCTCCAGATCCTCGTGGTGGTCCTCTGGGGGTAGGTCCACCGTATCCTCTGACAGTATTAAACAAAGTCCCTCCATATCACGAGATATTTGACTAATTTGGTTGTCCCCAAGGTACAAAAGTATTTCTAGGGTAAGGAATTCTAGGATAAATAGTCGTAGGTGGTGGTTTTTGGTAAACTTGGTTAACCATAGGTTGTTGAGTTCCTGGATAAGTATATACCCAAAAAGCTGTATTGTTGACAGGTTGTGACCCTAAGGGTTGGTATGTACTATATGGTGGGGAAACAACATGGGTATTGGTGGGGGGTATAAATAATGTAGGTTGTGCTACAACTGCAACTTCTTGAACTAGGAATAGTTCCACTGACAAATAATGTAACTCATGCCGGGGGTTTCCCCCTAACGTGAGAGTTTACTGACATGTCTTGATTTGAGGATTTCCCCCCAACCATGACAAGTATGGAGGGTCTAGCAATAGGTTTAGGATGTGACACTGTAGGGTTGTGGTTTAGACCTAGATTACCTTGAAATGGAATTTCTTCAATAGGTCCTAACACTTGAGCTAGTGAACGATATCCTTCAGGCCATGGGTTGCGAGAATTCTCACAATAAGTTGGACGGCCTTCAGAAGAAGGTTTAATTTCTGCTTCAGGCCAAGGGTTTGTATTATGGGCTGATCATGCTTATAAAGTTTCATAAAAGGACACCGGTGGAGGAATAATTCTTTCTATTCTCTCTAAAAAGTTATGAGCTAGATCAAGAGATGCATTAATTCTTCTATGTTCCTCCTCTCCCAAGAGATGATTTCTTGGTGAAGGTCTAATAACCCCAAATTCAGCAATGGCTTTGCCCATAGAATTCCTCCAGAAAGGAGCATCCGGACCATAATATGGTGGGGCAAAAACATCGCCATGGCCTTCCAACGGTGGATGAAAAGAAGCATCAGTTGTAGGAGGCAATTGGACTAAAGGATTCATGTAAATAGTGAGATCTTCTCTAGGTGGAGTAAGTTCCATACTATTTTTAGCTGAAGCTGGTATCTCCACGGCTACCCCTTCTTCCCCTTCCATGGTTTGAGGAGATTTGGGAGGAAAACCCTGCAACCTATGGGATTGACACTGCGCAAGTTGCTCAGCCATGGTGGTGGCTAGAAGTCTTCTAACCTAGGTCAAAGAAAAAATCACACAAAAAACACCTACACAGAGCTAAAGGTCACAAGCGGTCTTAAATGATAGGAGGGGTTGAAAGTCCAGTTTCTCACTAGGATTATCAAGACTTTACAAGATTTTCCTATAAATCCAAGATGGTGAAGAGGTTAACTCAGTTTGGATAGGGTATCCTAGTGGGGTCTCTCAATATACGCAAGGTACGTGGGAGCTTAAATTGATAGTAGTGTTTTCTAATGCAAAACTGTTCACAAGGGGCCTCCCTATATACAATCGAGTACATGAAAGAACCTTTATATATACCTCAAGGGTACCGAAAAGACCATTTATATATATCGACGGTATGTGGGAGAATTGTGCAAGTCCCGGGATGTGTTGCAAACAAATAAAAACAGCTCCTACGCTTAACGACATCCAAACACATCTCTAGCCTACCACTCAACTTTCTATACAAATTTTAACCTAAAGCTACCATTGATTTTATCTTGATGGTTAGGTGAATGTTTGTGGAAATGTTGTCTCCAATAATGCAGATTAACTCTACATGCAACAAAAAACACTTCTTTGACTTTCGATGAAAACTATTTAGGGTAAGGATAAAATTTTCTCTTTTTTTTTTGTTTTCAGGAACCTTAAAATAATTTCGTTTCAACAACACAAACTTGAATCGATAAATGCAAGAAAATGAAGCTTTTTCAAACACAAAAAATTTTCAACACGCACTCAAAAGATATCTGAAAATTTTGACAAAGAAACTAAGCCTCTAGTGTGCATGCAAACTATCTTTGCTACAATTTCAAAAAATCTATTTCCTCTAATCTATTTATGCAGAAAAACGACAACTTCTAAAGCATAAACAAGAAGAAACTAAAATGGTTATTTTTTGTATTTTTCTAGAAAATATGAGGCACTCAAAGTAGTTTAAAAAAAAGTAGTTTAAAAGAGGCTATGACTTTCTTTTCAAAAATAAAAGTTTCCAGATATTTCGTTGAAACCAAAACTGAAACTATCTGTTGATGTAATTGTAACTTCAGAATGTATTCACTTGTATTTCTTATGTATTGTACCCCGATGTTTATTCCAGGATGTTTCTATAATTTAATTGAGTCATGTCATGCCCCGATGTTCTGATCAGGAGTTTCTATAATGTAAACAAGTCATGTAAGGCCAATGTGGGTAACCATCTTATTGTTCAAGGGTTAAAGTCCCCGCAGTTCTAGGGCACTAGGGTTGTGAGACTCACCTAGTGAAGTTGGCCCTAATATGGTTTAGTTAAGTCAAGAATTAGTATAAATAGAGAGCTAGCCTCTCTATTTATCACACACTCGCTTACACTCATTTGTAGCACATAGTTGAGGAAGAAGAAGACACTGGGCCTAGGAAGAAAGAAGGTTACTACTGTCAAGAGATCATATTACTATTTTGTGTTTTACTTTTGGTGTTGATTTTATCTCTGAGAAAGTTGCAGGGTTTTCTCCATTTATAGTTTCCCCAAGGAAAAACACTGTGTTCATTGTCTCTTGTGTTTGATTGATGTGCTTGTTATTATCTCAGTTAAAGATCCTAATATAATGATAGCTTAATGTTAAAAATCTAACATGGTATCAGAGCTAACCTGAGAAGAAGACACTATGCAGCTATGGGAACTATAGATTCCTAGTTTGTGGATCTATCTCCACATATTTTTCAGCAAAAGAAGGTTGGATTAACTCTTGTCCCTAGGGCGAATCATTTTGTCAAAGCAGAATCCAATTCTGAGGTTTTTCAGTTTTGGACCTGACACTACTGCCGGAAATTAGGGATTTCCATAGAAGTGGAATTTTTCAGTGAGCCCATGCCTGGACTGATCTCCTCCTCAAAATCAAAGTTTAGAGATCAAGATCAAATAATTTGGTTGGACATAACTCTGGAAAAGAAAAACCCTAATACGCTCTTAAACCAACACTACAGAATCTCAGCTCCAAATCCAGATCTGACATCTTGACCTGGTAAGATCTAGATATTTTGTATTTCCATTTAAGGTTCTCATTTAAAATGTCTCATCATACCAATATTGATGAAAATCTTGAGGGAGCTGATAACTTCCGAGCCTGGAAGTATAGGATCTCCCTGGTTCTGCAAGAAAATGAGTTGGACTCCTACATCTATGAGGAGGTTCCAGTTCCAGAGCAAGATGAGGCTAAGGCCTTACAAAAGAACAATTTGGTTATGGAAAAGAGGATTATTGCTTATTCAATCAAGGATCACCTCATACCACAGGTGTCCTCCCTCAAGACACCTAAAGCTATGTTCGATGCCCTAAACAAACCATTTGAAGGGAAGAACATAAACTGGAAGATGACTCTAAGGAACCAGTTGAAGAATGTAAAGATCCAGAATGAGGAGACCATCCAGTCATACTTCACAAGGGTCTCCTAGATAAAAGAACAACTTGAAGGAGTAGATGAAGAAGTGGAGAATGCATAAATTGTGATGACAACCTTGAATGGTCTCCCTAGGTCATGGGATTCTTTCATCCAAGGAATATATGCTAGGAAGAAGTTAGTCAAGTTTAGTAGACTGTGGGAAGAATGTTCACAAGAAGAAGCTCAAATAGTAGCTCGAGAAGAAAATATGAGATGTGAAGATCAAGCTCTCACAGTACACTCCAAGAAAGGAAGAAGGGAAAATCATCATCACCAAGGTAATCATTCTCATCAGAAAAATAATTTTGTAACAAAGGATCCATCCAAACTTAGATGTTATACATGTGATGAAAGAGGACACTTTTCTATAAGTTGTCCCATGAATAAGAATGGATCCAAGAAGAAGAAGAACTCAAACAAAATACATCATGATCACACTGCTGAGGATGATGATCCTCCCAGGAAGAAAGTAAAACAAGAAAGTGAAGACTCTTCAAGTGATGAAGAATATGTTCTGATCTCCGCTCTCACGGGAACTGTCACTCATGGAAGCAAAGATTGGATTATTGACAGTGGGGCTTCCAAACACGTGACAGGTTGCAAGGAATCTTTTGAGAAACTATCCGAACATAATTCACTCCATAAGGTGAAACTTGGGGATGAATACCAATATCCCATAAAAGGTAGTGGTGAATCCTCCTACAAGCTAGACTCTGGAAAGTCTATGAAAATTAAGGATGTCTTGTTTCTACCAGATCTAAAGAAGAATATTCTCTCCATATTAGCACTGGATGCAAAGGGCATGAAGGTTGCTTTTGTAGATGGCCAAGCCCTCATGTGTCCAAGAGGAAATACTATTGACAATGCAATAGTAATTGGAGAACAAGGAGGATTATACAAATTGAAGCACCATCCAGAACAAGATTTGGTCCATGACACAGTAGAGCCAAATGAAATTTGGCACAAAATGCTTGCACATGTGGACTACAGAGCACTACCACTTGCAAGAAAAGCTGTTGAAGGTCTTCCAGAAATTCAAGCAAAACATGAAGGAGTTTGAAAAGGATGTGTGAAAGGAAAGAATACAAGGAATACATTTCCAAGTAGCGAGAGAAAGGAAAAAGGAATCTTGGAATTCATCCACTCTGATGTATGCATACCAATGTCATTAAGTTTACTAAGCGGGTATTTCACTATGTCTCTTTCATTGATGACTTTTCTAGGAAGACATGGATTTACTTCATGAAGAACAAAGATGAAGTTTTTAGTAAGTTCAAGGAATTCAAAGCCTTGATTAAGAACCACACAGAATAGAAGATCAAGACCTTTTGATCAGATAATGGCGGAGAATTCACATGAAATGAATTCAAAGAGTTATACAAAGATTCAGGGATTAAGAGGGAGTTAACCACTCCATATAATCCACAACAGAATGGGGTTGCAGAAAGGAAGAATAGAACTATCATGGAAGATGCAAGAGTAGTGCTTCATGATCAATATCTTCCCATGCATCTATGGGCAGAAGCTGCCAGAACAACGGTGCATGTACAAAATCGTACTCCACATAGAGTACTCAAGAACAAGACACTTGAAGAAGTATTTTCCAGCAAGAAACCAGAAGTCACCCATCTCAGAATATTCGGCTGTCTAGTGTACATACACATTCCAAAAGAGAAGAGAACAAAGTTAGATCCTTCTGGAAAGAAGGGTAGATTTGTGGGATACTCTGAAAGCTCGAAGGATTACAGAATATACTTCCTAGGATTCAAGAATATCGACATCCATAGGGATGTAACATTTGATGAAGACTCGGCTTACAACAAATATAGAAAGAGACCTACTAAACAACCTGAAGAAGCAGAAGCACCTAGAATTCATGATACAACCATGAATGAAGAAACTCGAGAAGAAGATCAAGAATTTGAAGAACCTCAAGAACTTGTAGATCCACCTCAAGAGAAAAATCCTCACAAGAGGAAACCTGCTTGGGTATGGGAAGCTATCCAAGGTGCAGAAATATATGGGGCTCCAGAAGATAATCAAAGAGAAAGAAAGAGGACCATGTCCTACTACGGGTATGTAGCTTTATTGTCTGACTTTATCAATAAAGAACCTTCCAACTATGAAGAAGTGACATAACAGAAAGAATGGAAGGATGCTATGATTGAAGAGTATCAATTGATCATGAAAAATGATGTTTGGGATGTTGTCCCAAGACCAAAAGGGAAGTCGGTTGTAACTTCCAAATGGATCTACAAGATCAAGCATGTTGTAGATGGCAGCATAGAGAAATATAAAGCAAGATTTGTTGCTTGTGGTTTCTCCCACAAAGAAGGAATAGAATATGAAGAATCCTTTGCACCTGTAGTCAGATACACTTCCATCATATCAGTACTTGCTCTGGCTGTAGTGATGAAATGGATGATACACCAAATGGATGTCAAGACTGCTTTCTTGAATGGTGTAGTGAAAGAGGAAGTGTATGTGGAGCAGCCACTCGGTTTTGAGACACATAACAGGGAGTCTCATGTGCGTAGATTGAATAAATCCCTCTACATTTTGAAATAGGCACCCAGGAAATGGTACAACAGAATTGACAGATTTCTATCTAGTTTGGGCTTTACCAAAAGTAAAGCAGATTCCAACCTTTACTACAAGCTTGAAGATGGAAACCTAGTGATGCTCCTACTATATGTAGATGATTTCTCTGTAACAAGTATGGATGGGTTGATTGCTGATATGAAGAGGAATCTTGCTGTCGAGCTTGAAATGAAGGACTTGGGTATGATGCACTACTTTCTAGGAGTGGAGGTGTGGCAAAATGAAGATGGAATCTCCCTCGAATGAGGGAAGTATGCAGTAGAGATCCTGAAGAGGTTCGGGATGATGGACTGCAAGGGCATGACCACACCTATGGCATCGAACCTGAAGTTGTTGAGTGATGATTCATCAAAAGAAATTGATGCTATGATGTATCATCAAATGGTTGGGTCCTTTATGTACTCGATGAACATAAGACTAGATATTTGCTTTGATGTGAACACCTTGAGCCAGTTCTTGACAGATTTGACACATGTTCACTTGATTATTGCAAAGCATATTTTGAGGTACCTGAGGGATACAATTGATTATGGGCTTAAGTATGAGGTGAATTAGAAGATTAACCTGGAGGGTTATTTTGATTCATATTGGGCAGGAAATGCCATCGATAGGAAGAGCACTTCAGGGTGCTTCTTCAGTATGGGCTCAAGTGTGATCTCTTGGTTTAGCAGAAAGCAATCCTGTGTGGCACTGAGTACAGCTGAAGTAGAGTATGTCGTAGCTTGTTCATCTAGTTGTGAGGTAGTATGGTTGAGGAATCTACTGTCTAATTTATTTGATCTCCAGATGGATGCTACTTGTATACATTGTGACAACCAGAGTTGCCTGAAGTTGTCAGAGAACCCCGTGTTCCATGACAAGTTGAAGCATATCGAGATCAAGTATCACTATATCAGGGATATGGTGCATAGGGGAGTAGTGAAGCTCCAATATGTTGCGATGGATGAATAGATAGCTGATGCGTTGACAAAGCCATTATCCAGAGTGAATTTTGAGTACTTCAGGGAGAAGCTTGGTGTCCTCTTGATTGAGGTTCCCTCTAAAGGGAACTAATGAGTCTGTGAGCCATTCTTACATGGTGAGAGGATTGGTTCCTTCCATGGTCATATGTAAGGGATGATCCATTCTATCATGGTGATAGGATTGCTTCCTTCCATGTCAGATGTGAGTGCTGAGCCATTCTGATGTGACTGTAGGATTGGTTCCTACATGATCAGATATAAGCACTGAATTCCATTCTTGGAATGGAGGCACCTGGTTAGTTACTAGGAAAGCTCAGCCTGAGACTGAGAGCCATTCTGATGTGACTATAGGATTGGTTCCTACATGATCAGATGTGAGTGCAGATCCCTTGTCATATTGGTTGTCAGATGTAAGTGCAGAGCCCTCTCGGCATGAAGGATTGGTTCCTTGCATGGTCGAATATAAGTGCTGAGCATTTCTGACATTGGTTGTTAGATGTAACTACAGATCCTTTTGGCGTGGAGGATTGGTTCCTCATATGGTTTACTATAAGTGTTAAGCCTTTCTGACATTGGTTGTCAGATGTGAGTGCTGGGCCTTTCTGATAGGGTTGTGGGATGTCTTCCCACATGGTCAGATGTGAGTGATGGGCATACCTTTCTGATATGATTATAGGATTGGTTCCTACATGATCAGATATAAGTGTTGGGTGGGCCATTCTGACTTAGGGTTAGATATAAGTGCTGGAAGAAGACCTACATGGAGGCTAGTCCTATAACTAGCATGAAAAAGGGTTGGCTCTGTAGGACTTCCTGTGACAAGAAGAATCAAGAGATAGCACCCGTGATGATGATCCAAAAGTGATGATCCAGATCTAGTGATGGTGTTCTAGTGATGATGATCCAGATTGAAGTGATGATCCAGATCCAGATGAAGATGATGAGGACTCGATGATGATCCAGATTATACAGAGACGAAGACTTGTGCTGATAAATTGTGTTGAGAGAATACCTTCCTAGTTAAGAGGGAGTGTTGATGTAATTGTAACTTTGGAATGTATTCACTTGTATTTCTTATGTATTGCACCTCGATGTTTCTTTTGGGATGTGTCTGTAATGTAATTGAGTCATGTCATGTCCTGATGTTTCGATTGGGAGTTTCTATAATGTAAACAAGCCATGTCAAGTCAATGTGGGTAACCCTCCTATTTTTCAAGGGTTAAAGTCCCCGTAGTTCCGAGGCACTAGGGTTGTTAGACTCACCTAGTGAGGTCGGCCCTAGTAGGGTTTAGTCAAGTCGGGAACTAGTATAAATAGAGAGCTAGCCTCTCTATTTATCACACACTCACTCACACTCAGTTGTAATGTATAGCTGAGGAAGAAGAAGACATTGGGGCTAGGAAGAAAGAAGGTTTATTACTGTTGAGAGGTCATCTTACTATTTTGGGTTTTACTTTTGGTGTTGATTCTATCTTTGAGGAATTTGTGGGGTTTTCTCCATTTATGGTTTCCCCGAGGAAAAACACTATCTTCATTGTCTCATGTGTTTGATTGATATGCTTGTTATTCTCTCAGTTAACGATCCTAATATAATGCTAGCTTAATGTTAAAAATCTAACACTATCTACCATTTTCCCCTATAAACAAGATCAAGCCTTCAGAACTGAACTTGGAAGAATCAAGTTCACAAAGTACTTTTTAACAACAGGCAGATGCAAAGAACACAGCAAAATTTTAGGGAAGCAAGAAAACCACATAGACTTTCTCAAAAAGATAAAAATTTCCAAACAGACAAATAACAAATTTACAAAGAGTTTTTGAAGCCTACCTCACAAGTCGAATCGACGCACTAGTAACTCATGACTTAGGCGACTATGACGATTTTTCAATTGAAGAGAAAAGCACCCTGGAAGGAAGGACGACACTCTGTCAACTAAAGGGAGGGGCACTATGGAAAAAAGGAAACTCTCTGTTAATTAAGGGGAAAGGTGCCTTGAACGAAGATCGACGCTCTGTCAGCCATAGAGAGGCGCGTTGTCTAGACAACATACTAAAAAATTCAGAACTACAGGAGAAACAAAAAGTCTCAGTTGAACTGAAAAAAATAAGAAAAAAACAATTACCTAGAGAACAGTAAAAACTATAATCCAAAACTGAGGAAAATTATCATAAATAAAATGAAAGAGTAGCTTACCTTGCAGATTGAAACAACAAAGAGTAGAGAGAAAAACTTCACCACTGCAATGGTTACCAAAGAGTTGTTGATTTTACTAGATCTGCACTAGATCTAATTGGATCTTCCCCATATATGATCTATCACATCCCCAGTGGAGTCACCAATTTTGTTACTAGGAATTCTCAACCAGTGCTGACACTGCTTGTTCATCTATAATGCAAAACACAACTACAGAACAAAAAATCACAGCCACATATCCTTCCCTTGAATAGTTAAATTTATTAGCATAACACATCACATACCTCAACTGTAGATCTATTTACCTATTCTCCAAAAAGTCCTTGAGATAATTCAATACCTGCAAGAAGGATCACAAGACAAATGAAAAGATGAGAGCATCATGATAATCAACTATCTGTATTGATGATCAAGGAATTCAATAATATTTAATCACAAACACGATAATCAAATATAGGAAAGGGTAATGTTTTTGTATTACTAATGGGTGAGAAGAAGTACAACCAAATGCCTTGATGTTGACAGCTTCTATCTCAATAAATGTCTACAAACTCCAATGAAGACCTCTCTAGCTATAAGCTACCTCTACTTTGCCTCTATCCAGACTTCAAACTAGCAGCATGAGGATGCTTTTTTATGGTCCCCCTTGCTCTCTTCATAGAAACTTCATTTATAGGCCAAAAACTCATAGGATGAATTGACAAAAGGATAAAATAAGATCCCTATAGGTGAGGGAAGCGAATGCCACCTCTACCAGACATGCAGGAACTAATTCCATGAAGGATCCCCTACGGAACCTTCTACAAACTTCTTTTCTTTTCTTTTCAGGACAATCAATGATTTTAGAAAAACTAGATAGAGCGCCGACCTAGGGTTTTTTCCCATTGCAAAGGTCAACGACACTTCTTGCTCAACTGATGGAGGCACCTATGGTGCTTTGTCAAAAAGGTAAAAGAGAACTGTGCCTTCTAGGTCAGGGAAAAAATGGCCAAAGTGATCCAGATCAATCTTTTTTGGGAGAATTATAGGCAACAAGAAATTCATCTGAAGGATAACTAGGCAATGTGGGATTTTCATGTGAAACACATGCAAGGAATTTATTCTTTGTTAAGCGCTCCTTGCATCAGATAATGCATTTGTTTATTTTTATGGTAAATGTATTGGAATTCATCCTCTATTATATTCTCCATTTTAGTTATCATCCTTTATTGTTGCTTCTTCTAAAGTTGTTTCGGGAGATTCATCCATAGATAGGTTCGTCTTGTCTCATTGGGATTCTTCTCATTTCTCCCTGCCATCTCTCAAAGATATTTTGCTGAACATTAACACTTACTTTTCCTTAGATTATGAATGTTATCAATATTCATTAAGTTGTAAGATGTTGAATGTTTCAATCTTTCACTCCATTTACCAATGGTGATGTCTTTTTATTTGTCTTACACGCTTTAAATTCCAAATAACCCTTCCCCTAAGAAATCTATCCTTTTGAATGCTTATTTAAAGCCAAATGTATATGTGAATGACCCTGTGACAAAGAGAAATCCCTATTTGAATGTATAGGCTAGAATGCAATCTAAAGATTAATTTGAAATGGTTACTCCAGTGATTCTCCTACCACAACCATAGTAAAATTAATGGGTGATAACATCTTGGTGTCATTTCTTTGGAGTAATCACTATTATATCCTTGGGAAAACGATGTTGTTTTAGTTCTATGACTTGGTTGAGTAGCTAGTCATAGGCACATATTGGTTGTATATTCTCTGGCGACTCCACTCTAAATTTTTGGAAGGTGCCTCCATTGGGAAATACTGGCGGCCAAAAGAACCAACACGAGGAGCAATTCTGATACTGATTATTTCCAAGATATTTTTGATCGCAAGAGACTAATTCTAAGGGATAATAAGTTTCAAAGGTTAGTAATAAATCTTTCCTTTCCTACTGAAGGTGTTATTTATGTTAATGATATATTTGAGCATTGTAATGAAGAGTTTGTACTAGCTTTCTCTAGCACTAAATCTGAGTCCTCCTCTATAAAGTGGTTTTTGACACTTTTGCATTTGAATTCTCTCACATTTCCTGGTTGCCCCAGACCTCATAACCTCTAGGAAGGAATCCCCAGCACTTTCCTTATCGAGAGTGCCCCCTATTTTCCACTGAAATAACTGAATTAATCTCTACTTCCAAGCTCAAGAAAACTACATCATCTAGCTTCACAGCCCCTCATAGCTCTGCAGTTCCTCATAACATACTAATTTTGTCTATCATACCACCTTCTATCCCTCCTGGAAACCTACCATACCTCCAAGGATGGCTAGGTTTTCCCCTTTACTCCTCCCCACTGCTCTTCATGACCTTCCCCAAGGATATGGCCAAAGAATCAAATAGTTTAGTGGGGAAGGGAATTTTAGCTGAGGAACACTTGGAATGGTTTTCATAATGGACAAACTTGGAGGAGATAGACCATGATGATGTGAAAATCATATTTTTTTACTAATGTCTTGCTTGAGAGGCAAGAATATGGTTCACAAACCTTCCATACCACTCCATTCTAAACTATTAATCCTTTGAAGATGCCTTCAAGAACAAATGGGCAGACAAGAAAAATCCCAATCTATATTTGTCCCAATATCATTCCAAGAGGAGGAGGGAGACTGAATCAATTGAACAATTTCCTGGCGAATTTATGAAGACATATAATGCCATATCTGCCCAGTTCAAACCTCCCCCTGGTTCTGCCCAACTCCAATATGCTGAAGCCTTTGATAGTGAGTTTTGCTTGTCACTGAGTGAAATAAAATAAGCCTCCCTAACTGATATGATGAATGATGCCATAGAGGTAGAGGTAAATATGACTACTTGCAGAATAAAGAAGAGGGATAAGGGAGAATGGAGAAGAGAGGAAGGAGAAAGAAGAAAGGATAAAGATCCTGAACATCCTTCTTCCTCTAATCCACAAGAGGCTAGAATGGATGTGATAATTATAACAATGGAGAAGATTATGGAGAGGCTCATTGTGGATAAAAAACCACCTCCTAGGGAAGGCCAAGTGAAAAAAATAGAAACCAGAATGTAAAAAGACCCCATGTTCTCCAAAACAGGTAGAGAGATCATATAAACCCTCCTCATCAACCTAACAGACCCCCATTTCAAGAGATCTATGTGGAGTAGGAGTATGGAAATGAGACTTAGGGTGACATCCACCTACTAGACACTAACACATCCTATGGTTTTTTGACAAAAGAGGAGCATGATAATTCCTGTTATGAAATGGAGGATATTCCCACTGAGGAAACACAAGAATTCCATAAGAGGTAACAACTTGTTATCATGGATCTGCAAAGGAAGATTGGCCTAAGGAATGGAGACGTTCCTATTTTGAGAAATAAGGAGGCATCAAAGAAATCCTCTACAAGAGAACCAAATAACGATCTTCCCCCTTAGGACACATCCAAGAATGTATCAGAATAAAAAGGGAAGGAGAAAAATGAAGATAATTTGAGGAGCTCAGATCAAGGACAAACCCCCTTAAGTTTGGAGGCCGAAATTGCAAAAACAAAATCTCTGTCCCTCTAACTGATTTGTTAATAAATTATAAATATAAGTCCCAAATCACAACTATGTTGAAGCTTCCAAGAGAAATATCTACAATATTAGATTCCCTGAATCTTCAAGATGGTAGTCCCACCATCCTATTTGGACCCCATGCGGATGAGTCTACATAAGAATACATTCCTCCATTTTATGTTAGTCTGAACATTGATGATGCCATCCTACACAATTCCATGCTTGATTCACGAGCTTCACACAATCGGATGCCCAAGCAGGTCATGGATAAACTAGGATTGGAGGTGGCCATGCCTTATAAAGAACTTTTATATTTTGATTCGAACAAATTTAAGTGCCTAGGATTGATTAAATACTTGGTCATCTCTTTGACTCATATCCCTACCAAGAGCCTTGTCATGGATGTAGTTGTTGCTGAAATTCCTCCAAATTTTGGAATGTTGCTGTCAAGGTCGTGGGATTCCAAATTCAAGGGTGCAATGCAAATGGATATGTCATATGCCACCATCCTTGTTTTTGGAGTACAGAGGTGGCTATAAGTTATCAATCAAAATGGTACTTCTCCATCTGAGTACTGACATCCAATATGTCAGGACACAAAAGGAAAATTAAGATTGAAGTAAGCCAAAAAAATATAGATGTGCATGGCCATTGATACATAAACTCCTGAACAACTTAATATATTTTCATTTGGATATTAGGGATGCGCACATGACTATTTGCATTGCAACCCATGTTCAATATGCGAATATTTACATTCCAACCCGTGTGTACCTTGAACACCCACCTTGCCTTAAAGAAAGGAGCATGTCATACATGCCTTTCCTATATATATACTCATGTGTAACTTAATTCAATGTTAAAAAATAGAAATCACGATTAGTCGAGATCGTTTGAGCCTTAATCCATAACTATATCAACTATCTCAACCATCCTAACCTTTGAAACCACTCTATTTCCTCATGTATAAATAAACGCCTCGGCATGGGGCTAATCAATCATTCTAAGAACATAAAAGTTATACTGGTGGTATTCCTTCATACATCTTAGAGCAGCAAAACTCAGTGTCCTCGATTTCTAGATGAGTACTTACTTTACAACATGGGTTGTAATCTCACCATTCTCTGTTTATTAATAAATAAATTTCTTCTTCCGATATTTGTGTTGTTGAATTCTTGTATATGGTGAATGATGAATTGTTCTAATTATTTTATTATGAATATACATCTCATTAACCATTGATATATATATACAATATATTTCTAGAAGAAATTGTCTTTTGCAGGTGAATTGGAGAATCCCTAGAAGCTCTGGAAGAGACAAAAAGAGGAGAGGACCAAGCTTGTATCAACCGCCATAAATCGGATATGTTAAGCCTCCTTACTAATCCTATTTAAGCCTCCCTTAATAGCCTTTGCTTCTTTTTTATTCTGGGTGTGTTTAGTCTTTTTTCCTTTGATTTACAGTTTGGCTTGTTCAGAACTTTGTTGCTAAATCTTTTTCTTAAAAAAAATATTTGGCAGCACATGCAGGTTGTTGTCATAGACAGTCACGTGTTTCATTGTGCACATGTAGGTTTCCTTCTAGACAATCATGTGTCATATACAGGTTTTCTGTATAGATAGTCGCAGATTTCATGTAGTCGTATTTTGGTCCATTAGGGTTTGTGTGTCCCTATATTTTTTCGTGTTGATTTCTTGTGAAGGGTCTATTGTTGACATGACTCTATGAGTCTGAGGTATGTGCTTCAAATCGTTTACTTGATTTCTTCAAGTTATTGTGTTTGATTTTCTTCCATTGGTGAGTGTAGGTGTTCCTCCTGCTTGGTTTGTGAATTTGAGTTCTTGTGTTCTAGGTTAGTGATAAAGTCCTTTGAATACTTTATGCTCTGTACTACTTATTGTAGTCTGAGTCTATCACTTTTCTTTTGTGAATCTAGTGAGATTTTGAGTTTTTTAGTTCCTCCATGTCAGGGTTTGTTCCAATTTCTTCCTTTTGGTTGAAGTGGGTTACTTTGGGATATTTTTGCCTGATTTCACTGTTGTATGCTTAGATTAGTCAAATTTGCTCAATTTTGCATTCATTTGCATTATAATTTTTGAAGTTATTTGAAAAGAAAAGACAAAAATATTTTGCATTAGGTTGCATGTAGTAATTCTTTACGCTATTTTTCAAAGAAAAATTCTAAAATTCTAAAAAAAAAGTCCTGTAAGTTTCTCATGTTTAGTTTTAAGTTCATTAACTTTCATTTAAAAGAAAGGAAAAATTGGCTTAGTAGTTGCAATTTGCTTTGAAAATTTTATTTTTAAGCACCATTTTTTCTTTCTTTTATCAAGTCTACAACACCATATAAATTTTCGCACCATTTTCCTTTGAATAAGAAAATCCTATAAAAAAGAACGACATAATTAAAAATTATTAGTAAGTTTCTCTTTTTTAGTTTCATACACCAAATAGCTTAGGATGGAATTCTGTATTAGGGAGTTTAACTCTCCACAAGTATTTGATTCAGACGTAGCTGGCCAATCACTAGGTAAATCCTCATCTATATTGAGTGTATCTGGGAAGCTCTCTCACACAAGAGTTAAGTACGAGGCCTCCTGAGGACCTAGACTAAGGAGCTAACCCTTTGATTCCTTGTTCAAGCATAGATAAGGAATTTTACGCATCTGAGGACTTCTGTCAATACCACCTCTTGGGCCCTGTGCGGTTCTAGTGTTGATAGGGTTTCGGGATTTAGTAGCCTTCCCATGTGTACGAATCAGGATTGTGACTACCCCCCTAGAATCTTAGTGTAGTTGCAGTAGCCTTTCGTCTCTTTCAAATTAGGGTTCCTACACAAGTATACCAGAAGGATATTTCTGGTCTACCTTGGACGAGCTTGGAAGGTAACCCCGATAGAAGGTGTGGGAGGGCGGTTGGGTGATTCCTTTGCTTGTTCCTAAGAAAATCTATAGGGATTCCAAGTAACCATCTATCATCTTTCTTCTAGACGACATATCTTATACCTATTTGTCTGTTTGGCTTTAGGAAACTTTTTTAGTGAGTGTTGTGTGGTTTTCTTGTATTTAGTGGGCCTTGAGGTGTGTGAAGAGTCAATCTTTGCACGATTGCCTCAGATTTTCTTCGAGTAGTTGTTTTTCCACATGAGGTAAATATGCTTATTGTTGACCAACTCAATTTCACTCGAAGGGGTCATTTTTAAATGAATGATTCCACCGTACCTTTGGTTGATCAGGTCAAAACAACTACGAAGAGCTTGGTGGATGGAATGTATTCATCGTTAATGGGCACATTTGATATCCCAACCCCGATAAATTATTTAGGTTCTACAAGTGTGGGTAAGTCTATCACAATGGTTTTCGATAGAACTAATTCTTGGGTCCTTCCTACCCATAACGAACCTCAAGTGCCCTTATCTGTAATGGAAATGACTTACTAAGATATCGTTAACACCAGTACTTATTCGATCTCGACTCCTTCTACAGTCTTAGAAATTAAAAATTAAAAATTGAAAGATCATTTTAAAACCAGTTTAGAAACTTTAGGGTTTTAAAATAATTTAAATCAACCTTTTAACCTTTAAAAATCCTTTTAAATCTTTAGAATTTTAAGTAAAATTGAAATCAATTAATCTATAAGATTCTCCCTAAGTTTAGACATATTAGTAGGCATTAAAATTAAAATAAATTTGTTGTTAATAATAATAAATTTAATGACTTTCAAATTTATTATCAAAGTTTTTAAATTTGTTATTAATAATAATAAATTAAAAAATTTAAGGTTTTTAAATCTATTATTAAAGTTTTTAAAATTTAATAAATCCTAAAATTAAGCTAAAAGAACACCTTTAAATGAAAATTTAATTATAATTAAAATTCATTAATAAATTTAATAACTTTAAGTTTTTAAATTTATTATGAGGTTTTTAAAATTGTTTTTAATAATAATAAATTTAAAAACCTTAGGTTTTTAAATTTATTATTAAGGTTTTAAAAATTGTTAGTAATAATAATAAAATTTAAAGCTTTAGGGTTAAAAGGGGTTTTAAAGTTTTTAAACCTTTAAAATCCTAAAATTAAGCTAGATCACCTTTCAATAAAACTTAATTATAATTATAATTAAAATTCATTAATAATAACAAATTTAATAACTTTAGGTTTTTAAATTTGTTATTAGGTTTTTAAATGAGTTATTATTAATAACAAAATTTAAAAACTTTAAGTTTTTAAGTCTATTATTAAGGATCCTAAAATTGTTATTAATTATAATAATAAATTTAAAACTTTAGGGTTTTAAAGGGTTTTTAGGGCATTCGGTGGTTTTTAAAAATGAAATTAAAAACGTTAGGATGAAAAATAATTAAAATCAACATTCCGAAAAATAGGTGTGGAGATTAATTTTCCGCACACTTTTAAATTAAATAAAATTAAATTTTTTTTGTTGACCTAGCAAACCCTAGTCTCTGCGGCCGACCTTAGAATTTCTACCCGGCTCCAGTATTTAACTTTGGTTCTCACTCTCTCCATATTCGACTGTGTCCTGATGATGGATCCTGATATGGATTCGAAACGTCTACTTGATCATTTCGATACTGTGGTTTCTTCGATTACATCACCCATAGTCTTAGAGAAGTTGAAGGAATCTTACCTGCCTACTTGGGAAGCAAACTCTTTATATTCAGATGACGGATTAGACATGGTTTTTCCTTCAGATGAATCCATTTTGGAAGCCATGAGTGGGAGAGACAACATCTGCGAAGATATTCACCATATATCCTACTTCCTTCCAGAGTTGAGCAGAATTGAAAACTAGAGGTTCCATGTGAGACTGACATATGATGTTGATCTACCAATTAATCCCTTTCCAAGGGATGGAATTTTCTCTAAGGGGATTATGAAAAATATTACTGTTACCATTCCTATCAACATCTCTGCAAACCATGATGTCATTGAAAATGTACATATCAATTCAAACTGCTCTCCGGAGGCGGTTGCCATATATGCTACCCTATTAAAGGAATTTTGTGACGCATGTGCCTAGTCATCTATATTAGGCATAGATCTTGTTGAACATGGAATCCGAACCTATCTCGATTCTAAACTTGTTCGACAAAGACTGAAGAAGTAATATGCTTACGCTTAGTGTTTTTTCTTGTATTTTTATTCTATGTAGTTTTATGTATAATAGTTAGTTGGTTAGTGTTCTTATACCATATGTTGATTGTTACAGATGTCAGTTGAGTCATTCGTAGGTTTTGCGCATGGTGCTAGTCGTCATACTTATAACCTAGATTCAAGCACATGGGTCATATATTCACCGTCAGGATAACTAGTTGCCTTTGAAGGTGCTTTCCTAGGTCCTGCTACCAATAATGTGGTAGAGTACATGTCTATTATTGAGATGTTATGGGATGCCTTGTCACATGGCATCACCTAGTTGGAATTCAGACTTGACTCTCAATTGGTGGTTTCCTATCTCAATGGAGAGTATCGTGTGTAGAACCCTACCTTGTTATGCCAATTTTTGTAGGTTGGATTACTTGAAAGAAATTTTGATTATATTTCATTTAATCACATTCCACGTAATGAAAATACATTAACTAATGCATATGAGAACTATATTCTAGATTGGTATTTCACACACATTTTGTAAAATATACACAACAAATACATTTGGAACACATGTAAATAACCAAGAAATATATATATATGTAAAATATGTCCATAGATAGGTCGAGTTTGGTCCTAAGATCCAGTCACAAATGTATAAATATACAAAAAAATTGGATCGCAATCTAGAAAATGCCTATCGATCTATGCCTTATCACCCGCATCACCAGCATCATCATCATCGTCATCCTCTTCAGCTGCGATAACCTCTTTGGATTCTATGTAAAATACAATGACCATGGCTACCCTCCTCATGAGGCGTATCCAGATAGGTAGAATTCCTACTATGAACTCTTGCATAAAAATAGGAATCTACTCAATCCGTATAGTATGAACTCTTTGGGTCATCCTGGCCAAATTTCCCTCGAGTACTCTCGGTAAAGCCTAGTCTCCACCTTGTACAAGCCGCACATACATCCTGGGGTTCCCATCAGGGTGTATAGGTCCAACATCTGCATTTTAACAACATTAATTTGGATTAAAAACTCTTATACATATGTATATAAATTTATGATTAAACTCATAAAATTTAAAAAACATAAAAAGTAAAATACCTAGCTCTCCCAACATGCCTCCTGGTGGGAGGATGAGATCATTATCTCCTAAAAAAAATAAACCTAAGTAAGGAAATTGCTTAAGTGTTGGTAACTGTCATCCTCACCACACATAGAATTCAACGCTGTATACACCCTGGACTGATCCTCCACCACCTTGGCATAGGAAGACTTCTCCCCACCTGGCCAGTCTAGGCTGGTGAGGAGAGAAAGGTGGAAGTGGTCCACAAGACTAATAGCAGGAACTATCTCAAAGTTGAATGCTACTAATATACTAGAATCCTGAAATTATTGTGGTGTCCTCTCTTACAGTCAGAGAGTTGTCTCTTGATGATCGGGAGTATACCCAAGCACCAATCGAACACAGTCCCCTGTAAACACTCCACTGCCACTCTCATTTGGATTTTAGTGGCGAGATGTAATGACAAAGATACTACAACCAACACTATTGTACTTACCACTACCTATAGTGGGAAGTTAGAGATATGAACAATCAATATGCATGATCCATTTTTCTGAATCCCTAGCATGCAATAGGTGTCCACTTAGTCTTGGACACTCATGGGGTCACCACCCCTTCCAGTAGCTTCGAGGTTCACAAGAATACCCCTGTGAGACAAATCCATGATGAAATACATTTCTTCCATATCTATATCTAATATCTCACCTTGAATATCAAAATCTCCGAGGTCATGATCCCCATAGCTAATCAAACGTTCAAGCAAGTAGACATTGGCCCGCATTGGAGAAGTGTTGAAGAACCTTAGTACCCCACTTTTTTGTAGTGCATGCATAGTAGGGGGCATCATGGAGGGAATATCAGTCCATATCCTCATGTTCTCATTCCATCCATTCTAAAACGATAATTAAACCTACCCACTTGACCATCATTAAGCATTAGAATTTATGAAATTCTTTTAATTTGGCCATAATATAAAATTATGTATGTTACACAATACACGTGACTGTCTTTTAGACCGGTCATGTGTCACATGTGAGTTTCCTTCAAGCAGGTCATGTGTACATGACTGTATAAGTCACCTACCCACGTGTACAGTGCAACCTCCCTAGGGTAGGTCCAAAACATTAAATTTTTGCATAAAATTGAAATTTAGAATGGTTGGAATGAAAGAGATGGGAAAACTAGCTAACCTGACACTTACGAAATTTGGGATCATCCACCTATTTTTTCCTTAGTGTGCAATCAAATTCAGAGGTGAAATATTTCCAAATTGGTTAAAAATGTCAAATGGTATGTTTTAATTCTATTTTTGAACTATCTATAGAAAAAATTTCAATTTTTGGGTTTCTAGCCTATAGTTTGAAAATTATTTTTATAATTGAAATAATACCATGTCCTTTTTCCTAATGCATTAGGTTCATATTCTTTCAAAATTTGTTATCCACTCATATAGGGTAGGATTTGGGTCTTTCATATGTCATTATGCATCTATACCTTATCCGTTTTAACCCTAGGAGTACCTCTTTGACTGCAGACTATGGTGATTAACCATTTTTACCTCGTCTACATCATTGTTCTTCCGTGGATAGGGCCTCCTTTCCATGAGCACCCTACTTTAGATCACTTTATTGTCTTTTGGTACTCATGTCACATTTGCCATAGGTTTCGAGGAGCCTTCTTATCTATTTTTCATGACAAATTGAGCCTCATTGTTGGTTTCTTTTTACAATCTCTCCCATTTATAAGGCTTCCTGCCCATTATGGAGTTTCTTTAGGCCTAGGTCTGACTCCTTAAAAAACACTTGACTACCGAGTAAACTTGTCCGTTTAGGCTCATTAAGAATATTTGAATGGGAATCCACATTGGTGGTAGGTTATCTCTTTTTCAGACCATGTGGAATAATACAAAAAAGGAACACTCTCTTTTCTTAGGAATGGAGAAGAGTATTCTTAGGAATAGGTTTATCACTTTTTTGGACCTAAGGGACTAAATTTACATATAATAACCCCCTGTATGAGCTTAGTTTTCTCTTTTTCGTGCTATGGACATAAGCATGAAAAATATTCTGAGCGTCCTTTAGGTATTTGACATGCTCGTTAAACATTAAAGAACAAAGCATCTCATTTACTATTGTAAGCCCCATTTATTGTAATCAAATGGATCTTTCTGAGTGATCTTTCCTTCCTGCACACTCGTAAAAATCAGGCTATATGCTGCTTTTGAAGGGGCATTGGGTAGCTAGTAATTTAATCTTTTTCAGACGTTCATGGATAAGTACAAGAAAGGCATTCCTTACTTCTTCAGAAGGTAAGAGAGTTCTTTTGTAGATTTTTTTATACTTTTCCGGACTCAAGAGACTAAATTGTACGAAAAAGAAATCCCTTGGAGTCTTCTTCAGAGTTTTCAAACTCTCAAAATATGAAAACACTAGTTAGCATGTACTAGTTTGGGCTCGTAAAATCCACGAATCAGTGACTTTATCAAGCATTATTCTCTCCCCTCTTCAAGCTTCTCAAAAATGAAGAGAGACCTGAGTTGACTTTATTAGACTCATTAAAATTTAATAGGAAAGATAAGGAAGAAGTATTATCTTTGGGTTATAAACAGTGCCAACATGTCATCCTTGAACATAGCACTCTCTAAACTTTGTGATACTCAAGTTTCACTCTACACTTTTAGCTCAGTTATTACTTCAAGCTTCTTACTCCTCCACTTATCCTTTATACATGGGGAATATGATCATGTCCCCTACATGACAGATAAGTTTAGTTTTCCTATCTACAAGTTAAAAGCTGCATAGGGTCATCTCTTTGTCGTGCTCACTGTTGAAGGATATATCCCATCATCTGATTATTATCTTGATTCTATCATTATCCTATCTGAGTATTACTTGTGTTTACCTTCCCGTATCCTGTTCCTAGTCACTATTGTGATATGTTGGAGGATCCATTGCTTTCCTCATCACATTATGGTTTCTCATAAGTACTTCCTGAAGATGAAGACCTGGAGCTTTGATGATGGTACCTTAGGATTCACTATCATTACTGGTGAACGCCTTTGCTTCAGTTGTCAGTTTCATTCATTATCTGAGATTCTATTGAGTTCTTTCCATGTTTGACTTGAGCACATCTATTCACATGGTAAGGATTTTACTGGTTCCTTTGGATTTTGATGAAGACCTTAGGTTCACATCTATAACCTAATTTGTGCAATATCATGTTATGTTCAGTTACACATCTTTCATATTTTGAAGACTCATCATTGTATATTGTGGCTTTGATCCACCTTTGTAATATATGTGGTCTTGTACCTGTATCACATGATGTACTTGAATATTGTAAAGGAGCTAGGGTTCCATTATATTGAACATGGCATCCTCAAATATGATTTTGTATTTGACATTGATATTTATTTGTTTCGAGTACTTCCTCTGCTGCCTTGGACACTTGAGTTCTCCAAGATTAAAATATTGTAAGGTATTTCAGCCATCTCTTCCCTTTGACCTCACACATTAGGGGGCATCTGCTATCAACCAAAATGGCACTTCTGTGTCCGAGTATGGACATCCAATATGTCCAGACACAAATGGACAATTAGGATTGAAGTAATCCAAAACAATATAGATGTGCATGACCATTGATACATAAACTCATGACCATCTTAATATATTTTCATTTGGAGATTAGGTATGCACACATGACTATTTTCATTGCAACCCATGTGTCATACTTGACTATTTTCATTGCAACCCACGTGTACCTCGAACACATGACTTACCTTAAAGAAAGGAGCGTGTCATACGTGCCTTTCCTATATATATACTCACGTGTACCTTAATTCAATGTTAAGAAATATCAATCATGATTAGTCGAGATTAGTTGAGCCTTAATCCCTAACTATCTCAACTGTCTCAACCATCCTAACCTTCGAAACCACTCTATTTCCTCATGTATAAATAGATGCCTTTTGATGGGGATAATCAATCATTATAAGAAGAGAAAATTTATACCGGTGGTATTCGAGTGGTATTCCATTAGACATCTTGGAGTAGCAGAAATCGCTGTCTTTGGTTTGCAGAGGAGTCCTTGCTTCAGAAGCTGGGTTGTAATCTCACCATTCTTTGTTTATTAATAAATAAAGTTCTTCTTCCAATATTTGTGTTGTTTCATTCTTGTATATGGTGAATGATAAATTGTTTTGATTATTTTATTATGAATATGCATCTAATTAACCATTGATATATATATATACAATATATTGCTAGAAGAATTTGTCTTTTTCAGGTAAATCGTAGAAGCCCTGAAATCTTTGGATGAGACTAAAAGAAGAGAATACCAAGCTTGGATCAACCGCCATAAACCGGGAATGCTAAGCCTCCTTCCTATTCATATTTCATTTGATACATAATATGATTGTCTGCAAGTTTCTTAGTAAGTTGATAACCCCAAATATCGTAGGTAACACAGGTGCATTGTCCTGAACAACACTATATAGAAAGAAACATTTGGCATACATGGTGAGTAGTGATGAAAGACCAAAAAACCACCCCATCTATTCATTGGACACTCAGATGGGGTCAGCCATATTCTTTCCAGAGGGAGGAAACGACATTTTCAGTTCATAGAACCATTCTTTTGCGCCCACTCAGGAAGAAGTGGAGGGAGTTTGGAATGTGTATTTTGATTGAATAGGATGCAAGGAAGGGGTAGGAGCTATAGTTTAGGTGAAGCCCCTAGGAGGGAGAGCCTTCGGTTATTCCTACAGAATTTCCTTCGATTGCACAAATAATGAGGTGGAGTATGATGCTATGATGTTAGGAATTCATATATTGAAGTAGTTCCAAGTTAGGATGGTGGTGATACGTGGGGATTATGAGATGGTAATTAAAAAAATGTAGGGTGAATATCAAGCCAAACATCCCAGGATGAGAGGCTACAGAAATGCTTTCCTATATTTGATAGGATTTTTTCAGGAATGGAAGTTTAATCTGATTCCAAGATTGTAGAATGATGTAGTTGATTCCTTGGCCACTTCTACTGTTGTTTTCAAAATTTCCATGCACCCCAATAGCAGATATAAGATTGAAGCTAGGAATAGACCCTTTGTCATAGATAATGTTTAGAATTGGAAGGTCTTTGAATATGACAAACAAATTCATAATTTCCTCACTCTTACTGTGGAATTTGGTGGCTTGACCATTGATGAAAACAATGTACACCTAGAAGATCCTACTCTCATCTAAGACCCCCCTCAAATTCAAACTACCATTCCCAACGAAATTCCATGAGATGAGGGGTTTGTTCCTGTTGAATGTGTTGATGGGGATTAAAAGGAGGAAGATTGTGGGCCAGAGTTGCAAAAGGATGATGGAAAACAAGAATACGTGAACAATATATTTGCAAGGAAATCTTGTAGCTCAAAGTTAATTCTATCCCCAGGGTTTTAGTTCCTCTACAAAATAATTTTGATCCTAATGATGTTGCCAAGGAGCCTAAACTAGTCCCAAGTTGTGAGGATGTGGAAGATATCAACATTGGAATAGAAGATAATCCAAAGGTCATCAAAATATCAAGAACCCTCTCACGTAAATCCAAACATAAGTACATTTCATTAATGAAGGAATGCTCATATTTCTTTGCTTGGAGCTATAGTGACCTTGAGAGTAATGATACGAGTATAATTCAACACATTATACCAATAAAAAAGGATGAGATTCCTTTCAAGAAAAAGATGAGAAGAATGAACCCCAAGCTCATACCCCTCATAGAAAAGGAAACAAAGAAACTATTCAAGGAAAAAATCATTGTGGCTTGTATATTCTCAAGGTGGGTGGCCAACTAGGTTCCAGTAAGGAAAAAGAATGGAGATATAAGGATATGCATTGATTTCAGAAATATGAACATAGTTTATTTAAAAGATCATTATCCTCTCCCTAATATGGATCACATTTTGCAGAGGGTAGTCAGATCCCAAAGGATCTATACCTTGGATGTCTTCTCAGGCTACAATAAGATCATGGTTCACCCAGAAGACCAAGAGAAGACAACTTTCACCACACCCAGGGGCACTTTTATGTATGCAAAAATGCCATTCGAACTAAGGAATGCAGGGGAAACCTTCCAACAGGACATGGACATATATTTTTCTAACGAAAAGGACAAGATATTGGTTATCTATTTGGATGACATCACTATCTTTTCACAGTCTGACAAGGAACACGTTGCACACCTGCTGAGAATGTTCAAAAAGTGCAAAAAATTCGGCATCTCTCTGGATCCAAAGAAGTTATTCTTTGCAATGAAGGAAGGGAAGTTGTTGGGGCACATAATTTCTCAGGAAGGTATAATAATATAACCAAAGAGAGTTGAGGAAATACATAAAATTGAACTCCCTCGGAATAAGGTGGAGGTTCAGTCCTTTCTGGGAAAGGTAAATTTTCTAACAAGGTTCATTGTTTCTTTTGTTGAAATAGTAAGGTATATAAACAACATGATGGGAAAGGACAAAGTGATCAAGTGGACACCTAAATCAAAAACAACCTTTCAATATAAATTAAGAAGGATATATCAGAAGCACTTGTACTAGAAATACTTGATTTCTCCAAATATTTCCTCATATTCTCTTTTGCTTCATAGCACATAGTGGAAAGGGTATTGCTACAAAAGAATCATGAATGAAATGAGCAGCCCATTTCTTCATACAGCAAGACATTGAGATATGCCTGACTAAAATACAACATCTTGGATAAGCATGCTTATGCCCTAGTGCATGCATTAAAGGATTTCAGAGTGTACATCATGTATTCTCACATTATTGCTCATGTCCCCACTAGTGCAGTAAAGGATATTCTGACTCAACTGGATCTTGAGGGACAAAGGGGAAAGTGGATAGAATTACCACTTGAATTTGACTTGGAGATCAAGCCCACAAATCTGATTAAAGGCCAAGGAATGGAAAAAATCATGGCACAATCTAACTATGATCCTCTCAGCCTACACATGATTGATGAATTATGTGCAGAAGAGAAAAATCCCAAGGGACAGCCAGATCCCCAAGTAGATGAGCATTTCTTATCATCCCCATGGTACACTGACACCATCTTGATTTTACAGCACCTGGGAGCTCCACAGGGTATGGATAGAATAAGGTCCATGTTTCTCAAGCAGAAAGAATCAAGGTTTTTCATCTTAAATGGAAAATTGTATTGGAAAGGACGGAGAGGGGTTCTGCTGAATTGTGTAAATGAGCAAGAGGAATAGAAGCTCATTGAATAATTCCATGCAGGAGAATGTGGAGGTCATGATTATTGGAATTCCACTGTGAACAAGATCATGAGGGAATTTTTTTATTGGCCCGCTATCTTTTCTGATACTCACAAAGAGGTTATTGCCTTCTATAAATGCCAGATCTTTCAAGGAAGGAGGAATCTTCTGTCATTTCCTCTAAAGCCCATACATGTTGAGGCCCCTTTACACTAGGGAGTGATTATGGCACCCATGAACCATTATTACAAAGTGGAAGATTATCGATTCCTAGAACCTTAATATAGTATATGAATTCCCAATTAGATTATTTTCCAAATATCTCACTTTTAAGCTATCCTCTACGAAAAAATTAACTTGCTTATTTGTTTATAGATATGAATGCCACTTTTTCTTTTCTTTTGTTGACAATCAAAATATGAACTATTTCATTTGAATTATAATTTTTAGACTTAGAAACTTGCAATTGTTATTAGAAATAAAAACATACACTAACAAGAATAGAAAGCACATTAATGCATCATCACACATATAGTTAGACTTACATTGTTAAAGACTATGTTTTCTTAGATAAATTGAGGAGGTGTCTGTATCCATCTACTTGAAATTTTTGAAAGCATGCAAAATGTGGTAAATTTTTTAAGCACCCTCATTGAATGCAAATGACTAGATATCAAATAGCATAATGTCTACATCTCAAATCAAACATGGCCTGTACATATTATATACAATCATGATGGAAATGAAGTATCATGTTCCAACTATATATATATATATATATATATATATATCATACAAAACTAGATCGATTTCTGGTTGATGATAGCAATTACACACAATTACACATCAAAACCAATCACTAAAAAAATTTTACTTCTGAATGAACCTTACAAAAAACAAAATATCATAAAACAAGTACCAAACCCAATAAAATAATCTACCAGAACACTTTGGACAACTATAAAATAATACAACCAAAATAATTACCATTCCACTCTAGCCACACCATTATAATGATTGTGCATTCATTTACATTACAAAAATCCCAAGCATCAACAATAACATACATAAAATATGAACATATACACTCTCAATTATATCTTAGATCCAATAATAATTGAAGAGAAATGTCCTAATAAAGGCACATTTTAAACAACTGTTCCAAATTCAGTTTGAATATATAAAAACCATGTGGTGTCTCTCCATCAAGAGTAGCATCCACTAACAACATATAAATGTAAGTCGATAGTTTAAACAGTGACAGGTCATAAAATAAATAATAAATCTTGAGCTCTAAAAATTTTTCATGGAACCAATACTCCCAGGATAAAATAAAATCCTAATAACACCAAGTGATCCCTAAGAATCAAGAGTGCCCTAGAATTCAATAGGCCTCAAAAAGCATCCATGATAAAAGGTAAATTTACAATATAATAATATATTGTAACTGTGGCTAAAAATCATACCACATTGATTATTGGACAAAACACATTATGCAATTTTGTATTCTCCCCTAAATTGCAAGTGTGGCATGCCCCTTAAAAACTTGATCTTTCGACAATGAAGATATTATGCGGAGATTAAAATGTCGAGAAAACTAAGAATGAAAAGTGAAATCACATCAACCTGAAACTTCACCCCGTAAGCGTAATCTGATGTGGGTGAACCATGAACCATTGTATCCTTTATATAGAACAAAATAACCCATGATTTTCCTTCCAATACTAGAAATCAAGGGATCAAAGAAGGTATGACATGAAATTGACTAAAAATACAGGCGAATGCAACCATACACTTGGATTTCAAGGATAATGGAGGGAGAAATAACCCTTGGGAGCTTCCATTACTTAAAATTTGGGGCAAAGGAATGATTTCACTAGAATTTCTCTAGAAATTGGGGGCGAAAGATAGATTGGAGAGAGACTATGCTAGGGAAATTTTTTCTTGTTTTTCATTTTCCACATTAATATATGAGAGGCTATTGATTTTGGATTTATTTTTTTCTAATAAATATTGGGAGAAAATATTTTAGCTGAAAAAACCCTTTCCATATTAGAAAATATCCCACTAAATTTTCAACACCCCCTTAATATATCCCATAGGATATAGATAGCCCCTAAAATTATCCATGCTCCTAATGATAATGATACAAAATCATGACAATAATGACGATGGTGATCAGGATGATGAAGATGTTGAAAATAATGATGATTGTGGTGATGATCATTATGTTCAATACAATGATGAGAATGTTGAGAATGATGATGATGGCAATGAAAATGGCATTGATGTTGATAATGATGATGCCGATGAAAATGATGAGGTCAGGTGATATAATCCATAAAACCACTAACCTCTATACCCATAATCCATAACCCATAAGACCCCAAAACCCTCTAACCCTTAAACCATGGCCCCTAGATCCTAACCCTTTATAAACCCTAAAACCAATTTTTCTATGCTTCCCACAAGACTTAGGACTCATCAATGGTTTTTTGGTATATAATTAATGAATGTTATCACCTCTCTGTGTGTGTGAGAGAGCATGCGCATGTGTGCACTTGTGTGTGTGTGTGTGTGTGTGTTAGATATACATATGGATACACACACACACACACACACACATACACACACCCACGCATATACATATACATACAACTATTGAGAATATAGTTGTCATTGATGTCAAAGGAGTTCACAAATGACAAAATAATAACCAACAATGGGATGAAATCAGTAAAAGACAAAGGATCCATTACATGAATCATCATTGATGTAAAAGGAGTTCAACAATGACAAAGGAAAATCAGTGACAGGGCCAAGCGACAGGGGAAAGATTGATGTCAAAGGATTTCAACAATGAGAAAGGAAAATCAGTGACAGGGTCAAGCAATAGGGAAAGTTAGTGACATGGAAAAGATCGATGCAAGAGGCAGAGGAAGATGAGGATTTGTATCATAATTCATTACGAATACTCAACAATCGTTCGATCAAGGAAATCAACGGTGCAAATTGATTTTACATTTGGGATGTATCCCACATTGGCAACATGGTTAAGTTCGTAGGTGCTTATATGTAATGGTATCACTAGAGTTATTTGAGACATAGATAAAAGGTAGTGTGTGGGATCTAGGTGTTTGGAATCCACTTGAATATCACCAGCTTGGAGCCCGTGATGACTTGTCAGCCCCCCTACCTTTTTTTGACGGATAAAAAATGTATAGATCGATGGTCAGTAGTGAACTCATAAGCAAATATACGGTGGGGAGTGATTTACACACAATGAGAAGTGAAGGTTCGCAATCCACCTTTGATCATAGATCGAAATATAGGATTGAATCTGCAACGAAATATATGGTAGGGAATGATTTCCGCACAAATAAAAGTGAAGATATCCAATCCACATTAGATCATAGATCGACAGTCAGGAGTTAACCCATAAATAAATCAATGGTTCAGAATAAAAGAGGAAGGAAGAAAGCAGAAAGCAGAATGCGGAATACAAGAAATCGAAGTATAAAATAATATGGGTTTTTGCAACCCAAAGTCCTCCTCATGAAATGGAAAAGGACAAAATCGAAAGGCAGAAGATGGAATTGCGGAAGATGAGAAATCAAGGTCTAGAACAATATGGATTTCTGCAACCCAAATTCCACCTACAAAATGCTGAAGGTGGAATGAGGAAGGTGGAAATAGTGAAAAACTATTTTGAGAAATGTTACAATTACACAATATAGATCCTAACATTATATCTATAGACAAGAAAAATCCCCATATAAAATCAACGGCTCAGGATGGTTGTGAAAATGTAGAATGCAGAAGGTCACGAATGAAAGATTCATGAAGAGATGCGTCCACAGGGAGCATGAATGTATTTATTGACAGAATGATTGAAGGAAATAATTTATCTCTATGATCATGAGTGACAAAGTCCAAAAGTGAATGCAGCTCTATAGCAAACTGATAAAATTCAGTCCATGGTGGCAAGGAGATGCTACGATAGGATACAAGTTTGCAAAGGATGTTGTAGCATTCTTCTCTATTGTATCAGGAAGAAACCCAGGGTGTTGTAGCATCCTTGTCTATTGTATCAGGAGGAAACCCAGGGTGTTGTAGTATCCTTATCTATTGTAGTAGGTAGAAAACTAGGGTGTTGCAGCATCCTTGTTTGTTCTTGCAAGAAGAAACCAAAGGTGTTGTTGCATCCTTTCTGTAGAAGTAGATAAAGAAATTTTGAAGATTCATATTTTTATTGAGTTTGCATTGGTTTTTTTCTCATTGAATTTTACACGATAAAATTTGTGTCTTAACCTGTTTGATCCATTTTGTGTTTAGTTATTTTTAAAGGGGGATAAAGACAATACTGATTCACCCCCCCCCACCCCCCCCGCCTTCTTAGTATTGTGGAATAATCCAACAATTGGTATAAGAGAAGGTTCCTTCACCATAGTTTAACCACTGGAAGGAAGATCCTATTTAAAAACCACTATGCATCAACAAGAAGGATTAGCAACTAACAGACCTCCATTATTCACAAGAGAAAATTATGCATACTAGAGTGTGAGAATGAAGTGCCATTTGATGTCCCTTGGAGGGAATATTTGGGAAACATCTTGCAAAGAGTATAAAATAGGATACCAAGTACCTACAGACCCACAGAACTAGGAAAATATGAAGTTAATTCCAAATCCCTAAATGCAATCTTGAGTGGATTGACAAACTCTGTATTTACAAAATTTATGTGATGCAAAAATGCCAAACAAGATTGGGATAAGTTAAAACTTATCTATGAATGGGCTTATAAAGTCAAAGAATCTAGGCTTCAGACATATAAAGAGTAGTTTGAGAGCCTTAATATGAAACAAGAAGAAAATATTGGGTAATACCTTCTAAGAGTAGAGGAGGTTATCAATGCTATTAGATGTCTCAGAGGAAAATTAAAAGAAAGAGAAGTGGTGAGCAAGGTACTAAGAACATTTCCAATGAATTATGACTCAGAAGTATCCACCTTAGAAGAACGAGATGATCTTGACGTCGTGACAGTAGATGAACTACATGGAATCCTCACTGCATATGAGATGAGAACAGGACTAAATGAATCCTCAGGAAAAGAAGCAGCATTTAAATCCTCATTGAAAAACCAATCAGAGAACCTAGATGATGAGGAAGCTCTTTTTATTAAAAAACTTGATAAAGGTACTGGCCTATATAAAGGAAATTTACCCCTAAAATGTTTTAAATGTGGAATAATTTGACATTTTTCTTCAAAATGTACTTACCCTAAACATGATTATACTGATGAGAGAGAAACTTCAAAATTCAAAAAGGCTAAAAGAAGAAACAAGAAGAAGTCCTATGAGAAAAAGAAGATTGTTTACACCATGGAAGATAGTGAAGATGTAGGTACAAGTGAATATGAAAAAACTGAAATTCTTTTCATGGGTCTAGATAATCAAGCTTCAAATAGTGACTCAGATGTGGACGTAGAAGTAGACTTAATAGCTGAACTTGTTAGCACTCTTGAAGAACTTGAGAAATGCAGAAAAAAGGATTGAAACAATCAAATCATGTAATTAGTAAGTTGGAATATCAACTACTATATGCCAAAAGAATTGAGGAGGACCTAAATTTAAAGCTCAAAATAAGAATACAAGAATATGAGAGAATTGAAGAAGAGATCATGCAATTCAAGAAAAAGCTTAATGAAGGATCTATCAAATCAAAGTTTGAGAAAAATTCAAGGATTCTAGATGACATCCTGAATATCCAAAGATAATCAAGTGATATATCTAGCTTGGGTTTTAGAAAAGAAAAGAAGCCATAATGTTTCTTTTTCACTAACCAAGGAGGAAATAAGAAAAGTTATGCCGAAGCACTAAAAAGTCCAGTTAAAAGGGAAGAGAGCAAGAAGGCTTCCCTAAGCTCTCAAGATAAAAATAGGATTAATATGGTGCCTAAGAGACCAAATAGATATCAACAAATATTTTTGGGTCATTGTTACTCTTGTAATAATTTTGTTCATAAAGCCTTAAATTGCAGAGCTTATGGGAAGGTTCTTGAATACAAGAAGAAGCCATCAAGAAAAAAAACCAAAAGGAAATCATAACCTTTTTACACTTCTTAAAAAATATGACATAGAGTGTTACAAATGTAATATCCATGGACATATGGCAAGATATTGTAACATGATGACTCCTACAAAGAAGACTGTTGCAATTAAGTCTCAAGACACCAAACATAAGAAGTATTGGAGGGAAAAGGAAGAAAAAAGAAAGTTCATTGATTTCTCTATGTGCAACAGCAAACCAAAACCTATGGAAATTGGACAATGGGTGTTCAAAACATATGACCGATGACACAAACAAATTCATAACACTAAAATATAATAGGGGTAAAGTCACATTTGGAGACAATTTGTCTTCAAAGTTAATTGGCAAAGGAACAATTGTTGTCAATAACAAGATCAAAGAAGAAAATTTATTATTAGTAGAAAACCTCAAGCCTAATATCTTCAGTGTAAGTCAAACATGTGATCAAGGGCACATCTGTATTTTTGACTCAGAAAAATGTGAAATTGGGAAAAGGACTAAGGAAGAGTTGTTGGTACTACTATAAGAAATTCAAACAATGTATATATCCTATAAAATGAAAATCAATGTTACTTAAGTATGGTTGATGAAAGTTGGTTATGGCACAGGAGGTTGGGACATTTAAATTTTGACAATCTTGTCAAAATAAGTAAGAAGGAAGATATAAGAAACTTGCCTAAAATCGTAAAACCTATTGGAGTCATTTACCCAACATACACACTTATTTGGTCAATTTTGGCCTAATTACCCACTATCCTAAGTTAATTGACTTGAATTGGCATTAGATGAGCACAATATGACATTAGCATGCACACACCCATGCCCTCCTTCAATCAAGGAGGCCAACTAATCCTTCTCCTTGAATCAGGGAGGCTAACTAGGCTTCCTCTTTCAATCAAGGAGAAATTCTAGGGTGATCTGGGTGTCATAAGTGCACCAAATAGATAACTGATTGTTGTTCCACCTAAAAATTAGTTAAGATGAGTTGTGAAGGTGCCTCCCTCATGTCATTGTCTATTTTGGCCTGATTTGGGTGAATTGGAGTGACTTAATGCACCTCCAACAACTTCTAGTGACCAGTATTAGTGCAGTTCACTTCATTGAAGCTAACTGTAGTTGCTGATGTGCCCCCATTATTGATTGACATCAAGATTGAGTTACATTCAGTTAGACTCAGTCATTAATTGCACTCCAATTCAGTTAGGACTTAGTTAGAGTCAATTATGGCTAGATTAGTGGTTAACTGGTGTGTTTAGTGTGGTTAACAGATAGTTAAGCTACACCCATCCATTAAATTCGAATGACCTCTAGTGAATTTGAATTGTCTCCATTCATGCAAGTTTGCATGACATTGTATTATTGATTTTTCATTCTATTGTTGATTATACAAAGCTGCAATCTCCTATTGCAGTACTGTTATGTCATTCCATGCCTAATTTGTCTTGAATCGCTTGTGAGTATGTGCTTGGTCTCAAAATTGTTGTGACAAAATTAATATGGTATCAAAGCCATGGTGGGATGAAGCTATTTCTTCAAGAAACCATGATTTTTGTCGGATCTAGCATGCAAAATTGAGCAAAAAAAGCTCAAATATGCCAGCACTGCACTAGAAGTCGAAGGTTTGCAACCTAATATCACAAGTAAATGAATTTTTGATAAATATTGCTTGATCAATTATGCTGGGTGTGATGAAAACATGAAATGTGCAGGCTGTCCGACCTTATGGTTCCCTTTTTTGGTTGATTGTAGGTTTTTACAGGTTCTTCACTATATTTTCTATAGTAGCTCCATGGATTATTGTCTGGATCCCCTTAGCTATTTTAATTACCACCAGTGGAAGGAGAATATGGAGATTCAGCTCTGTTCAAAAGGGCTCTACCGGGTCACAATGAACACCGAACAAGAGCCTGATGTTGCTGCAGAGAAGATAAAATACTGGAATAAGAAGGATGAAGCTTATGGTTTCTTGTGCTTGTCTATCTCCGAAGATATTATTTTCCACATCTTGGGATTGAAGACTTCGAAAGATATTTGGGATCATCCCGCTTCCTTGTTTGATAAACAAGATGATCTACGAATCTATCAGCTTGATAACGAGTTGATTTCATTGAATCTAGGAAGCTTTGAAACTATGAATGATACTTTCACAAAATTAAAGAATTTGGTGCTCCAGTTAAGAAAGTGCAAGGTTGAGAAGGATGATGATCAACTCATCCTAGCTATCCTCTCAAAACTTGGTCTCGATTATTCAGTCTTTGTTTCAACATTCCATACTGGGAAGCTAAAAATGACAAATCAGAAAATTCCTTCTCTTGATGCCTTCATCAAGACCCTCACAAATGAGCATGACAAGATTATACGGATGGGGATCCTTAAATCCTCAAAATATCAAGCTTTGTTTTCTTTGGAGCCAAAATATTTGAATGGAAAAGGAAAGCAGAAGAATAAAAAGGCTAAATTTGATGATCCAAAGCCTAAAGAAAAGAGCCAGCAGTAAGAAGAGTTTTTTGGCTCAAAGAAACACAAGAAAAAAGGAAACCAAGGAAAAGAGAAAGTCAAGTGTTCCTATTACGGGAAGGGATTCCACCTTGAACATTCCTGCATGAAGAAGAATATTGATGATATGACTTCTCTCCTTGAGAGTGTTCGAAAGAGAGATATGACTTCTCTCCTTCTGGAGAGTGTTCGAAAGAGAGATAATCAAGATCGGGATACCCAGCAAGAAAGAGGACATGCTCTCATGGAAAGCACCTTGAAGCCCAAAGCTCTCCTCATAGACTCTGGAGCTTCGAATCACATGATGTCAAGAAAAGATTCTTTTTCATCCCTTGACACTGATAAATTCATTCCCATTCACATGGGAAATGATTCTACCATCATTTCAAAAGGAAATGGTACTGTAAATCTTAATCATGGTAACTATTTTGATGTTCTGTATGTGCCCTCCTTGGCCTCCAACCTCCTGAGTGTATATCAAATGACTTATACCAGAGTTCCCAAGCGAGTTACTTTCAGCCCCAATGATGTACAAATCACTGATATTGCATCCTGAAAACTTGTTGCAATAGGATTAGCAAACCATCATGCTAAAGCCTATGAGGTTTCTCAGTTTGTGGTGGATGTAAAGCTCACGACTCATTTGAATCATCGAAATGAGGTCAGTAGACTATGGCATGAGATATTTGGTCATTTAAATTCAAGTATGTGCAAAAAATTCAGAAAAATTCCATGATTTAAGGCCTCCCAGCCATAGAAACTTCCAATTTGCAAAGGTTGTGTTGTGGGCAAGCACCCTGAGCACAAGTTTGATCAGGGAAAGGCAATTCGTGCATCACGTATCTTGGGGTTGAATAATTGTGATATCAGTGGACCTATTCCCACCAAATCAATGAATGGATATTGGTATGTACTCACCTTCATAGATGATATTTCTAGATACACTTGGGTTTTCTTCATCAAGATAAAAATAGAAGTTTCAGAAAAATTCATTGAGTTGAAAGCACTGGTTGAGAATGCCTCTGGGAGACAGATTAAATATATGAGATATGATAATGGAGGGGAATATATCAGTTATGAACTGCTGCAAATATTTTTATACAATGGGATCAAGATCCAACACTCCATTCTCTACACTCCCCAGCAGAATGGTGTAGTGGAGAGAAAGAATCAGGCTCTCAAGGAGATGACCACCTGCATGCTCGAAGCCAAGAGTTTGGATGAAAATTTATGGGCTGAGGACATGAATGTTTCTGCACACATTCAGAACAGAGTATCTCACTCTTCCATGAAAGGAAAGACTCCTTTCAAATCCTATTTTGGACACAAGACAGATGTGTCAAATTTAAAGGTTTTTGGGTCCACTGCATGGGCTCGAATCCCACATGACAAGAGGAAAGATTTAAAACCAAAAAGTATTGAATGTTTTTCATTAGATATATAGAATAATATAAGGGATTCAAGCTTATGAATATTAGAACCAATCAAATTTTCATTTAAAGAAGTGTCTGATTTGTAGAGCCTCTCCAAGAGGTAGAACTAATTGAAGAAAATTCTGCTGAAATTCCCTCCTGTTCTACTGATCATTTGGGTGATGAAAGTGGGAGTAAAGGATATAATTTTGCAGAACCGATATTATATATCAGTGAGAAATATATATTAGGTTGAGAATCATATTATGAAGTGCAAACACATCTCCCAACTTG